>JAWMRA010000005.1:24712676-24759128 GCA_035584735.1 Pseudotriccus pelzelni | reverse complement strand
CAGGTTGGACGGGGCTTGGAGCAACCTGGGCTGGTGGAAGGTGTCCCTGCCCATGGCAGGGGGTGGAATGGGATGGGTTTTAAGGCCCCTTCCAACCCAAACCATTCTGGGATTCTATGACTGTGATGACTTTCATCATGCCAAGACCTCCCAGGGCTTGATGCAAAGCTTGGAGACTTTGGACTCTGCCAACCTGGACATTGCCATCCCTGAGCCTCTCCAGCACAGGAGGATCTGGCGGGATGCTGAGTTGTATCAGAGAAAAGGAATGAAAAGGGCTTGAAAGCTGCACCCTCTCTCCCACCCTGTGATCCCATCTGGCCATCCCTGCGTGCCCAGACCATCCTCTCTCTGTCCCTGGGCCAGCAGCCGTGGCCAAGCGGCCAGTGCCAAAGCCAGTGTGGGAATGACATCATTCCCAACAGGATGGCAACACTGGAACAGGGAGAGGAGGGACCATCACCCAGTGAGAGGAGTTTGGGATGCTTGGGATGCTGCTTGGGATGGTCTGTCCTGGTCAGGCAGATCCCCCACCGAGCCCTGCCTGGCTATGTCCCACCTCCTCCTCCAGCACGTGCCAACATTCCAGGATGCCCAGGCAGAGCAGGCAGTGCCAGGCACAGCACCAATCGCCACGGAAGAGCAGCCAGCACACCCTGCAGGACCCCTCTGGGGAAGGGTCTGACAGTCCCCTGCCTTGTTTAGTCTGGGCTCAGGGCTCATTATCAGCTCAGCACCGTCCCTGGCGCTCGGCGCCCTCTCCCCGAGCTCCTCCTCTAATCTCCCTGGATTTGGCATCCCCGGGCTGGAGCAAGAGGCCATCCATCAAGGAGCGGTGTTTGGAGTGAGAGGGGAACTGTGGGGCCCCGGGTTTAATTAGGAGCCTGCAGCCAGGGCTGGCCATGGGCAGCTCCTGCTCTCCACGTGCAGTGCAGGGACAGTCTGGTGTTATCAGCTATTTACAGCGTTCCCTGTGCTGCAGGTTATTGCTGAAGGGAAGGAGTCAACCTAAAACGGCTCAGCTTCATTTCCAGCCAGGACACCCAGCCCTCACTCCCCCAGCCCACCCTGCATCTCTGACCATCCCATTCCTGCAGGATCCCTCCCAGCTCCAGCTGCCCCCGGTGGGAGCGCCAAGGATGAGGCTTCAGACCTCACATCCCCGTGCGCAAGGCGTGAAAGGACCCACCTGCCTCCTGCTCCCCCTGTGCTCGTCAAACTGGTCCCCAGTTCAGCCAGACAGCCTGGCCAGGAGCCCTTTGGCCATGGCAGGTGCCAAGCCAAACCTTTAATTTTTTCCCCCGAAACTCTTCTTCCCTAATTTAAACCGTCACCTTTCATCTTGGGATTTTTTTTCAACAGTGCCTGGATCCCAGGAGCAGAAAGGTCTCTTGATGGAAGAGCAACGCTTGGACCCCCCCAACTCTGCAGGATCCAGGGGGCCATGGGTCCTGCTCCGGCCATAGCGCAGGGTGAGCATCATCCCTGCAGGGTTTGCACCATGGAGAAAAGCACGGAATTTCTGTTGGGAAATTATTTTTCACCCTCATTTGCAAACTGACGCATTAAAATGAATTCAAATTGAAATTATGTTGAAATTGGGGAGGGAAATAGTTTTCTTTGCTTTCTTGGTTGCAGTAGGCAGCACATCCCTGTGCTCTGCCGGTCCCCTGACAGCCTGGATGCTCCTGGGCCTGGGCAAAACCAGCTTTTCCACACCAGCTTTTCCACACCGGCCTCTGTGCTGGGGTGAGGATTTTCCCCAAAATCACAGCTGTGGCTGGTCACAGAGCCACAGTTTGGGATGGGGGCACCCCAAACCTGGCTGAAGGTGCAGGAGCTCAGATGGCTGTAGGAGCCAAGCGTGGCTGCAGCTGGGTGCAGGATCCAAGAGCTGGGTACAGGTGGGTGCAGGATCCAAGCTCTGGGTGCAGATGGATGAACTTGTCCCCTTGTGAATCCCTCCATGCCCCATCCCGTCCTGCTCCACCCACATCTGGTGATGCCTGGCATCCCGGGATCTTTCCATGCAGCACAGACAATGCCATGGGAGGTGTAAGCGCTCCCAGTCTGGAGGCTGGAGCGGGCGGGCCCAGGTCAAGTGATCCACACCATATGTTCCCAACGCTCCTATCAAACACCATCCTTTAGTGGAAGCGCAGAGCAGAGGAGTCACCGCTCGCGGGGTGGGGAAAAAACCCCAGGAATCATCACGTGGGAACAACTCGGTTGCAACCCCACAGAAATCCGTGTCCTGGAACTTACTGATTTCTTTTTATCTCCCGCAAGACAGGATCAGATGGAACTTGGCAGGAGTCACCTTTGCCACGTGTTATCTCTCCAGTATCTCGATCCCATAATCCCCACCGAGCTTTGTGCCTCACACCGGGCGGGACCCGCCTGTGGCACAGCCCCTCCGTCCCCGTGGGATTTCTCCTCTCTCACGTCACCCCTGCAGCCCATAAATATTTGTGGAACAGCCTCTCTCCCCCAGCCCCGCTGACGTTCCCGTTTCCCCAGTGTCGCGGGCGACTTTTTTCAAACTTTTTAATTCCGTTCATTAATCATTTGGAGAAATGTGCAATTACTCGAGTCCAATTACAGAAAATGTGCAACTACTTGAGTCCCATTATAAGCCCGTACCAAATGCCAAGAACTTGATTAGAGTAAAACCACCGCCAGTCCCACAGACTTTCAAAGAAAACACTGCGTGTTATCCTGGCGGGGGAGGAGAAATCCCAATTTATTTACGCACAAATGTGTCTAACCCTCGCTGACAATATGGGAAATCTTTTCTATCGGCCGGAACGTGAGTTCAGCGCTCCCCAAAGGAAGAGTTGTCTCTCCCTTAATTAAAACAACGCCTGAACTCGCCGTAACCTCCTGATTTCATCGCGGGGATCTGCTCTGGCTGTTCCAGAGGGTTTATAATTACCCCACAAGCCGACGTCTGGCCCCGGCGCTGGGCTGCTCCTCTTCCAGCGGTGTCTCGGCAGCAGCGACCGGGGCTCTCTGCGCTTCCCAGCCCCGAAGATGCAACCAGGAGCGAGGAAGGCCGCGCAGCTCCCCCGGCGGCTCCTGCGGGACGTGGCCTCTCTAATCTTCGCAACCGATTGGCTTTATTCCGTAATCCGTAATTACACGAACTGTCTCCCATGCAAATCATAAACGTCTCCATCAATCAGCGGGAGCAGCCGGCGGTGGCACGCGGAGCTCGCCGGGGGATTGCTGCCACATGTGGCTTCTAAACTCCCCTTATTTAGGTCAGCATCTCCTGTGTGCTGTCTGGGGGAGCGATAGGTATTACCGCTTATTAGGGATTAAGCCGGGATTTAACGGCCTTTCTTAGCGTGGGGCTGTGGGGACGGGGATGCTCGTCCGAGCCCGACTCCCCGAGTCTGAGATTTTAAGGAGAATCTCGAGCTAAGGGGCTTAGGGAGGGGAATTAATTTACTGGGACTCCGAGGCTCGTCCAGAATAAAAATCTCTTATAAAAGTATAATTTTCTTCTTGTTATTCGTGATTACAAAATAATAAGATTGTTTAAAAATCCAATAGACTGGATGTCAATATTGGCAGGAGACGTAATTGCGAAGCACGTGCCAGCCTTCCGTGGCTTTTCTTAATTTTAATTAGGATAAAATTTACTAATCTTGCAGGGTTTGCAGAAGTAGGTTTGCCAAGAGGCCATCAATTGATCTGGATGCTATTGGCTTCCTTTTAAGAGCCCCTTGCTAACTGCTATGTAAAGCCCGGGCTTTTAGCTCTGTTCTCAGATCATCTCTGCAGTTTTTTTGGCATGTCAAAAGGCCAGATGTTTTTTATTTGAGAGCAAATTGACACGTTAAATTACATTGTGCAAACAGTAAAGCCAGCCATGAGTAAACAGGCGACGAGGATTCATTGAATTTTATGGGTCGCAATAATGTTTATGTAATTTAACAAATTTATGCTTCGTGTCAGCTTCACCACAAGAGTTATTCATTCCAAAAGGGAAAACAACTTACACTGCAGCCCCCCTCGTACCGTGCCTGGGAGCCAGTCAAAAGCAAACCCAGCTTTACCATGGCGATGGCATGGGCCATGCGTGATAGCACAGCCAGGGGCAGTAAATACTGCGAGTGTTGCTCCATTTGGGTCATTTTTTTGGGGGGGGGGGTTTAGCCCTAGTTTGATTACTTTTCCCTCATCCAGCCAGAACGCAAACAACGGGGGAGCCTCGTGCCGTTCCAAGAGCTGCTCCGGCGCTCGCGGTGCCGATCCAGGCTCCGCACGGTGCTCGCAGAAGGTCACGCCGGTTTTTACCATAATGCGTTTTCCAGGTCCCTGGAAACCCAGGGCAGATTTAGCAGGAATCCTCCCCGAGCCAGGCTGTCTTCACTCCCCAGTGCAGCACTTGTACCTTGCCGGAATTCCGCTGGCAATGAACCGTGGGTTAACATTCCAAACTCCTCTGGCTGGTTAAAGGCAAACTCCCCCCCTGGCCGCAGGGAGGGCCGGCTCCGCTGGCAGGATCTATCACATCACTCTCATTAATGCACCTTAACACCTTGTGGGCTCTGGGACACTCAGGACAGCCCTGGGAAAGGTCACAGCCCCTGGGAATGGGGGACCGTGTGCCCGGCCCCAGCCTGGGCAGGTTAACGCGGGGAAGGGCCGGGTTGAGGGCACTGAGCCGTGCCAAGCTCTAAACTGGCATCGATAACGAATGGCTTCCCACCAACACACAGCAATTATCAACCCCAGCCCCGCTGGAGGGGCTGGATGTGGCCAGGATCTTGCTCCGATGGGAGAGCACAAGGCAATAGGGACTGGCAGCTCCGAGAAAAACCCTGGAGAGCAACGGAGAGGCGGCTTTGGCCTTTTACACGGGCCTGGAGTGATTGAAAAAGGAGGAATGGCTTTACATTGACAGAGGTTAGATGGGATATTGGGAAGAAATTCCTGGCTGGGAGGGTGGGCAGGCCCTGGCACAGGTTGCCCAGAGAAGCTGTGGCTGCCCCTGGATCCCTGGAAGTGTCCAAGGACAGGTTGGATGGGGCTTGGAGCAACCTGGGCTGGTGGAAGGTGTCCCTGCCCAGGGCAAGGGGTGGGATGAGATGAGTTTTAAGGTCCCTTCCAACTCAGACTATTCTATGATTTATGCTGTTGTGAGCTTTGTGGGTCCCTTCCGCCTCAGGATATTCTATGACTCCATGACTGAGTCCCAGAAGAGTCCGGGAAGCCACCCCTCACACTCCTGTATGTTTGAAGGATTCCCAAAAGGCTCTCTAGGGCAGTAACAGGGACGCGCCCCGTGTCCCGCTTGCCTTTTCCATGTTCAGGGGCTGCGGGCGCGGCACAGCCACGCGGTGGAGCCCTCACAACAGGCCAGTGCCGGGGCCGCCATCACGGCGGGCAGGGCCGGCTGCCCTCAGAGCCTGCGGCTGCTCCCTGCTCCACTCCATTCACATTTTCTGGCAGAGATTCTTAGTCAGACATTGGTGCCTCGGGACGGAAAGATTTGCTTTTGAACATACAGAATCCCAGAGTGGTTTGGGTTCGAAGGGACCTTCTAAAGGTCACGTGGTGCCAGCCCTGCCCTGGGCAGGGACACCTTCCACCAGCCCAGCTTGCTCCAAGCCCCTTCCAACCTGGCCTGGGACACTTCCAAGCACACCTCCAAACCATTAGTATTTTCGCCATTATCATCAGGTTTTGTTCAAAGTGCACACCAACATTCCTGAGGAATTTCAGCAGGGAACTGGTTAAATTAGAAACAGCTGAGCTGCACTGGATTGCTCCAGCTTTCCCCACATTTTTGCCTGTCGTTTGAATTACATTGTATTTTTATCTTAGCAGAAGAGCTTTACATGAAGGGCAGAAAATTAGATTTAATATGCTTGTGTTCGACTTTTGCTTTGGCATTGAAGCAACTGTAATTTCAGTAACTGCCATTATAAATAGTCTATATATAGGAAATAGCAAGCCATGGATTTAATACAGACTCTAGAATTAAGTATATTAATGTACTGGGAAATAATATTTTTTCCCAAATGCTGGAAAGGACTAAAGATCTTTGTGCCATAATCTGATTAAACACACCAAGTGTCTCCTTCAAGAGCAATAATGTCCTTCAGTATAAGTGGCTGACAAATTGGCAGCCAAAACCTTGGAGGCAACTCCTCCAAGGGCTATGAAATCTATAGTTTGTGTCATCCACAAGGGGTTAGTGTTGATGCTACAAACCCCAGAAATCCTGCTGGGAACTCTTCAGTGCCATCACATCCATAAAGGCAAGGTCCATGCCCCATTCCTTTGGGAACAACCTACTCTTCCTCCTGAATAAACCCCAGCACCATCTGCTGCTGTTTAACCCCCCAGCAATGCCTGAGCACACACACAGTTACCAAGTCTCACTTTGGCTCATAACTAGTTCCTGACCTCAGATTTAGCTGATCACATGAGAATAAAAGCTTTCAGGAATAAAAAAGGAGTCCAAACTGTGAAGACCTCCACGCTGAAGCATCCATACGATTCCAAAAGAGCCATGCCTACAGAAAAGCCATTCCCACACAGCAAAAAAGCAATTTAAGAACAGTTTTAACATATTCATCTCTTAGTTACTTCTTGTGTACTTCCTTAGAGAAGCCAGTTTGGATTTTTGCCTTGTGTTCACCTCATTTAAATGGTTTTCAACACAAAATATCCATTCTTTTGAATCAGCTTTGCATTCACTGACCTCTAGTAAAATGCATCTCCAAACCTAGGGAGGGATATGGAAGTGATATTTTCACTTTAAAGTCAATGCCCACACACAGCAGTGTCTGTGAGCTGTGTATTTTTGGGTTCTTACAGCAGATGTGGTCTAGTTTCTGGCAAGAAGTCCCAACTCATCTATTTTTAGTGTACGGGTTTAGGTGTTGTTTACCAGCAGAGGTGTTTTAATGACCTTTCAAACCTGGTTAAATAATAATGAAAATAATAATGACAATTATGCACTTCATTACCTAGAGGACAGGCTTGTTCACTGAATTGGATTAAGGTGCACTGTTCATTTAATTTATGAAGTTTCACTGTTTTCAGATTATATTTTTACATTGAAATAGTCTCCATTGTCTCTCCCTTCCCACAGCTTTTATCTCTGATGTAACTTGTTTCTTTTGACCTAATTTTATTCATGAAGATACTGAACAAAAGCAGCAGCCAAAGGAGTTGCCGGAGTCACAATTTACAGTTCATTGTTAGCACAGAACCTGGTCCATCCAATTCCCTGCTCCCAGCCCACTCCTCCTCTTCCACAGGCTCCTGCCTCAACAGCCAGGGAAAACTTTGGGTTGGCTGGTGATGTGGAAGGCAAGAAGTGGGATAAGAGGGAGGAAGGAGTCCTGCAGCTCTCCAGGCTCAGGAAGGGTTCATGTTATTCCATGTGGAGCAGCCTTGCTCCTGCTTCGTTCCCTTAGGAGTGGTCTTGCCATCTCTTCCCACCTGTAGGAAGAATGTTTCCCAAAACTATCCCTGGGGATGTGTCCTCTCCCAGCCTTCCTGAATCAGTCCAGCTGCTGAGGTCAAAATTGGGTTGGTATGTCTTTACAGCAGTAAAGCAGCTGTACACTGAGAAATGCTGCATGGGAGGAATATTGTAAAGAGAAATTCAATGAGATTCCAGTTATTTTGGAAACAAAGAACCCAGCAGCAGCAACTAATAAAGCCAGATTATCTGCATTTCTATATGCAGAGCAGCATTACACTGCCATATTCAAATGGCGTTATAAGTATTAAGGAAGAGAAAGAACTGGGAATGTTCCCAAAAGTTCACTAAATCCTTTGCATTCCAAAAAGAGCTAAATTTCTCATTGCTATCTCCATCAGGAGCTCTGTGCACATTGAGCACCCAGCTCTGCTCCCCATGATCACCAACATGCCTCACATACTTTTTGTCCTCATTTGCCCCAAGTCATTAAAATGCCAGACAAGAAACACTGAGCACAAAATTGGAGGAAAGGGATAAACCAGAGACATTTCCTCTCTCCAGTTGGTGCTTCTCCACCCTTTCAAGCTCACCTCCTGATTCCGAAAGGCGTCAGAAGGGAGGCTTGCTTGGCATGAGTTAGCTGTTATTAAAGGTACTCTGTATTAAAAGGTTCAGTCTCTCACACAGGCACCCACAGGGAACTCCTATCACTGGGTTGCTGCCCTGTGCCTTCTCCTGGAGCATGCCTTCCTTGTCCATCCCACACCTGGAGAGGGATTTGTCCCCAGGATTTCAGAAGGGAAGGGCAGCCTCTCCCACTGCTGACTCTGAGCAGTTTATTCCAGTGCCGGAGCAGGAGATAAACACTGTCTACATTCCCATTCCCTGGAAAGATCCCGGGATTATGTAGGTGGTGCTGGGCAGCGCTTTGAACATGCAGAAGAGCCACACAATGTTAAGCTTTATATGAATAGTCTCCCCTTTTTTTTTAATACTCAAATTCCCAAACCCATGCAAGCAGTCAGAGCCCCATACAGATATATATATGTTGCCACAAAATATCCCCTGAGGCCCCCCCAGCAGGCCCTGACCAACCACAGACCAAGTGTGATGCCTCTTATTCCCCAGTGCAGTTCCCATAGGATGCCTTCCACCCAAAAATCCAGGGTTTAGAAGGTTCTGTGGCTCACCCTTACACAGCTCTCCTGGAGTGACCTGGGAGAAACCACCCTTTTTCTGCATTCCCAATACACAAAACCAGAGAAAATACAATTTCTGAGTTTTGCAACATTTAAGTCACTTTTGATGATAAAGCAGCTTGAAATTTCAAACTTAAAGGTATTATAGAAATATGAAAGTGAAATACTCTATTATTGGTTTTAATGAAACATTGGCCTGAACTCTGCATCCATTAACATGCAAGGCACTTAGAGTGAAGTGCTGTTTCTGATTCCCCCAGCTGAGTTATCTGGGCTGGGGGTAGAGGCACGAGAACACTTTGAGTTGGCTGAACAAGTCCTCTGTTCCGTTCCAGTTCTAGGGTTGTTCTTGTGCACACAGGAAAAGCGAAATTTAGGCTCAAAATGGACCTCTCTGTTCATCAAACTCAGTCCCCATTTGCCACAACCAGCGTTTCTGTATAGTTATCATTTAACCCCTTTCCTAATGCATCCAGTTCCCTCACTTCTCCTCCGCCTCAGAAATCTTGTAAGACCTCATTACTGTTTGGAAGCCTCCAGGCAAATTCTACCTCATTCTTGGACAACTCAAACCCTTCAGCCTGCCTTCACCTCTGCAGCTTCTCCCCTGCTGGTACCTCCCTCCCCAGGTCTCCACAGACAGGAATGATCCCTGGATTCCTACATGGATCCCTGGGAAAGCACCAAAGGAACTCAAAGAACCACAAGCAAACCCAGCAGCTGCAGAGCCCAGGACAGGCAAGGGCAGGGGATGCCCAGTTTGGCCGGATGGGTTCCTGGGACCAGGATTCACCTCCCCTTGCTCTGCCTCCTTAATACTGAACCTCCTTGAACCCCTGCAGGACTTTTCTGCCTTTCCTGCCGGGGCTATCCAGACAGAAATCAGCCCCTTCCTGCTGCAGGAATCCGCAGGTGGACGATACTGCTGACGCTCCATCAGCCCTTCACCGAAACCACGAGGGACCAGTGTCTGCAGCAGCAATTGTGTCCTCAAAATAGCCTGGCGTGTCCTGGCTGCCCCTGGGGAACCTTCTGGCAGCCTCTTGGGCCTGAAGGTGGGAAAAAAAGGAACATGATCAAGACAAACAGCAGTGTAAGTCTGTGCTGGGGGGTGGGGAAAAGGCAATTTCCCACAGGTTGGAAGAAAAGAATCTCAGGGGATTCAAGGAATTTCACAACTTTTTTTTTTTTCTTCATAAAATCCACAATAAAACCAGACCCATATTAAGCAGAAATGAGCCTACCAGAACTTATGAATAACTTGCATTCTTCCACTGGAGCCCAGCCAGTTACCCTTGGAAAAAATTCCTGTTTACTTTATAGTGAATGTGAGAGACATGCAGTCTGCCAGAGCTGTCCCACAGTAAAAACACAGCCAGAGGCTGTCACAAGTGGGGAAATCACAGGGAAAGTTAATTTGTTAACTTCAAGGACTAAGATTAAAATAATATCTATTTGGTAAAAACTTATTTGCTTTATCACATAGAAGGCTTCAGTTGTCTTTACATGAAAGCTGTGCTAGTTCAAAGGCAAATTTCAGATGCTTCTTCAATACTTAGCTTGGGGTTTAAAATTTTTATTAGATTTACTAAGAAAACGTCTTTCCCTATTATTCTCAGTTTATCTGGGATTAGTATTTTGCCAAACAACTGCATCTCTCTTCCCCAAAGCCTCAAGCAGGATGGTCACACCAGGAATTCAGTGCCACTGTCCTTCCTCAAAACACCTCCTAAAACCTTGAGGGATGATTAGACACACTTGTTCTTCTGGCTCCTTAGATCCCTTAGATCCTTAGGGGCATTCCTTCAGAAATGTTGTACACTGTAATTTTTAAAATCTCAGAAAACATATTTCCAGTAGCCACAAGCCTGAACACTGAGGGCTGATTAAGTGACAAGTTCTTTGAGAGCAACAATATAATATGTGGCCTTAGAGCTTGTGCATTTTATGCTGTAAGCTGGGATTTCTTCTTCCTGATCTTCAGCTAGGGTGGATGCATTTTGTTTATCATTCCCATACTTTTCTCTGCAGGATTTGCACACCTTCTGTCCTGGTAAAGCTTAATGTAGCCATCAGTGGAACACAAATTCGCTTTCTCGTGTTCACTCGTGTTCTTAATTCATCTTTTTATTTAACTTATCATTTAAAAGCTGTCAGAGCTCCTGCTGCCTCTGGTGGATTTTCCCATTGTCCCTCTCATCCCTTTAAAGCCCATTTTTCTAGTCTTTGTTGCTACTTCAGACCAAGAAATGTTTAAGTCTTTTCCTGAACCCACATCCAAGAACTGGTGACCTGATAAAAACAGGAGTAAAAACAGGAGACAAATATCACCTCAAAGGGCCACTTGAGTATATCTGACCTTGTCAGGAGCAGGAAATACCAGGGCTCTGATGTAAAACATTTCTAACCTCAATTGGCAGACCCAAGGGGCTTAAACAGGGCTCAGATAAACATCCAGCCTTTCTGATGCTTATCCAAACTCCTTGGGAATGTGGAAGCTGTGAGGGTCACTCCTCAGCAGTACCTGCAGCACATCCTGGAGGCACCTTGGGGACAGTAAAGCTGTTTTTAGGCAGTAATTACACTGAGCTGGGGGGAAGCTCTGGACCAGGGGATGATGGAGACATGGCCAAGTGGCAATAAATAAAGAAATTAATCAGAGTTGGCCAAAACACAGCCCCACACCAGCCACTGCAAGGAAAATTAACTCTCCCCCAGCCAAAACCAGCACAAGAGTCTACAAATATGTTTAGAGTAAGAGCAGTGCAGTTATTCACTCTCCTAGAAAAGCGAGATCTTTAACACAAGAAAGAAAACATTTTGAGCACCTGCTTGTAGAAATTTCTTAGCAAAAGGGGAACATTTACCTGTAGAAATCCTTCATTTTTCCTCCTCCAAAGGAGGTGTCAATTGATGAGCAGCAAAAACATGGGAATAACCACTGTGGTGACTCAGCCAAGGGTGGGGGCAGGAACGACTCTTTTTAAAGCTGCTGTATTTATCAGGAGCCTGGGCAAACAGGGGCATTCAAGACATGAACTTTTCAAACAGATTGATAAGATCTCTATTCAAAAGTCAAGTCACTTTAATTTGACTTTGGAAAATAAGTCAGCTCTATCAAATTAAGACCAGATTAATTCTGGTTATGAGGAACCACCCAGAGGCTCAGTACAGTTTGACTGATACATGTTAAAGTTACATTTTTAGTTAATTTAGATTATTGCTTTGGTGTTCCTGCAAAGGCAAGTCCTAGATCTTATTGATATTAATTAGCCAAAAGGAAGGAGACTTTTTATTTAACTGGTCTTTCTCCATCTGTTTCTTCACTTGGAAATCCATCCAGCACAGTGCATTAAAGCATCAAAGAAACCTCTCAGGCTGCAATGGGCAGAAACCTGTTGGCTTTGGTTAAATTACTCAAGATAATTAAAAGGGAAGGTGTTTTCAGATCTGGTTGGTAAACACCCCAGGTTGAAGGGTTTCTGCAGGCAGGATTCCGGGGTGACTGGAGAGTTGGGAGTACATACAAGTGGACTAATTATGATCTGTAGAAAGAGGAAAACTCATTGTCTCCAGCTCCTTACTGAAAAAAACCCTGAATTTCCATTCGGTCTCAACAACCAATTTACATAGATTTGTGTATTTATCTTTAGAAGGCAAAAGTCTAGACACGGATTCCCACATTTTCTGAGAACCTACTCTTCCCTTCCAGCTTTTGGGCAACCTGTACCAGGGCCTCCCCACCCTCACAGCCCGGAATTCCTTCCCAATATCCCAATCTAAACCTGCCCTCTGGCAGTGGGAAGCCATTCCCCCTTGTCCTGTTCCTCCATCCCTTGTCCCCAGTCCCTCTCCAGCTCTCCTAGAGCCCCTTTAGACCCTGGAAGGGGCTCTCAGGTCTCCCTGGAGCCTTCCCATCTCCAGGTGAACACCCCCAGCTCTCCCAGCCCGGATCCAGAGCAGAGGGGCCCCAGCCCTGGGAGCATCTACATTTATCATCATCATTTCTAGTTCTCCCCAGTCAGGATTTTATATGCCAGCCCTGCTGGATTCAATATTTTCTCAGAGATGATTGAGAAAAACAAGGCCCTATTTATAGAAAAATTCCTCACAGGCTCTCACACAAAACCATTGTTTTGCTTCCTTATCTGTTGTCCCTGTGGAACTATAACCCACTGCTCCAGATTCCCCATTCCTATCTATTCCTTCTCAGAAATGAATTTCAAGATGCCCCAGGCTGGCTGTTGGTCCCAAAATGCTGTAAGGACATTTGCTGCTGTTCGGAATATTTTTACTTCAAAGGGAAGGATTCATGGAGATTATGGAAATGCTCCTCCATCTCTGATTTCCACTGACCTGGTTTTCCCAGAGCCCACACAACAATTTGTTAAACTGTGTGTCAGCTGTATGAGAGAAAAGAAATGTCCAGTGGAGTGTGGAGTGGGAAATGCAATATTCCAAATGTACACACCGCTGCCAAGGTAAAAACTCTTTGGAAGCACAGCCAGTCACCCCTGTCACTCAGCCCCTCTGCCCTGGCCTGGTGTAGCACTGTTTGAGGCAGTCTAAGCTCCCCCATTCTCAATAAATGTGTCTCGGCTCCAGCACAGCACAACTGCCAGCACTGTGGCTGCACTGCTCCAGCAGAACCTTGGCTTGCTCAGACTCTGCTCCCTCCTGGCTGCCCTGAGCTCCACACCCACCAGGAATCCGTCCTGTTCCTGCCTCCTGTAACCATGGGGACAGCAGGAAAGGAGCAGAGAGCAAACAAGACAAGTGAACCATGATAGTGCATCTGAACAATTCATCAGATTAGCAAAGACAGTATGAACAATATGCAATTTATCTTATTTCGGTTCTTAAGAGTATCTTGAAGTTTTGTGCCACGTTATCTATACTGATGTCACCTACTGACCTACCCACACTGACCCTTCCTTGGCCTCTATTACCAAAACCTTTATTTACAGATATGAAGGAAGTGTCAAATCCCAAATACCTGCGGAGTCTTGTCACACTTGAGAGTAGTGGCACAAGTCACCCAGAAAGGCTGTGGAGCCTCCAGGCCTGGAGATATTAAGAACTCAGCTAAGCCTGACCCAAGTTCAACTTGCTTTGACCAGGTGATCTCCAGAGATCCTTCCATTTGAAGCCAGATCTTTCAGGTTGGAAGGGATTTCCGGATGTCTCTGGGCCAAGTTCCAGTTCAAAGTCACCTCAGATGTCCCAGGAAGAGAACTGTGAGCCCCAACATCTCGATAGTTTTTCAGGTGATTGTGGAGGTTAAGACTGAGGAACGAGAGAAGTACAAGCAATGGAGAGCGATCTACGAAAAATATTAAAGGACTTACATGACCATGAACATTTCAATAGGCTCGAGAAAGCCTAAAACCACAAATATGGACTGAGAAAATATACAGCAAAAAGCTGTATTGGACTGTGAAATTAAAAGCTAATATTAATGTCTGTGTTAGTTTCCTATAATGTTGTACCCCAGTTTTTTTAAATGTTTTTTTTAATATGTATGTACAAGTTCAAACATGTTCTCCCCTCGCAGTTTCTCCTCACTCCGGATTGGATAAGATTTGCCGCAGTGTGGGCAGTCTTACCACCTACCCCTAATGTTACCATTGGTTCCCAGTTATGTAATGTTACTCCTTCATTCCTTGTTCGTTGAAACCCCTTGTCAATCTTCGAACACCTCCCACCTTCTACAATCTTCTGAACTCTACCTTATATAAACCCGAGTTCTCTATTAATAATGGAGATGGAATTTGCACCTCAAACTCCATCTCACTAACCCCCTTTTTTGCTATCGACCCCGACGCGAACCACGGCAGATGATGAACAACCTGATAGGTAAAATGTAACTCCTATTCTGTGTGTCAGTGAACAATTTACTCTCTCGTGTAACCCAAAAACCAGTTTTAATTTCCTTGTTAGGTATGTTCTGGAACACACCAGTCAAAGGACATTGGTATCACTCAGAGGAGCAAATGTCCTAAGTGAACCCATTCAGCAAAGACAAAAGTTTCAGGACTTCAACAGAGTATTTAGCACATAGAAGAGCTCAAGACATTATGATGAAAAGTCATTTGCCTGAGAAAATAATTAATAACTAGGTTTTGGGGTTTTGTTTGATTGATTGATTGATTAGTGGGGGGGGTTAAGATCAGCTGTAAACAGAGTAAACAGTGGTGGAAACCTAAAGGAAGGGGCTGTGCGAAAGCCTGTCGGGCTGTCGCATACCCGCATATTTTGGTGTGTAACCAGTCTCTCAGATATGCTAAACTGTGAAGGGTAAGAGTGGAAAATGTTCCCTGAGTCATTTCCCCAAGGCCTGGTTGTGTCCATCACGAGATCAGACCTGTAAAACCAGCTGGTTCGGCTCCCCCGGCGAGGCAGCAGAGCCGGTCAGGGACTGGGGACAGGGAAACCCCCTTTTACTAATACCTGTGATTAGAGAAACACAGCAGGACTGATCCCACCGCGTTTGATGTAACACTGTAACAAACCCGGATCATCCCCAGGGAGCGCAGGGGTGTTGCACAATTCATGGTGCCCCATTTGAAGAGCTAATTACCCTCCTTAAACAAACAAACCGCCTGCAGATACCTACAGTTAGGAACAAGCCACCTCAACCTTAAACACGAAGTGTTTTACCAGTGAATGAGTTTACCCCGGCTTTGCTGGGGGGATCTTTGGGCTCTGTTTTGTTTAAATGTAAGTGTATTTGCATTTCAAAGCAGCTCATTAAGAAAGAGATTCATCTGTTGGGGTATGTGAGTAGCTGGGGGCACCACTAGTTGTGTGCACAACTCCTGTAAGGTGAAGATTCCAAGTAGCTCCATCACAGACAGCTCCTTGGAATGCTCTGTGCCAGCCCGGAGGCCTCCTGACACTGCCCCAGAGCCGTGTGATCACAAATGTCACACACAAAAGCAACTTGGCTTTTCAGTTCTGCTACAGAAGACACAAAACGAGCAGCTTTTTTGCCCCTGCCAATCCAGCCTCGTGTGCCCTGCAATTACAACTGACAACCGATGGAAAACTGCTGTGACTACGCCCCAGAAACTGGTGCTTTTCTATTTTTTAATGGGTAGTTTAGTGTTTTGGGGTATATTTGCCTATTGCTGGATCACCCTGCAGGTATGTTAAACATTGGGATAGGGAACAACATCGTGAGGAGCTGAGCAAACATAAAATCTGGAACTGAACCTCGATTCCCAGGTACCAAGAGATCAGAGAAACACGAACAAAGCTCCTGAGCTGCCAAATGAGCTGCCTTGTTAGAAGCACCAGGTGAGAATATGCAAAGTGAAATGAATAGGTTGCAAACCCAGCCCAGCTGAGGGGCTGACTTTTGATCTCCAGGGCCAGAGCTCCTGTGCCCACCCTACACCCCTCTGGGCTTGGAGGCTCACTGCCAGACTTGCCTCAATTCTTTGTGCTTCAGACCCTTTGCTGGAAGACTGATTTCCACCCTAGAAGTATAATAAGACCTGGATTTGGTATTCCCCATCTGGAATGGCTCTTTTTCTACCATAAGGGCGGAAGAGGGAGGTGGCATGGAAAAGCAAATGGAAAGACTTAGGCTTGGACTCCTGATCCTGCTGCCAGAAATAGTTATGAAGACAGAGGCAGACCCTGCCCTACACTCTTCACTCCTTTCCTTCTCATGCCGCCATGACTTCTTTTTCTTGCCTGACTCTGAGCTGGATTTACAGGATCTAAAAGTGAAGTGTTGGGGAGGAGACAACTCGAGCTATAAATGAGGAGAAAAGCAACAGGAGATTTGAAGGCTTTGCTGATTCAGCAAGAAGGCATGAAATTCATCTCCTCAGCTATTTAAACACTTATTGAAAATAGAACTCTTAAAAGTAAGGATATTAGGGCAACCAGGATATGCTGACAGATTTCATACTGTCCTTTAGTCCTTATAAAGTGTAGGAACAAAATGTGCAAGCCATAAATTGCAAAGCCAGTATCTGCAAACATTCATTCAAGGCTCCTAATTGCCCTGTGATTCAACCAGACATGTGGCTCCCTTCCTTTATTATTTGTGAGTATTCAGGCACACTGGCTGGGATGAGCACATGCCTGGGGAATGGCCCTTTTCAGAGAGGTGTTGGCATATTCCCATTCTGTTTTTAGGGGGTCAGTGCTTTGGGACTGCACAGAAACATTTCAAAGCCAGCACAAACATTTCTTCCAGATTATCCTCAGGGAAAAATAACAGTCTGGCCATGGCATAGTTGTAAGAGTTACAGCCTTACTCTGGCCAGCGCTTTCATCCATGACTTGCACCATCACTTGTACAATTCCACAGCCCTCCAGGTGCAGTTCACCACCTCCAGATGAGCACAGTTTGCTGTGGAGCTCCAGAACCAGAGGCAGGGGCTGTTTCAGAGCCCGTACATGTAATATGAGGACAATCAGTGCTACAGAAATGGTCCTCAGAGCCTGGGGATTCATTTTAAAGAGTGCAGGAATGCTCTGTAAAGCTCCAGGTTACTGACTTGATATCCACAAATGTTCTGCATTTTGAGTGCACAGTCTGTGGCACCAACCAACAATGCAAGCACAGGGACAAAAGGGCATGAGCCATGGGTTTAGTTCTCTCCTAAACCAAAGTGAGATACCAGTTCCACCAAAAATACATATCCAGGCATGTCTCTGTTTCACCTGAAGAAAATAATACCCTAAAACATGAAAAATAGGACCTATTTCCCCTGGGCAGAAAACATACATGTCTCAAGGGGAAGGTGTCCCTGCCCATGGCAGGGGGTTGGAATGAAGGGATCTGTTAAGTCCCCGCCAAGCCCAGCCACTCTGTGGTTCTGTGAACACTGGACGCGGTCATCTCAGTGACCCTGGCACAGCTCTGCCTTAGGCTGCCTCCTCCCACTCTCTTGGAAGGCTTTATTATGAGCACTAGGCTACTGAAATCCTTCTGAGTTACTGAACAAATCTTCTCATTTGCTATTAGGTCACTAAAAGGAGAGAATCAGACCTCTGGGATATTCCTTACTGTAACTGATATCCAAGCAAATACCTCGGAGACATCACTCCATGGATGAGGGAGAAGGGCTTCAGGCCACCAGAAAGCCAAGTTTGCAAACTGCCCCCTGCACTCCTCCCACCGCCACTTGCCAGAACACAAGGGCTCAAAGCCCTCCTCACTCAGCCTTTGCTCATGGAACAGTGGCAGAACAGAGGGAATTCCTCGAGCTCAGGCCGGGGGGAGGTGGAAGGACCCAAGTGCATCTCCCAAGGTTTGTGTTTCACACAGGCAGCAATGTTGCCGTTATTGTTCTGTAACAGCACTCAGGTTTTTCAGCTGAGTGCCAAGCTCTGAATCAAACTCCTTTCTCCAGCCAGGCTGCAGTGGAGCACAAAGCCTGTGCAAGAGCAGGAGGCTGTAGCCCTGGCAGGGCTCAGCAGTGCTGGCTGTGACCTACCAGGCTCTTGTGCGTCACAAGAGTCTGTCTCTTCCCCTGGTGTGTCACAACACCCTCCTCCTCACACCCTACAAAGCAGTTTTACAACACCCTGGTGTTACTACTGGACCAGCTGCTCCAGTCTTTCTTGCTTTTCACTTGGTGAACACCAAATCTCTATTTTCATTGAAGGAAATTGTTGTTGCATTGTTGAGGACTTGAGCTTGAAAATAACAATGTAAAAAGACACGGGACTTAAATTGATGTTTGCTGAGCGGCCAGAACCTGTTAACCCTCAGCAAGGTTAAGCAGGGAACGAACACGAGCTGGTTTCTGAGTTAGGCTTTGTGATTGTACCTGCAGAAGACATTTTCCTATGGCCATTCTTTTAAAGAGTGAAAGAGAATAGGTGTGGTAATTAGAAATGGCTTAAGCCAGTTTAAATTCCATGCTCCAAAAAAAGGCATGTGCCCACTTATCCCGATTCCTGCCCTCAGAACTGACCCAAGTCAGTAGATTCATCTGCTAATTAACAGAGAAAAACAATTCAATTTGAAACCAGCCTTTACCTGTCTGTCACTGAAATTATCCACTCAGGCAACCAAAACATTTTATATTCTATACAAATCTGTTCTACTTGTACTCTGTAGCAGGTCTTGGGGCTCTTAGAGACCTCTTAGAGAAGCCCAGATTTCAGCAAAATGCTACCACAGCCCTGAATCCCTAGAAAACAAGTTAACAAGATTTGCCAGCATATTCAGTGGATATTATTTCCAGCCCCGTGAAATCTTTCTGCAACTTGGAAAAAAACCCAAAACAACATAAAACAGGAACAACACAAAATAGGAAGAAACAAAGGAAACCACAACCACACATAAACAGCCCGAAATTCCTCCTCCTTCCTCAGCACAGGCTTTGTTTCTCCCCTCCCAGCTGTTTGGGTGTCAGGAGAGATCACCAAAGCAGCTCCTCACCTCCTGAGAGCTGAGGGGATGGAACTCACTGCTCAGCCCTGCATTAGGGAGCAGGAAAAGCCCTTTTTTCCAAGCTGAGTTTCCCAAACCGCAAAAAACAGTGGCTGAGAGCCTGAAGAGATCTACATGTGGTCCTCCCAGTGGCAGGAGTGAACCTCCAACTGGTGTCACTGGAGAAAGACTGCGTCCCAAATATATTCACACCAGTAATGGTTTGGCTGAGCCAAGGCAGCTGTTCCTCAGCACAAAGGGGGCAGAGCCCAGCCAAGAAAACAGGAATTCTTGGGGGTGAGCAGGAAGGGGAGAAGAGAAAAAACAGAAATAATAATTTCAGGTAACAAAGCAGGCAGGGAGAGAGGAGTCCAGAGTATTATCTATGCAGCCATGGCCACATCATGTGAGTTTGCAGCACACAGCCCCCACTGGACTGACACCAGCTCCTACTTTCCCCTTTGCTTCTCCTTCTTCTCTCACTTCTCTCATTCTTCTCCCTCCCTTGTGTTTATCTGTGCTTGCAGTAAATCCAGCTCAGAAGAAGAAGTAAAAGGGGGTACTGTAAGGTATTTCAAAACCCTTTAAGAGAAGGCAACAACATAAGCAAGAGACATTGTTAAATCTGGAACAGAACCAGCTCTCTGCTGGAAAAGATTCCAAGTGCTGTCACCACTGGCACATGTAACACTTGTCCTTCACTTACTGTAAGAGCAAGACATCCACAAACACTTGTCTGTGGCAGAAATACAGGACAGCAAACCCTCCAGGCCCATGGGAGGCTGGGAATTTGGAGCCTGGGGATGAGCTTTGTTGGGCCATGAGTACAAGAGTGCATTTACAGTACAGAAATGTGCCACATTGCCCTCTGTGTGATAGAGGGAAGGAAAGGGTTGGGAATGAGGAGCTGCAGCCTTACCCAGCCACAGCAGTGCCTGCAGCGTGACCTGACCAAAAGGCTCAGCAGTGAGTTATGGATCAGTCAGACCTGCTGAAAGAAAAAAACAAACTGAGAAAATGATGCTGCAGCTCTCTGCAATATGGGATTTTTATACACCTGGACACAGACTTGCTAGTTCACAATACCCAAGTACAGAACACATGGCACTTGCTGGGTCACAGTACAGGATTTTCTCCCAAATTTCTCCATTCACATCAGGTAACCTGTATGAGCCCAGGCTCTGTCACTGCTGCCAAAGGCTCATCCTCAGCTGCCAAAGGCTCATCCGCAGCTGTCTTGGTTATGTCTGCAGAACACGAAGCATTTCAAACACTAATTGCAGTGAAATGGGCAGAAAGAGTTGACTGGTTCTGCAGTCTTGGGGTTTTGTTGCCTGTAGAAGGTCCTATCAATCTGAAAATATCGAGTGATTCACCTGCTTACACATGAACACTTCCTGCAGGTCAGTGAATCAGCAGCAGGTGAGGAACAGGTTGATTTCATAACCCAAATCACTGAGCTCTTTACCCCAGAACCTGTATGCCTGACGCCCAACAGCCAAGGACAGACATACACCTCACTAACCCGCAAGTGCACGTGTTAGATGATTCCATCCTTTTTTCAGGATGCACAGAAACCTTTCAACGCATTATGAACCAATATTTCTGATTTTACATCAGGACAATGGGGGGCTGAGTTTGCCTACAGCAAGTGATGATCCCC
Source organism: Pseudotriccus pelzelni (assembly GCA_035584735.1). NCBI lineage: Eukaryota > Metazoa > Chordata > Aves > Passeriformes > Tyrannidae > Pseudotriccus > Pseudotriccus pelzelni. The sequence continues at coordinate 24,738,411 of JAWMRA010000005.1, read as the reverse complement.
AGAGATTCCTGTGTGTGCAGAGCCTGTCCTTGCATTGTCCAAACACAGAGAGAAAACAGTCTGATGTGATTCCAGCCCCCCCCCTTTCATCACCAACCTACAGCCCTTTGTGCAGCCAAAGGAAGAACATACAACGTGCACTCAACCAGACAGAGCTCAACTGCCTGCAGCCAAAATACAAAAGATTGGATATATTTTTTTTTCGGTGGTATAATCACTCTGTTATGTATAATAGATGCACAGGCAGAGTTTGGGCTTTTGAAAACCTCGAGCAAAGCTTTACTTTATTCCTGTAAATCACACGGGCTTCAAATGGAAGCATTCCCTTCTGTCAGCAGCACAACGCTTAGCAATGAAATTCCATGGCCCCAGCAGGACTCTGAGGCTTTAATTACACTTGTGAAACAGAGTGCTATCAATGGCTCTGCTGGGTTGGGAGTATATAAGATACAAAAGCCTCAATACATCGGTAACCCCACAAGGGGTGTGGGAAGGGAGGGACCAAACAACAGATTACCCCAAATTCTGGTTTCTTCATTGAAGACTAAGGATTTCTGGAGGTCTGAGAGTGAAGGAGGCTAAAGGTGTTGGGGATGTGTGGCGAAGGATCCAAAATACCTGGAAGGGGGAATTAATTAGGCAACTCTTATCACTGTGCTCCAGGTGGAGAAACAGGGAAGGGATGGAGAGCTGGGGCTTTTGCTTAGCTGTGGAGGCTGGAAAGGGGGGGGACACAGCAGAGAGGGGACAAGAAGGGACACTGCAGACCCCCTCCCTACCCAAAGTGAACAGTCAGCTCCAGATAAACTGAGGGCATAGAGAAAAACATTTCATTTAGAAAGTTTTGTTTCTCTGGCTGACAAGACTGTTTGAGGTCCATAATGCCAGATATCAGATACCTCAAGTATGTTGCCCCATCCCTGGAAGTGTCCAAGGCCAAATTGGATGGAGTCTGGAGCAACCTGGGATAGTGGAAGTGTCCCTGCCCATGGCAGGGGTTGGAATGAGATGGATTTATGGTCCCTTCGAACCCAAACCGTTCTGGGATTCTGTGATTTTTTGTGGCTTCATTTTCCTCACAGGGTTTCAGAAATGTGGTCAGCCTTGTTTTACAGAAGGAGAGAGCAGATGACATGCCCAGGGTCAGCCTGTGGCTGAGACGGGGATGGGTCAGAGCCCCACCTCTTTTAGGTGGCCCAACTGCAAGATCACAGCTGCCTCCTAAATGGAAATCACACATCCGTAGTGATGGGTCTGAGCTGCAGAGCCCAGACTGTGACCAAAGGTTTAGATGCCTGGCATCTCGGGAATTCAAAGCATCATTTCAGTGGGATGCATTACAATGGAAGAGACTGCACTTGGATCCAGATTTCCAGTTTTTTATGTGGTCAGCACTAAAATGCTGATTCTGTCAGCACCTGGTCAGGTGCCCTTTGTGTTCCTGTTACCTCTAAGAGATGTAACCCTCCAAAGAAATGATAAGCCCCCATGTGCTCGTGGCCGGGTCAGAGCACATGGGAGCTCAGACCTTCACAGGGTGCTGTCCTTGCCTGCTCCTGTGTGGGACAAGCACACTCCAGCCCCAGCACGGAGAATTCCAGCCCTGGGGAGTCTGTCGGCTCAGCAGAGCAGGAAGGAATTCCAGCAGCAGAACCACTCCACGATTATCCAGAAGAGGGAGTGCAGAGCATGCACACGCAGAAATCAGGGGTTACTCTGCTGTGTCTCACTGCAAAGACCCTGCACACCCCCAGCGAAACACCTCCTGCACACTCATCCAACGAATGAGCTCCCCTTTGCTGTGTGTCTGGCTCAGATTCTTCTTGGGTTTTTTCTTTTTAAATATGTTTTTGGTCTTTGATAAGCTTGCTTTACATATCAACTTTCTAGGCAAAATTAATTAACTAAGTTTGTTTCCAAGTCCTTTGCTGCATGTCTTGATAAGGAACTTGTAAAGAATGTTGCCGAATGTAAATTCAGAGTTAATTGCTCAGACTTAGCCAAGAGGTGAGGTTACAACTTCCCTTTCCAAGTGGAACTGCCAGCTTGTGTGTCTCTGGTTTGTAGCATCAGACCAAGACGGTCCCTGGGCAGTGCTGGAGGTGCCCTTGACAATTCAAATGCAGGACCACACAAACACAGCCCGCAGGCAACCACCGTGTGCTGTAATGAACCAGTTAGACCTGGATTATGAAAAGGAAGCGTGAAATGAGCAGCGGGATTAGAAAGAAAGTAATGCTGACAATGTTTCCATGTTTTTTATTTCTCAACTGACACAAATCCTCTCCCACCCCTTCAGCACACGCTTGTTCACCACCCCACTGAACTCCGTCTTTTATAGCCCTAAAGCTCTGACCTGGGTGTGACTTTTTTCCATTGTGCTTATTTTTGTCCTTCACTCTAGTTAAGAAAAACCCCCACGAGATTAAATTTTTAAAGGACTGAAAAGCAATATTAACTTCCAACATTTAGCAATATTTAGCTCCCAATAATAGTATAAACAGTAACAACACAATTCTTTAATGATTATTACCCGATTTTATGTATTTTCCTTATTAACCTTTCCCTTCTTTTTTTTTACTGTCTTTTACAGATTTTCAAAAGCCAGTATTCTGTTGACTTCTGTTATTCATTAAAAAAAAGGTCAAGGTCACCTGATAAATACGTGTTGTTTTTATGGTTTTGTAAGCAAATAACTTCCATTGCCATGCAGTGAGAAAGATTCTGAAAAAAAAAAAAAATGGAAACAATCTTCCTGCCTGTGCTGCATCAGTATACAATTTTATCTAAACGGGTTAAAAAGAAATCCACTGCTGTAAATTAAATTATCAGTGCAATATATTGCTTTATCTTGCTCAACTTGCACCCTCTGCCTGCAGAAGAATCAAAACAGCAAGTCCAGGTAATAAGCTCTGGTTATCTTCAGCAAGGTAAATACCTGAGGCAGGAATTGGTGTAACTTGCAATCTCTTAAAGGTGGTTGAGCTCTGTTATCGAGCCCTGGAAAGGTGAAGGTCCAGGTCCATCCCAGGCTCAGCTGATCCCTGACTGAGTGAGGGGCAAAGGCAGCCTGAGAGGGGACAGTCAGGGCATAACACAGGCACCTCCTGAGATGGTCCTCACTGCAGGAGGCCAGGATGGCTGGGCCTTGGAGCCACCTGGGATAGGGAAGGTGTCCCTGCCCATGGCAGAAGTGGGACTGGATGGGCTTTAAGGTGCCTGCCAACCCAGAACATCCTGTGAGAAGAGACAGCAATGGCTTCTCCTCTCCCCTACCCCGATGCATTGGGAGGGTTGCAGGAGGCATTGCAGTTCCTGGACCAAGCATTCCTGGTCAGAGGACAGGGAGGTACCTGCCAGCTGGGAACCTGCAGGTCCCCTGGCTCTGTCCCAGAGGCTGGGCAGGGTCACAGCCAGCACACAGGTGAGCTCCAATCCACGAGGGAGCAGCACCAGGCAGTAGTCACTGAACAGCCCAACACAGGAACCGGCAGGATACCCGTGGAGACCTGGGGAGCAGCAGATAAACCACTCTGGCCACGTGTGTCTTTCCTTCAGCAGGCCCGAGGCAGGAGCACTGAGACCAGACCCTCCATGGGGCTCTTCAGGAGAGAGACAGAGGAAGATTCTGGTTGCCGATACACTGCCTTGTTTCCACGAAACTCCCAAGGTTTTTCCAGCATAAGGATGACTGGGCACACACAGCAGCTTGCACCACAATGCTTGGCAAAGATGTTAGCTTTTTTAGGGCTAATAAACCACTTAATGGTTTGTATTCAAACACAGAGTCGTCACTGACAGCAGCACCGTTTGGGCTCTGGCACAAACCCCTCAGCCCTTCACTGCACTCACTCCAAATGCATGAAAGTTCAAAGCCCCGCCGCCAACAAAGGCTGGAAAAACGCTAATCCTCCTCCCCATAAGTACAGTTACCTGAACAAAAGAAGGGAATGGCAGCAAATGACGCCAGTGAACAACTGGGATCAGTAAGAACAGCCATGGACAGTGGAAAATTACGGCAAAGCTACAACAGAGTGGCACAGAGTGCTGGATGCTGGATGCTGGTGCAGGCAGCTGACCTGGCTTTCTTCCAGTAAGGAAGACCCCTGCCCCAAGGATTGGTTGGTTTTGGTTTGCTAATTTTCTAGAAGCTGAACCTGTTTCCAAGACCAAACAGCTGTTATTTTTATTTGAACTACGGCTCAGCAGGGAAAAACATCCCAAATATAAAACGCATGGTGGAATCCAGTGCAAGCTTTTCTACAGGAGCAGAAAACTGAGGAAAAAACAAATCCCTACTCATTGACCAAATTTCTGGACTGAAGAATAGGAAGGAAAACATGCAGAACGTGCTGTTGCAAAGAGCAGCCATCCTGAGCTTAACACAAGAGCTGGGGCTCTCTGTAATCATTGCAGCCTCCCGAGTTATTCAAAGCAGCCACTTTGAGACCTCTCTCCTTGTTCTGAGCCCAGAGGGTGTCTTGGTTCACAGGTCACAGCAATTCCTTCCACAGAGACTTATAAAATAGTTCTTTGGATCACCTTGGTCTGACCTCCCTCAGTTTCTTTCCCCCTTGAGTTTTTGCAGAGATTTGCACACCCATGTTAAAAGCAGGACAGTTTACCTATCTGGCCTGATAAGAAAACCCATTTCCTGCTAGAGAAGCATTATGATACTGGCAGAGTAGCCATCAAAGATAATGAAGTATCCAGAAGTTCTGAGCTCCCGATTTTAACCATCAAGAAGAAGATGACACACTGACAGTCTGTATTTTCTCTTTTGTTTTCAAAGGAAACTGAATGCTTCCGAAGGGCTTTGCAGCATATTTGATGTCCTACAGATTGTTTGCAAAGAAAACTAGGAAGGCTTCAATGGACCTTTCTTTCCCTTTCTGGTCTCCACTACACAGAAAGGTTAAACCAAGACAAGGAGGAAAGAAGATCAACAGAAATTCCTGTTTGCACGATTCCCACCTCGCATGTTTGGAAAGACCACAAATATTGGGTTAAATGAAGACAGCAGGAAGCACTGCAAACTCTGGCAGGCTGAAGGTAAAACACAAACCAAAAATAAAACATCCAGGCAGGCCAAAACAAACTTCTGACGGACAATTTGTAAAAGGCAAAGAGGAGGTTATTGGACAAACACATAAATGACCCGTGAGCTGACAGCAGGATCACGTTCATCCTCAGACTGGTGGCAGGTCCTGGAGGGTCTCAGGGATTGTGCAGAGCACTTGAAGTCTGACATAACTCAGTGTAAGGCACAAGGTTCCTGCGGTCACACTGCTCCAGTGGGGATGCCTTTGGATTGGAACAGCCACATTTTGGGTATTTTCCAAAGGCTGCTCTCTCCTACAACAGTTTTATGTAGTGCAGTCTTGAAGTGCCAAAGATAAAATCCCTCTAACTGGTTTTCTGGTCCCTGAATAAAGAACAATTTCTTCTTCTCCTTTCACCCATCCTGGCCGTGTTGCAGGTTGATTTTGGTGCCTTCAAGGTGCCCACATACCTGAGCCTCTCCAGATATTTTGTATTCACTTTCTGCTGCGTGAGCCTGTTTCCCACAAGTTATACAGAAGCACCAGGCCCCTTTTTCCCAGCCAGAATGACTGGTAGCACCGAGAGAAACATCCCAAATCAGCTCATGCTGTTCCCACCTCAGTGTTACCAGCCCAGCATTAGGCAGCTGCCCATAGGATAAGGAATTTCCAGGAACAAATCCACTCAAGAGTTATGTTGCTAACTTTAAAGAGGCTTTCTCTGGCTCCTGACTTAAAATTAATACCAAAATGGGTCCACTTTGTAATTTCCTCTTCCTTATTAGTAGATATTAGGTATCAATATGAGATCACTCTCATTTGTTCTGCCCAGTTACACTTGAGTTCTCTTGATTTTATATGGATGAACTGCAATTAGTTGGGGGGGGAGTATAAACAAAGTATAAATAAACTTTTGTTCAACAAAAGATCAGTTTTGCTACATCCAGGATTTTGAGAGCACCTGGCGCCTTTTACAGTTGTCTCTGTGACTGTGTGGTTTTATATAATGGTGTTAATAGCTGTTATAATCACACAGAATTAGAACACACCATAAATTTGGATAAATATATACATATTATTAAATTATATAATAAATCCATATAAATATGGATTTCACCAGCTATTTTGAACAAAATGAGTGTGGCAACTGAAGAAGTTACTCCTGATATTTGAAAATTAAAAAAAAAAATAGAGAGTCTAATTAAAGTAAATGTGCAAACCCTTAGTCATGTGAGTAATCCTTTCCCTGCAAATCATTTCCTGACGTCAGGTGACGCTCCCTGTGTGGATTATTTACGTGGCCAAGGGCTTGCAGGAATTAAGGCTGGACATTAGTCCAGAAAAATTCCTCAGAGGTCTCCACAATTACCTTAATTATTTTGCCCTTTGTAAAGTATCCTTTCAACTGAAATGCCACTAATAAATTCAGTGTTTTCTCTGGGCTCTCTATTCGGTTTGTCTTGGTTTGTAGTTATTTTCCTGCAGTCACAGGGATTGGAACAGTGACCTGAGGCTTAATTCGGCATGATAAGCTAATGCTGTTACAAGAATAGCTTGTGCTGGATGGGGGTTAAGTCCGGTTTTAGGTCACCACTACGAAGGGTCAGAGTTCATATACTGATACATAAGTATATCAGTATAATAGATGCTGGTACAGACTCAGTCTCTCACTTAATTCAAGCAATGCCTTGAGCTGCTTGATACAAGATTCCAGTGCCAAATGATATCATCATAAATGCGGGAACCCACCAGGCACAAGTTTTGAAAGCTTTTACTATATAAATGACAAAAAAGTCTCCTTTTCTTATTTCATTTCAATCCTATCCTGAGTCTCCAGTAATAAAGATGGTATATCTTGTAATACACACCAATGATGTCTCACCGTAGCAAAGTCACATTTCAGATTCATTTTTCTCCACTAAATTTTTAGCCTCACTCCAATCCTACACTATTTATTGAGTTATATAGCGGTATATTTAGAAGATCACTACCACAACCTTAGTTCTATATATATTTTCATTATGCAGCATGAAAAAGGCACAACACAAGTGGGGTTTGTGTTTACTTGTCCTCCAACCAGATGGGATCCATAGCTTGATGCCATAGCTGTCATTGTGTTGTGATGCTCAGATCCTGATTCTCTTTTTTTTTTTTTTTTTCCCAAGAGAGACACTTGCTAAACACAGCTTAGACTCTACATCAGAGTTTCACATACCCACAACCTCCCCATTTGTGACTGGTCAGCAGTGAAACAGTGGGTTTAGTAGTAAAACTGAGATGTAGTGTCAGAGTGAGGGAGATGTACATGAAAATCCAGGGCTTTTTAATGGTTTGGGGGGGGGAAGAAATTCCAGGTGAGTTTTAGTGATAAGACCAGAAATCATGACTTATATTTACACAAACCACTGTGAACCCTAAAATGAACACAGTCCCTTGCGAAATTTCATCAATGCCACAGAATAAGGCCGCAAAAAAAGTGAGAAAGGAGTATTAAGGAGTTTCACTTGCAACCTATGTGGGATTTGATTGCAATTTTAGAGCATCATGGAATTATAGAATTGTTAAGGTGGAATAAGACCTTTCAGATCAAGTCCAGCCATGAACCCAGCTCCACCATCATGGTCTTCTGTACATTATGTCCTCAGGTGCCATATCCACATGTTTTTTGAACACTTCCAGGGACAGGGACTCCACCACTCCCTGGGCAGCCTGAGCCAGAGTTTGGGTCTGGTTTGTTTCTTAAAGTGTTAAAAGCTGTAATTCTGATCCAAATCCCAACCCTCTGCGTCGGTTCAGGGACACTCCCATCGATACTGTGACTCTGCTCGAGCAGTTGGGCAAATATCTGAGCTCCTGCATTTTAACATGAGTCATTTGTTTGTGGTCATCTTCAGCAGATGGATCGATGACCTTGTGTGTCAAAGTCTCTCTGTTGATTTGTTTTGGTATTTTCCTAAAATGTTCAATTGAACCGTCTATTCCCTTTGCCAGGTAAGCTTGCAAATTATTAACGCTGCAATCCACAATAAAATAAATCATCAACAGCAAACCAGAAAAATCTTACTGGGACAAACCAAATCATTTAATGAACCCCCAAGGCTTCAAACATTAAATTATTTTTTTCTAATTTGAGGTGCTTGTATTTCTAGTTAGGAAAATGCAATTCCAGATTAAAAGCTCTCATGAAGAGATCAGCAGCAGCATCTTTAGAGTTCGAGTTTCTCTGAAAACTGCCAACTCTTACTGCAGAACGGGGGGAGAGGAGCAGGACAGCAAATGTCCCCAGAATCTGTGCTGTTTATATTCTTTCAGCTCAGTGTGGTTAGTGGACAGTGGATCACAATGTTCTTCCCCCCCCTCCCTCAGTAGTAGCGTTTAAATTCAACCAACATCAGTTCAGAGAAACTGTTCATAGACTATTTTTCTGGAGTTGTGCTTCAGCTGAAGTAATAATTTCTCCCCAGAACCAGTCTGGCTTCTCAGCAGAGTAAACTCCAGAGAGACTGCAATGCACTGTTCTAAAAGAAACCATCGGACTCCAGAAATATTTTCCTTCTGGGACCGTAATTTATTTCAATATAACAAAGAAAACATTTGCTACGAGAAAAAACCCTCACTGTATTATATGAATATAATAAATTAGGGCTGGTTGTTTGGCATTTGAGTTTCATTTAGGCCATTAAAATAAACCTGCAGACATTTGTCAGAGCTCTGAATATTTGTTCTTCCTCTGAGAAGACATTAATGTGGTCAGATCTAAAACTCCCCCACATCCCTCTGTTTCTTTCCATTTACTTTTTAAAAATAGAAAAGAGTCTGATCAGGGGTGCCCTGTGTTGGCCTTGCTCACTTTATCAAGCTTTTTAGGGACAGATAAAAATCCTAAAAAGTTGAGATAAGGCTCCACCGGGGATTTAAGTCCATGGGGGGGTTCATATTGACTTCAGATCTACATCCAAGTTTGTTCCACCCTTTTACTACAAATGCAGGTTTTAAAGGAGGTACCCCAGAAAGGGAAACAGTGAAGAAAACCTTTCCATGGGTGATGTTAACATGGATTTACTACCCAGAGTATTTCCGTAACAGCTAAAACCAGCACCATGTTAGAGGCTCCCTTTGCAAATTAAGGTATTTCCTCTGTAAGCCTTAGTTTGCTTTAGATTTGTATGTAAGTAGTAAAAGGAATGTCTTTATATAACTAATTAAATTTATATTTTTGCAACGGTTCACTTCCCTTCATGGAAAAAAAAAAAAGCAGCTTTCTGAATTGCTTTTCTTTACCCCAACAAATATTGCTGTATTTCAGCAGCCTGGAATCCTCGTGCACTTTGTCTGTCTGCCTTATGTGACTCCATATAATGTGTCGTGCCTTTGACAAAAGTAAATTTTTAATCCACTGCAGTCTTGGTGACCTCCTTTGGAGCATTCAAAGTACAATCCAGGCTTGCTTTACATACTGAAGGTCACTCCAGAACAGGCCCAGTGAGCCATGGCAGTGTTTCCATACAAAATATGTTGCCAGCAGTTGGTCAGACTAAAAACCCCCCTGAGCACTCATGGTAAGAGCCTGTTCTGGCTAAGCCCGGCCCAGACCCCTCTAGAGCAGCAGGTCTGGCTGTGCCTCATGTTGAGTTTCCTATCCAGTCTGAATCCAGTCACTGCTTCTCCCCAGTGGACTTTTAGGCATGACTGAACACGGGCCTCTTGTCTTAGAGACACATGTACCCACAGTCAACTTTGGCTCCCAAAAAATGGGGACTAGAACACCTCCACTACAGACTGACAGACACAAAAATGCTCCTTGGGTCTTCAGGCATCTGGCAGTTGATGGAATCTTTGACCCCAGTGGGAATTGCTTTGTCTGTCCTGGTGGATTTACTGATGTGCATGTGATACACATAAAAATGTTGGCAGAGGAGCCACCTCACTTCCTGCCATCCTGAGGAGTGGGAGGTACCAAGGAAAGGCAGTTTGGCTGCAGAAGAGGAAGGGAGGGGAGAGGAAGGGAGGGGAAGGAGGCAGAGGACATGCCAGGCAGCAGGGACACACAGCACCACCTCCCAGGCCAGGAGCAGCAGCAGGTTTCCATGACATTCAGAAATTGCTTCTTTTCAGCAGCCTAGCAGCCAGAACCGAGCAGTCCGCACACACCTCAGGGGGAAAGGCTGTCTGGGTTGGCCTGAGGTGGTTGTACTCCACGGAGAAGAAGCCAGGCATACAAAAAATGTATAATAAACCCCTTAAAAGACCTCTGTGTTATAGCAGTGTTATTAAATCAAGTGAATAAGCATAAATAGAGCTACACAAATGCAAGGGGAAATACGAGCACAGAATCCTCAGAGTAAATCAGAAGTTTGCTCCTTCCACACCTATTATAGATTATCCCAGGTAGAATATTTCTGTCTTGAATGCAGACTGCGCAGAAATCTGATTCCTCTTGTTTATTGGAAGGACTTCTCTTAACCACTCTAGCCAGTTAATTTTATTTTACAGAAGCTATTCCACAGCTAGGTAGAGAGATGGGTGGAAATCTTGCATTTCCATGGCTTTGGCCAGTTTCTTGTTAGCTACTTTCAAAGTGTCCTGAACATCTGATAAATGGGAAAAATCCAGAGTGCCAAATAAAACTGGATCTCCTTCAGTGCTAATTGAACTGTGCTACTACCACCACCTGTTTTGTGTACAGGAGATAAACAGCACAAATAGCCGTGGGGAGTCACTGTGGGAATGGTGTATTCTGAGCCCCTCCTCGAGGCTGCACAGAGTGTTCCCTCAGCCTCACACTTCACCTACTCCCTCTGCTAATATTGTGTTGATGTTTTTAACCACCTGAAATCAGTTTATCTGAGTAACCCACACCCTGATGTCAACCTTGCCACAAAATGAGCAAGCTCATAAAAATCTGTTTGGAAAGAGAAGGCAGGAGTTGCAAGGCAGGAGTTTCTGTCCTGCCTGGGAGAAGGCCCTGTGGGCAGGTTTCCAGGGAGCAGTGGTTGGGTCTTATTGACACAGAGCTGAGCAGACAACCCCTATGGAGTGGGATACCTGCCTGGGGAAAAGAGGTAGGCAGGGACCTGTCCTTTGCAAAGGTCACTTGTTCCACAGTCAGGAGGACAGCTAAACCCTGCCCCTCTTCCCTGGGATTTGTTTTCAGTCTGAATCAAGATTGCACTCTGGAAAGTGCCAGATCCACTCCCAGAACATGTAAACACTCATATTTCCTTTTCAATATTTACAGTAGGACAGAAACCAGCCCAAGATTTGCTCGCTTTGCCCCAGCAGTGTGTACAACCACTGCGCAGTTACAACATTCCTGCAGTTTCGGCCTCACCTCAGTCCCATCCAGGACCTTTCTGAACCATTCCCTTATTTTACAGAGATCACTCCATGGCCTCTCCAATCCAGCCCAATGTGTGTTGTGTCCTTTCAGGGATATGGGCTGTTTACCTAAACTTGTAAAGCAGGATTTGATCTGCAGTGTGTTGAGCAAATGCACCACTGTCTTTAACAAGTAAGGTGAAAGGAAATGTGGGGTAACATGTCCGTCAGGCAACTTTTAATCCCTTGAAAACTCATGCACAAACAAATATAGGACAAGAAGGAAGGTTAATTCTAAAAAGGCCGTCCTGAAGGGCAGGATCAAAATCCAAAGTTAGCTGGACAGAATTGAAAGTAGTTCAAACAGCAAAGGTCAAAACCCAGGACCCTAAAGAGATCTACCCTGTGACCCATAGGGTCAGTTCTGTCACTACAATTGCTTCCAGTTGTTTGTCAAATTTAGTCTTGAAATCCTCTCGTGGTATTCCACGTGCTCCCTGTGTTTTTCCCTCACACTTAACTACATTTACTGCTAGAAAAGTTTTTGCAAAATCAACTCAAATCTCCTTAACGTCATTATACCCTTTTTCTTTCCTGTCTTGTCCACTGTGGACACAGAGGACATAGTATTTTCCCTTCTTTTTTTTTTTGCAGCACTTCTTAAAGCCTTCAGATTTATACCCCACCCTCCTTCCTTCAGTTCCTTTTACCCTGAGAGAATTGGGACTGTTTCAGTCTTTCCCTGAGAGCTGTATTTCTCAGATCTCTGACCACCCTCACTGCATCCCTCCCAGTGCTCCCCAAGCAGCCCATGTTTTTCCTGAAATGCAGCATCCAAAGCTGGACAAGGACTCCAGTTAAGGTCTTACTAATGCTGAGCGGAGCAGATATATAAGACTCTTTCAAATAAAGCTCCTTCCATGACTGCTTGGTTTGTGATTCTCTCCACCAGGCTCAATTCCTTCTCTGCAGAACAGGTGCTTTGGAGCACGTGGTCAAACTACACCTCTTGGAATCACGTCAGATCTCCAAATCTCCGTTTGCCCAGGGGAAGGCCAAATGACATGGTTATAAACCCCTTCGGATGTTTTACAGGACTGGCAAATACTTTTGGGGTTTGGGTGCCAGGAGGCAGAAGGATTGGCTGTTTTACGCACGAGGATTCATCGCTGTGATGTGGAGCTGATTTGCCAAAATACACAGTGCAGGCCCACCCAGATGCACCTCCCAGCACCTTCCTCTGCGTGACAGGTGCTTCAAGCATCTGCCTAAACCCACCTAATCCTGATCCTTGCTGAACCAGAGTGACACCTGCTTACCAAGGGACTCACAACATGCCACCTCACTGCAGCAACAACCATCCCCTGCCTGTCCTTCGGAAGCACTTTGCATGAGTGTGGAGTCTCCTTTGATCCCTGAGCTCTGGGCTTTGGAAAAGCAGCTGCATCACCGGGTCAGGTGAGGTCATCTGAGCCCTCAGATCTGTTGCCTGGCTGGGGATCAAAGAGCACTGTTTGGGAGGCTCCTTGTAAGGTGCTGCACTGCTGGCTGAAGGACTCCCTCCCTCTGCCCAGGCCTCCGGCATGCAGGGGAATGCACAGGGTATTTCTCCCTGCTTTGTCTTCCTTTCCATTCCTATTTTTTCTCTCTCTCTGGTCTTCTCTTTCATTCTCTTCTCCTCTCTCTCTTCCTTCCTATACATAGAATAATAAAATGGTCTGGGTTTGAAGGGACCTTAAAGCTCATCTCATTCCACCTCCTGCCCTGGGCAGGGACACCTTCCACTAGCCCAGGTTGCTTCGAGCCCTGTCCAGCCTGGCCTTGGACACTTCCAGGGATCCAGAGGCAGCCACAGCTTCTCTGGGCAACCTGTGCCAGGGAATCACCACCCTCACAGAGGAATTTTTTCCTACACACCCTGCCCATATCCACCATCTATCCCAGCTAATTAAGAACAACAGGCCCAGTACATTAAAAACTCAATTATTCAGACATTTTCCATGTACCACAACAAGCCAGCATCCTATTTCCCATTTTCAGTGATGTCAGAAAGTCGATGCTCTAAAAGCCCCCAGGCACTATCAGCAAATACCATAATCCCATTACAGATGGGATTTCTATTTAATTAGAAACGAACAAGCAGGCAAAACACCCCCCACCCCCAAGCCAGGCTGTCACCCACCACTGTTCCACCTGAAAATCCATATCCATTAGTAAAGACATTTTGCAAGTATGACCACGCAAGACTCCAATCCTGTATTTATCCCTGGAAAGGGGATCTCCATAACCAAAAGCATTTCCTCATTGCCCTGTGACAGGTAGGAGAGCAGGGCAGCTCCTGTCAGCTGGAGGAGACTGACGATTTTCCGGGGAGAGCACTAAAGGGGAGGTGGAGAAGGGGGATGGAATAAGGTCACCTCCCAGTAATCCTGTGAGCTCCACAGGCTGACGTCTGTCCCACTAAGTCACTAATGACTGAGGAGATGGAAAATCAGGGATGGGAACACAGCCCAGCTGCCGAAGGGGAGGGAGAATACGCGATGGCAACCACTGAAGCAGCTTTGGAAGGTTCTGCAGCTGAAAGCCTTCCAACAGAAAAGCAGGATCCCAGACATTGCAAAATTCACTAGATTTTGCATAAAATTAGGTTTCTTGCCCTCAAAGATAATGAAAAGTTCAGTTTGCCACTTCTGCACTTTCCTCTCTTTTCCCAAAATGTCCTTCTCCAGCTGTCTTTCTGAAGCTGTCAAAGTAATGATGTCAAAAGGAAATCATGCAAAGGAAAATATGTGAGGGACCCAAAATATCATCTTGTGAGCCTCATCCAAAAATAAAAGGAGAGGGAAGCCAAGGAAAAATGGAGGAACAAAAGAAAAATAATGTTAAAAATCGATTTATGAACATAAGACCATCCAATTCACTTTCAAAGAGCTGTTTTATCATAAAAATCCACACAGGAGAGTAAGAGTTTCCACAAAGAATTCTTCATTCATCCTTGTGCACAAGAAAACAGATTTTTCAGAGGCATTTAGCCACAAACTGCAATGCCCAAGAAGAGAATACACACAATAAATCCTCTCATCTTACTCCACAAGACACAATAAAAGTTCAAAATTTTTTCTTTAAAGCTTCCAAATCATAGAAAAATACTAATTATAAATAAAAATACTCTAGGAAAGGTTAAAAGCACTCAAACAAGCAAAAATTGTGAGATTATCTTAAAATACAGGTCATCAAGACCTTGCCAGTGAGATTAAAGTGGTGAAATGCTTACAGGAGCTCCACTGCCATTAATGGCAACATTTCTAGCAGCTTTTGGCATTTCTACTAACTGACCAGGCTTTCCAAACATATTAGTTTAATACTGTCTCTCTCTCTATATATATATATGTCGTTTTTATGCATATATGTGTGTATAAAAACTAAATAAGTAGGACTCTTGGCAGGACCCTTATTATTGAGGTAAAGATTAAGCAACAACGAAAAGATCCTCTTCTCCAACCTTCTGGTATTTGTTTCAATTAGATCCTAAAATACTGTGAACCTGTCAAAAGACAAATATTTTAACAGACATTTTAATTGTTTCTGTATAATAAAGATAGACTGAAACAGAACTGATGTTCTGCTAAGTGCTGCTAAATTCCCATGAGGACTCAGCCCTTGCTCATAGTAAATACAAGACCTTTCTCTGTGACAGAATCAAACTACTCAAGGGACAGTTGAGAGTATCCTTGTGGTAAATTAATTCTCTGGCTTACTTCAGAGTGACTTTCGCACCCAGGTTTCACTGTGTTCATTCTTCTCTATGTGGGTAGTTACAGTGGGGTTTAAAAGGATGACTAGCAACTCCTTTGCTAGAAATTATTTTATTTTATTGCTTGAATATCTTTTAGATTTTCCCAAAGCAGTTTTCCCCGTGAATACAACCAGCTCATTTTCTAAGCATGGCAGTTACTCCTTTCCTTATCTGTGTTGCCTTGGAAACATGGGCAAAGATTAATTTTCTTGGCCAGGCCATTGATTTGCTCTCCCTTCTCCACTCACACTAATATTACACTGCAAGTCTCCAATGAGACTCAAAGCTCCCACTAATGCCATCCAAACTGGTGGGAGCAGTAGGTGCTACTGGTGTGATTCTTCCCTTCCTTTGCTTATCCATGCTGGGAACAATAGCACAGAAAAAAGGATCAATAGACACATCCAGATCTCAGTAATTCTGGGGAGAGAGTGCAGTTGAAGGAATTCACCTGCTTGATCCAGCCAGCACTTTCTTTCATTTGCCTTTTTATTTGCTTTTTACTCTGTCCCCTCCTTCCCATTAATAATCTTATGAACATGAAAAATAGGAAAATCCAACATTTAATCCTGAATATTTCCCAAAGATCTCATGTTTAGTTTTACACGAACAAAAATGAATCAACCGATCCATTCTTCTGTGTTCACATTAAATACCAGTGACTGAAAAGGAAAGGAAGGCACTGGGAAAATCACTGAGATTTAGCCCCTAATGGACTACAGAACACAAAACCAAACACTTTGCTACTGATTGAGGGAGAGTAATGTATAGCTGAGCATTTATATCAGGAGCTGTGTCTGATGAGGGATGCTTGGAAGAACTAAGAGAAGCATAGCAAGCAAACAAACCCCACTGCAAATCTGGGCCAACAGCCTTATAAAAGGCAGGTTTAAGCCCATCAGGGAAGCTCGGGAGTTCACTCTTTTTAACCATCCAACATTAAACAGTGAGAGATAGTATTCCAAGGAAAGGTTTATCTGTGTTGACCATTTCTCAGGTAACCACTGATAATTTAGTAGGAAATAACAGTGATGTGAATACCTATGTGTTCCCTGCACTCCAGTCTTGTATCTTAAAAGCATTTAAGCAGAGACTCTAAGAGAAAAAAGGCAAATGGGAAGTTGCTTAACTTGTTACTAAGAAATACTGATTTATAAATAAATAAAAAATTGAAAACCACTGTCACATTATTAAATGGAATCAATGATTCTGTGATTTTTAAAACATATTGTGGGTCTCTTCCATTTGTTTTTGTGATTATAAAATCCTTATATTAATGTGACATCCATTTAATTGTAACTTGTTTAATTGTAATGGTATACGGGGAAAAAGTGTTGCATTTTGGGCAAATTAGACTTTAATCATCCAAATGAGCTGTCTGTGAATGGTGTTATGTACTTTATGGAACACTGTCACTTAACACAGCCTGTTAAGGCTCATTCCGTGCTTTGCAAGAGCTCCCAGTACAGCTCCTGAGGGAATGGGATCTCCAAGCCCCACAGCACCCCAGGAAACAGAGGCCCAGAAAGCACCAGTGTGTTTTTATTGATTCACAGGCAGCAGTGGCAAGCCAGCATCGACAGCTGGACATGAACATAAACCTATATCTGGCAAGGGACACATCAGAACAAGAAGAGAAGTGGGGCAACAAAAAGCCAATCCCGATCAGTTTTATTGACCCTGTCGCAGCAACGTTAGCGGAGGACTTCACGGGCATTTGTTCCTTTGGTTGTTTTCTAAAACATCCAAGGGAGAGAAGTCCTGAGAACACTCCATCCTACCCACATGTGCAGCACAGCACGGGGCCAACCTGAACACACTTGAACACAGGACAGCCCAGACAGCAGCTGAGTAATAGTCTGGTTGGGCAACTTCGGGGGAAAATAACAACTCATACTCACAAAGGAACCTCAGGAGAAGAGCTTTTGTCAGCTTCCACAACATTTTCAAATGGAACCTATTTTTACCACGTGTTCCCTCACTACACTGACCAAGGGGAGAGTCCATCACCAAAAGTGGCATTTCTAAACAGTTCTGTGTGGAATAAGAGGCATTTTCTTCCAGAAGAGACTAGGGAAAAAAGCTTTAAAATAGCACTGAGATTGCAAATATGTATTTGGATCAAAACAGGCTGACTTTCATGAAATCATGGAATCATGGAATGGTTTGGGTTGAAAGGGACCTTAAAGCTCATCTCATTCCACCCCTGCCACAGGCAGGGACCTTCCACTAACCCAGGTTGCTCCAACGCAGCCTTGGACACTTCCAGGTATGTGGCAGCCACAGCTTCTTTGTGCCAGGGCATCCCCACTCTCACAGGGAAGAATTCCTCCCCAGTATCCCAGCTAACCCTGCCCTCTGGCAGTGGGAAGCCATTCCCCCTTGTTCTGTCCTTTCAGGCCCTCTTGGAGCCCCTTGAGGCACTGGAAGGCTGCTCATTACCGCACTCCTAATGAAAATGTCACCAGAGGAGATGCAAACACATATTAGGATGCTAAATTCAGCATTGTCTGAGGAACAAACTTCATGACCAGCACAGGGACATGATCAACTAATTCTGTCTAGAGAGGGAATGCTCATTGATCGAACCTCATCCCAAACTGTCATTGAGACACTCACATGGCCAGGTATTAGTGGGCAGCCCAGACAAGGAGTGGATATCTCCTCTTCTGAATAGTGACTGTAACAGAGATCAAAAATAAATATTAACATGCAGGCCAGCAAGCAGAGCTTGGAAGAGTCAGTGCCACTGCCTTTCTGTTCTGTGTCTGGAGAAAGCAGCACCTTTCCCCTTGTCCACAAGTCATTTGGGGAAGCTGAATTTTGCTGGTTTTATTTTTAAAGCATTCTTTTCATGGCTTTCCCCTCAGATTTCCCAGTGTTTTGGCCCTCCTGGCCAGGAGGTGCATTCCTGCTGACGTTCATCCTGACTCGTGAGTCTCACAGCCACAGCTCACCTGAAGCACAAAGGTCAAGGTGTGATACATCAAGTGTGCTGCAGCCCTTCCTCCCGGAGAATCAGCATGGCATGAGGCATCTCTGATGTCTATTTTAAAGGGCACCTCTTTTGCCAACCGTGCCAGGAATGCTTTGAAGGAAGGTTTCAAAGCAAACCTTCAGAGACAGATTTTAGCCACATGACTATGGAAAATAAACATGTTTAGTTAACACTCCTCGCTGCTCTGAGCTAAGTTAAACCTGCCAACTGGCCCTTTTTTGCAGCTACAGCAGCCACTGCCAGAACTTTGCCTCAGACAAAAGCAAGCAAACTAATTCCTTAATGATCTTACTGAGATACTTCATGCACAAAGCACTGAGTTCTTGGCAATATCAGCATTCCCAAGTAATTACAGGAATAGGTATTTGGAAATCAAATATAGACTCTCACTACAGAAAGCAATCCTAGAGCCTGATATGGGACTAATCAAAATTACCCTGGTAATGGCTCTTTAATGCTCCAGGCTGCTGGGGAACTGTAAATGACTCACACAGAGCACAGGATCAGAATTTAAATTGATGCCATGGCCAGCTCTCAGAATATCACTTCTATGGAACAGGTAGGTGATATTTTGGCTCTTTAAAGTGATTGACATACAGATCAGATAACAAATACAATCATCCCGTAAGCAGCAGGAGCATTGTTCATCATGTATTACAAATGTGGAACACAAATGCAGCAGGAAGCACCAAAATTTACCCCCACCGAAGCACCACAGACAAGGCCCAGTTCAGTCCCACTCTCTGCAACCCATTTTAACTGTGCCCTCAGCTGACATTCATACAAGTTTAGGTCAGTAGGAGTATGAAAACTCCCCAGATTTCAAGTTTTTGCTCCTATTCCCGGGAAACAAAACCATAATTGTTGCCACCAAATCTCAGGTGCTAATTCTTGCACAGAAAGAAAGGCAGAACCTCAAAAAAGCAAAAGTGGGAAGAGAGAAAGGATACCTTGTTGGGATTCTCCACTTGTAATCATTCATCCTACCATTTCCTCAGCTGCATCAAAACTGTTGCCCACAGAACTTTGGAGGTTTTTGTCTTTTTTGTATTTTTTTGTATGTTTCTAGAATGAAAAAAAAAGAGGCTACCCAAGGAAGTAGAACAAATCATGGAATCATAAAACAGTTTGGGTTGGAAGGTACCTTAAAGCCCATCCAGTCCCACACCTTCCACTATCCCAGTTTGCTCCAAGCCCCGTCCAACCTGGCCTTGGGCACTTCCAGGGATCCAGGGGCAGCCACAGCTTCTCTGGGCACCCTGTGCCAGGGCCTGCCCACCCTCACTGTAAAAAAGTTTCTTCCTTATGTCTAAACTGATACTTTCAGTTTAAAACCCTCACCCCTTGTCCTATTGCTACAGGCCCCACTAAAAAGTCTGTCCCCAAATCCCACTCCCTGTGCCAGATTTCCACACAGAGCTCAGGAAGGTACCTTGGCCAACAGACAACATCAAAACAGCACCTGCTGTGCAATTTTCCTTTAATTTCCTCCTACTCTGTAGTCCTAAAGGACTTTATGGGGTGCCTGTGGCTACAAATGCTGGAGGGAATTAGGATCCAACTCTAGAACTCAAAAATGTTGCTGCTTCTCTTGTCTTGAGCACGGAGGTAAAAACGAAAATGCTGAAAAATAAAAACAACATGGTCCTAAAAGTAATTATATGAAAAAAAAAAGGGGGGGGGGTTACTCCCAAGTAGAGTAATTACTGTGCACTCACTTGCACATTGGGAAATGTCTTTCTATTTCACCTTTATTAAAATCTTGAGAACTTGTCCATGAGAGTGTTCTAATAGAGACTGACAAACTGTGAAGATCCCAAAGATATTCTAAGCATTAGATTATTTACATCCTTATGAACACTGTGCTCCAGACAGTGAAATTAATTTGATCTGGCTTGCCATAAATTTTTTTCCCAGCTTCTCAAGAGATTTTGCTACTGGATTTAACAGTATCAAGCTGGTAAAGAACAAAGCACCATAAGATTTGGAGAACAATCCGTAAATCACATCTAGAATAAAAGTTCTGGGAATTAGATCACTGGAAATACAGGAAGTTAAAGAATAAAGTGTGTGGGGGGAAAAGAGTGATGTTCTTTCTGCACAGTAAGTCCAGATATGTAATTTTATTTTTTCTCTATAAAATATCTTTGTAAATTATTGTTTGATTACTTTTGCCAGCTATAGGTAGGGCTGGGAAGAATATAAGGAAGTACACTCATACTCTGAGTTGGATCCTCACTGTTCTGGTTCTTGAAAGTTTTTCTTCTTCAGTCTCCTTAAGGAACAGGATCCTCATGCTTTTCTTCACAGAAAGGTGGTCTGTTATTAACCATTAGTGTATGAACATATTATCAGTAACTGGAAGGTATCTTATTGATTGTCCATTCCAAAGGCTGTGGGATTGCAGATGGCACAGCTCTGTTTCACATATTGTGTTACACAGTTATGATTATGGTGACCCCAAACTGCCACAACAAGATATTTAACATTATTTCAGGCCAAATGTAAACAAGATACTCATATGCCTAAAGATGCAGATTGAAATCACTCAAATTATTAAAGCAAATTAAACTCAGCATGCATATACTTGTAAATAGTTGTAATGAAAATATTGTTTTTTAGGTTGGGAATTATTAAATTAACATTTTGAACAGCTTCAGGGAAACAGGCACAGCAAGAACCAGGGCTTAGATGAAGACTTCCATAAAATCATCAACTGCCAAAAAAGAAGGTCTCAGGAGTTGTTACAAGAGCAATACAGCATGTAACAGAAAAGAAGATTGTGCCATTACACACATCCATGGTCCTCTCACACCGAGCACTCCAGGAGGCTTTGGTGAAACACAGGACATTTAAAAGTGGAAAAGGGTCAAAAGAGAGCAATGTGAAGATGATGAAATGCATGAAACAACTTCCATATGAGGATTGACTGAGTGGAAAACGCAGCACAGAGAAGACTGGACGGAAAGGGGCTGTTTCAGATGGGTTTGTATTCTTGAATACCCTGGAGGTGAATAAAAATCAACTATTTATCTCATGCACTGGTGCTGCTGGGTTCTGAACGAATCAAGGTGGTGGAGGTGTTTAAGGTGAGACTGGATGTGGCATCAGTGCCATGGGCTGGGAAGCACAGTGGCGTTTGATCAAGGGTTGGACTTGATGATCTCAGAGGTCTTTTCCAACTCGGCTGAATCTCTGATTCTTTCCAAAACACTCATTCAAACCCCTGTGAAAGTTGTGCATCTACAGCATCCCTTGGTGAAGGGTTTACAGGTCTACCAGAAGCTTGATTTCTCCTCAGTCAAACCTCCCATGGATGTTGTCCTGCACCTTTGTTGTCCTTTCCGTTTGTTGCCTTTTCCATTTTTAATAAGTGAAAAGCTTACAGGAGGAGCTTACAAGGCAACTGGACAACTGCTCAGCATAGAGCTGCAGCTGGGATTATAAAACTGGCAAATCCCATCAGCCTTGTCTGAAAAAATGGTCTGGAGACGACAAGGCAGAGGAAGAGAGAAAGAGAGGGAACGGTATGATATAAACCCTGTTTTTACTTTTTTCTTGGCATCCATCCCCTTCTGGTCCCTATTGGAGTCAAGGCAGTGGGCCACCCATGGCATGTCTCTGCTTACAGTGGCTAAAATCAGAGTAAAATTTAACCCCCCAAATAATTTAATGGACTTTTACCCAAAAACTATATTGCTTTTACTGTACTGCCCTGAGCTGTTATTTTGGGAGCACCACACTAAGTGGTAGCTAAAAATTAATAATTAGTAATTGAAAAGCCATTATTGATAGCATTGTGAACCTTGCTGTACACTTTCTAATTTATGAGGATGTTTTGTGGAGATGCATTCTCACGACTCAGTTTTCCAGGATAATTTTTACCTTCAGGACTTCTGTAGGTTCTCTGGGGTGACTCATTCCTGGTTTTTATTCTCCATGCTGAGGGCACAGCTGGTTTGTGAGAACAATGGCCAGACTGATGGATTATCGTCAGGATCAAAACAAGAGGGGATGGATGGCTTCAACCTTTCGCACAGTTTTAATGTTATCAGACAAACTGCCCATAAACTGATCTAAAATATACAACCCAAGTCACTCTAGATTTGGGAGAAATCCAATACTCTGACACACAGATGTTGAGATGTCTTACTCTATCTGTGATAAGGCAGAGGCCAGAAATGTGTGACTTTGTTGTACTGAGCTGATAAGCACACACAGATGCTTCCTGTTTGATACTGTCAGGGTTCAGCAGAGCCCTCAGTGTCAGTGGTGAGACCTGACATGGGCAAAAAACTCTTTTATCTTTGCTGGCATTTTGAGTCCTTTGATCCTCTTATTTCAAAATCTGGATCCAGAAATTCCCAATTTATCATTATTTTAGGCTCCATGAAACTTCTGAGCAGTGATGAAACCTTGTATTTTGAAAACATTTCTCCCATCGCAGCAGCATTCAGAGGGCAAGGCTGGGCTCAAGAACAGGACTGCTGGTTTTAAAGAAAAGGTGGGTCCCTATTGTAGCAACACGGGCTCAGAGCATGTTGACCTTTTTTCCCTCCAGCCCTGCACAGAATAGGTTCATTTCAAGCACCAGAAAAGCCTTGGGGCTCCTCTGTTCACATTTACTCTTCCATTCTCACACCAAAAAAATATCCACCTTCAAAAGACGAGCGTGAACCAATGCTTTGGTGTTCTTCTATCAGGAAACCAAATAAGAAATCAGTGCTTATATTTGCAAAGCCATTTGTTGCATCAGACTACAGCCCAGACTGCTGCATTTATAAATTCCTTCCCCTGGCAGTATCTGGGGAGCAGCAGGATGAAAACCTTCCGCAGACAAACAAGCTCTGTATAATCAGGAAATTAGTAAAACCTTGTTGTGGAACAACAGCATCAGCTGAATAAACACTTTCACATTTCATGACTGATAAACAAAAGAGAATTTCTAGGTTTCAAAAGGAAACAACTAACAGATCAAAGTGAATGAAAAATGTATTTACTGGCCACACTTGGAAGCTTCCTGCACATGGAGTCACCACCAACCCTCACAGCCAGCCAGGTGCCATTACGGACCAGTCAGTGGCAGTACCTCAGGAAACAGAGGCTGTAAATTAAATTCTTACAAGGTTTCACAGGTTCCTTTATTCATAAGGGGACTAAGAGAAGTGAACCAAGCTTAAACCCATCAGCAGCAAGACCTTATTTCTAGTATAAACATCAGGGAGTGACATCATGGAGGAGAGACTTCACCTGCAATCCAATTGACATTGTCTGATCTGCCCCAGAGACAAACACCCTTAATTCCTGTAGAGGTAGCCTCCAAGCAGTTTACCTGGCTGATCACCTTGTCTTTGTAGGCCAGCCCAGCTTTCCCAGCCCCAGGAGCTGTGATACTAACCTTAGCTGGGAATTTGGGTCACTCCTGGTTTGTCTTTGTGGTCACACACACTTTGGTTATCCCATAACACCTTTCTCAAAGGAGGGGAGTAGGAAAGGGCAGCTGAAAACAGCAGGGAAAAGCTTTACCTGCAGAGATCACTCAGTAGTAATGTAGTAGTCTGGCAACAGAACAGGAAAATAGATTTGAAGGGATGGTATCTTCTTCACAGAATGCATCATTGGTCTTTTTTTGCAAGTTATTGTAGAATATTTAAAAACTTAAAAACCGATTTTTTTTTTCTGAACTGCAAACACAATATTTTGCCACACTTTTTATTTAAACTAAGCAAAACTGTGGCTCACTGTGGCCAGACCCTGAGGAAACACAGCAGTTCCCAAAAGTCTGTGGAGAAGGTTTGTTTCCTCTGCCTACTCAGACCGTCTTTGCTTTTAGCCCTGTCATACTGCTCTTTCCACCAGATGGTTTGCCGGTTCCTATTCTAGCTAAGAGGGATTTAACCAGCTTGAATTAATCCTAACAGTTGTCATCGACTAAGTGTTAATGCTCTGACACTGTTTTAATCCTTTGGGATTTCTTTCCTCTCTCCCCCCACCCTGCCATGTGGGAAAGGAGGGAGGAGAACACTTGAGGTGTTGAGCTGACAGAACAAATGAGACCAGACCAGGTCAGCAACAAGGTTACAGGTACCCACCAGGCACTGCTGGATAATCCATCCAGGGACATTCATATGGGACACACAAATGACCAGGAAAGGGCTTGTATTGTCATAGGGAAACTCAGTAATGGCAGTGACTGTGTGTGAAGCACATGTAAAATGTGGTTTGTCACTTTTAGCTTTCTCGGGGTATTTTGTGTCTCTCACACTAGCCAATTTTTATATTTTTCACTTTAGTGGATTCCCTGTTTTCTGAAAACTAGACTCTGATTTAAAGTAGCTTTAACTTTTAACTTTTTTTTTTTCCTTCTAGGGTCCATATTTCCTACTGTACTCCTGAGATCATGAACCCAACCCAGGTGCACACCCTCTGTGTGCACTGGAAACATCTCTTGGAATTTGGGTCATTACCCTATCGCTGATCTCTAGAAACTCATTATTATGCACATGCCCAATTTGCACCGACCTTTTCACCGAGTCACTTGGAATCCAACTGCATCACTGACAGACTTACCTTTCACTTCCCACTCCTCTTAGGAAGGCGCAGGTTATTGGGTGTTCCCAGGAATCACAGGCACCACCTGGCAGACATTTAACACCCTGTAAAAGATGGTAAAGTTTGTCACTTGTTTAGCAACAGAAGCAAATATTCAGGGGGAAAAAAACAAATTAAAGTAGATTTCAAGAAGCCTCTTTGTGACTGATAGTGCCCCTCTATGGCAAACCCTGCCTCCTGAAAGCGTGAGCTCCTTCTGCAGGTCACAGAATTTCCATACAGGCAGCAAACCCGCGAAGCAGGATAGTTATTCATGAAGAATGTTCCTGCTATCCCTGTAGGAAAGCTACACATAACAGAGAAATTATCTGGACTATTATATCAGGAACCATCTTCCAGAGGAGGGATTTTAAACCATGTAGCATCAGGTCTGTTTAACTGACAAAATCTTTATAGCAAAAACGGGCAGTCTGCCACTCCCAGATTTGAAAGCAGCTGCATTAGAATTTTTTTGAAAATGCTTTGATTGAGAGGGTTATAAATTGTCTCAACAGCAACCAGACAGCCTAGACATGCCGCCTTCAGTAAACCAAGCATTAAGTAATTCAGCAGAACTTAGACACTCACACCCACTGAACTTAATAACCACTCACAAGTATAAAATTAATACTTTTAGATGCTTGCAGGGTGAAGCTTTTAAATAAACATTTCCAGGTACTGAAAGAGCAATTTCAAGAGGGACTATAAGCCTTCTCTGGCTATGATTGGGATACTGAAATAGTAATTCATAGTTCCAATTTTATCTTTCCTGTCAGCTGGTTTTTTGCTTTTTGCATTAGCATTTTAAGGAGCATAAAAAAGTGTTTTTACAATAGAAGTACATATTTATTCTGGGGGGTTCCAAGATGTCGGGCGATCGGGTGGCCACGAGGCCGCTGGGCTCCCGCAGCCAGCTGGGGTCCCACTCCCGCTGGCCCGGCCCGGCCCCGCGCTGCTCCCATGGGAGACGCTGCCGTGCCGGTCTGTGCA
>JAWMRA010000005.1:24684454-24696954 GCA_035584735.1 Pseudotriccus pelzelni | reverse complement strand
CCTGGATCCCTGGAAGTGTCCCAGGCCAGGTTGGACGGGGCTTGGAGCAACCTGGGCTGGTGGAAGGTGTCCCTGCCTAGGGCAGGGGTTAGGACTGGATGAGTCTCTTCCAATGCAAACCATTCTGGGATTCTAATAATTGGATTTTCAAAGCAATGCCACAATTTTAGCATGCAAAGTTGATTTCTTTACTGTTAAATCCTTAACTCCAGGTGTTTGGAAGTACTTAACTCTCCAGGAAAAGCAAAAGGTTCAGGTGTTTTTGAAAATGCAAGCAGGGCTCTGTATTTTTCCATGTTGGAAAATGCACAAAGGTCAGTCTCTCTGCCCTGAAATTTCTAGATCAGGAGATGAAAACAGTGGGGTTGCCTGTCCTGTTCCTCCTTTGGGGAGATTTTATACTTTACATGGATAATGTGATTACGTGTATTGCACTCAAAAAATATAGAGAGATGCCTACAGAGATCAGTCCATAGGGATTAACCCTACAGCCAGGCTGGGAAGTGAGTTAGATGCCTAATGGGATTTTCAAAAGTACCTTAATAGATTAAGCATCCAGTTACCCTGAGATTTAGGAACCTCATTTTCTTTACGTTAGATTTTCCTTTAACAATGCGGTGTCTGGGTGCCAACTGCATTTCTAGGGATACAAAGACCTCTGGAAATTGGGCTTTTAGCAATTTTCCAGGCAGCACGTGGAGTCAGTGAGCAAATGCAAGAGCTCTGTAGGCTGCTGGCAGGGTCTCTCTTTTTGGAGCTCATCCTTGGGCATTAATGACATTTCGGTGTATAAGAATGTCTGGCTGATGTGGCCAAAAATATCTGTGAATAAAGATATCCAAAGTGACTCCTTGGCCTCTTCATTCCACAGTAAGCTTTATAAAAGAAATAACACATATTTGTAATTACTACTTGTGGAGGGGAAAAAGGAAAACTTAAAATCCACTTTAAATGTTGGCTTTAAAAGATTGAATTAAATTATTTTTATCTCCTCTGGAGGTCTTATTAATTTCCTATAGTGGCTGAAAACTTCCTGTGTATCATATTTATTTCTCTTTTAAACCCCTCCCTTAAAGCTCTGTGTCCTACCCTCCCTCTTGTTTTTCATGGAAATTTTTACCATGAATTGAAAGGAGCAGACAGAGTTGGGGTAAAGGATACTTTATTTAACTTGGCCTCTGCCTGGACCTACATATTTGTGTATGATTTGCAAGGTTCCTGCTTTCATCCAGGCATAAAATAGTTGCTAAGCAGCAGCTTTGCTTTACAAAAGGCAGAGCCAGGACCTGATGCTGCCCTGACTTGTGCATGTGGTTACTCACAGGGTTATCCCAAGCAAGGTAGCTTGGATATACCTCCCACCTAAGGACTGACATGTCTCTGTACAACTCACAGAGTGTCTTGGTTTGGGCTGGGATAGAATTCTGACACACACACAGATTTATATATATATATATATATATAAATTCTATTTGTGTTCTTGTGTGTATTTCTGGGTGTGTCAGCAGAAATTGACATAAAATCTAGTACCTGTCCTCTTAAATGCATTAATTTACCTAAACTGTGCTGGTGGTATGGAGCCAGTCCACAGATTTCTGCTTTGGAAAAATCCATCATAGAAACCTTACATCGGGTATTTGAGTTTTCTGCAAAACCAGAGAGGTTTATATATAAATATATAATATACATACATAATATACACAAGAACTGTCAAGTCATGTCTCAGCCTTTCTCGCATCGTCATGCCTCTGCCTTTCTTTTTACTAAAAACAACTCAATTTTTAAGATTTATTCAAGAGTGTGAGATGAATGAAACTATAAAAATGTTGGAGATGTCATTCATCAACCCTTCCCTGAGTTTTTGACCTTGGACACAGCAGCCAGGATACATGCTGTCCTCTCAGCTCACAAAACAGATCAAAAGCCTTAGAGGTGATGAGCGCAAATATACAGATTTCACACAAATATAATATATGTGAATATTGTATAATTAGTGATGTGACTTGAGCAAATCCAGTCTAAACTGCTGTAAAACTGCTGTAAAGGCACTGCTCCCACATATTCCTAGAACTCCAAATCATAAATTCATTAAGGTTGGAAAAGCCCTCTAAGATCATCGACTCCAACTGTTCCCCCAGCACTGCCAAGCCCACCACTAACCTGTGTCCCCAGGTGCCACATCCACGTTTTTTGAACACTTCCTGGGACAGTGACTGCAGCACTGCCCTGGGCAGCCTGTTCCAATGCCTGATCACCCTTTTCATGAAGAAATTTTTCCTAAAGTGGTGTGCTCTTCACCTTCAGAGTGCTTTATGCAAGTTACCTGATTCCCAGTACTGCTCTTGAGAGAGGACTTGAGTACCTGTGTGCTGGAGCCTCTCCTGGGGAGCCACTCAAAGCACTGCAGTGCCTTCTTTAAACCTGCCAGAGGGAGTTGGATTTGAGGAGAGGTGTCATAAAGTCCTCACTTCATGAGCCTGACAGCAAATAGGCCGGACTTCACCCCATAAAACTAACTCATGAAGTTCCCCAGACATGGCACAGATTGACAGGAGACTTGGGGCAATTCCCATGGTTTCTCCCACATCTTCTTGTCTTTTTGTGTATAATGAAGAGGTCTGGCTCGGCCCAGCAGGCACCTGGGAGATGCTGGGAGCACAAACTGCTCCATCTTGGGATCATGGCAGGGACCCAGGACAGGAATGACATGATGTTATTCCAGAAGAGCACAAAGAGTTCCCTTTGGAGGCACATCCAGGTCAGGTTAGATCCCTGGCACACAAGTTGGAGCAAAACAAAACAGGGTTCAAAAACAAGTACACGAAGATCAGGTTGTTAGAGCTCTGAAACACTACAGGAAGAGGCCAAGGAAAAGCTGCTCTTAATCATCAGTGGTGGTTTTGCTAATCCAGATGGGGTTACACAAGATACTTCAATGAGAATTTCACTCTCACCCTGTACCTGTGTTTATTTTTTTTTTCAGCAGATCCACTTTCAGATGTTTAATTAATGATAAATGAACACATTCCCAAAAAAGTGCCAGTGTAGCCTGAAATTCTCAAATTTCCCCACTGCTGCTAACATTAATTTGTTTCACTATATCTTAAATACGACAATTCCAATATCTCTAACCTGAATTTTAGATGTAATCAGATATATATGTTCCATATTCTGTAACATCATGTCAATATCCGAGTTTAACACAACTTCTCAGCACAAACCCTAATGTTTGGCCCAAATCTCCAGTTCTTGGAAAAACTTACTGCCATTTCTCTTTAGTGTTGAAAAGCAGAATTGATTTCAAGTGTATTTTTAAACAGACAGTGGGAAGTTAAAAAGAGAAGTCACATGCATGACTCATGGTCCTGGAAACAGTTGTGCTGCTTTTGGTGACAAAGGGCTGGTTTAGGCCTTATGTAACTCCAGGAAAATCAATATGCAGCAAATGTACTGACCCAGAAAGGAATTTGAGCCCAAATTAAAAGAAATTATACAAACTGTCTCATTTCGTATCTTTAAATGGGGTTCTTTGTCCCACTTGCTGCGATAAGGGATGTGCTGGCAGTAGATTGGGTTACTTGTAGATCAGAACAGGTTCAAAGTTCATCACTGCTGTACTGTGAGTGACAGCATGAGGAGGATGTTGGTCCATTAAAAAATCCCAAAACTCAGGCTTGCACCCACCCTAACCATGGGCAGCTTCCAGAGAGATAAAAAGGGCTACATTCCAGCACCATTCCCCTGGAATTCAGCCTCCAGAGACCTCTGCAAGTCTGAACCTGCTTACTTCCACACCTCCAAGGTACTCAGAAAACTGAAGCGGCAATGCTGGTTGTCTCTTTTAAGCACAAGTTCTGTTTGATACCAAAAATGTTGGACCATGAAGGAGTAAACTCTTCCTCAGTACGTATTTGAAGTGGTTATTTTTGTGCCTGGCTGTAGTTGGTTTCCCAATACCCCTGAGTGTTTTATCTACTGTTTATGGTCACCGTATTCTGCTCACAGATTATTGGGTACTGTTGTACTCAAAACTAAAGCAAATCCAAGTATCTGAGATACATATTTAGCAACTCCAGGCCTATTTATAGGTCCTCAGGCCAGTGGTCCATCTCACAGACAACTGGGAACAGAAAATGCTGTTTCAGGAGAGCCCATGAGCCACTTCCTGTGGTCCCTCCTGAGTTAGGGATTGGAGGATACAGCTCTGACTATTCTCTGTAGTAGCTATTCATGTACCTGGCATCCATGAATTTGTGTAATCCCATTTCAAATCAGCCTCCATCACCTCCTCAGGATACAAATTCCAGAAGTTCATTACATGTCATTTAAAGAAGTGCTTTCTTCAATTAAAGTTTCAAGTCTACCTATTACCTGTTTCAGCCTATGTTCCCTATTACTGAGGGATTTAGGGAGTAACAGTTTGTCATGCACCCACCACCTTCATCCAAGGCCAGGTTGGACAGGGCTTGGAGCAACCTGGGATAGTGGAAGGTGTCCCTGCCCATGGCAGGGGATGGGATGCACATATAATGTCTGTCATATTTATGTTTTCATAGAAGGAGATCAGGATCATCCTGAAAAAAATTCTCTCCTTTCTTTGTTATGAATGGAATTCCAAGTGACTGTAGAATAGTCAGCCCAAGTAATCCAACAGGCTGCGCAATAAGCTGTTGTAGATTATCTTTGCTTTGCTTGTACAGCAGCAAGAAAGGGATCCCTTCTTGTGACAGCTGTTGTCATCCCTTTCCCTTCTCTTGAAGGGAATGTTAGTCCAGCTGCAGCTTATGCCTCTTCCCCATTAGCTCATTTTCTGTATTTCAGCCACTGCATTCACATGTCCACCACCAAATCCCAATGCCCTGAGAATGCAGCACAACACCCAGCCAAAGGCACACTGCAGTGCCATCCTTGTCCCTGGAATCTGCACGCATCTCATTCTCAGCCAGTGTCCAGTCCCTCAGCACAAAGAGGAGGCAGCAGGTGAATGATCCAAGGTTATTCTGCAGAACTGACGTGCTTCAACCACCCAGACTTAGGACATGTGTTTCCCATGTCTAGGAATAGGTTTCTCATCTCCTGTTCCTCTGGATACAGCAGCAGCTGCATGTACAGTGCAGGTGGTCTGAGACAGGAGAGCGAGTCTTTCAGCATCTGTCAGGGGAGGAATGACATCCAGCTGCTCCCTGCTCCACTCAGAGGGACAGAGGGAGCAGCCTGGAAGCAGGCAGAGTGAGTTCCTAAGGAACCAGTGTTGAGAGGTGTGGTGAGCAAAGATGGGTTTTCAGGCAGAGGAGCCAGAGG
This sequence comes from Pseudotriccus pelzelni, assembly GCA_035584735.1. Classification (NCBI taxonomy): domain Eukaryota; kingdom Metazoa; phylum Chordata; class Aves; order Passeriformes; family Tyrannidae; genus Pseudotriccus; species Pseudotriccus pelzelni. Next base: position 24,691,653 of record JAWMRA010000005.1, on the reverse strand, counting down.
TCGGCCTGGGAATGCGAATGGAGACTGGAAAAATGGCCGTGGATAATAAGGAGCTAAGCAAGTCTTAAAGGTAAGGAGGAGTCAGGACTGGCAAAGTCAAGTCTGTCAAGAGAGTTAGTTTGTGGATAAAGGTGGACTGAGTGGAGAAGGCTAGGGGAAGACTGTGGGAGGGTTACCGCTGACAGGAATGATATCACAAGGTGTCAAATGATATCTCCTTCATTCAGCCTGTTTGGTTGGGTTGGGTTTGGAGATTTTAATTCTGAAATTGAGGAGTTCAGGAAAGGCTGAGATTGTTTCCTTGTTCTATCTCCTCCACTAAACTTTTCACTATGACCATGCCATTAGCCACTCTTTCCCCGAATATAGTTCACAGTCCCAACATTTATTGTTCAGGGAGGTAGCTAGGAAGGATGGGAAGATACTACAGCAACACCTGCAGCCAGACAGTTATTTTGGCCATCAGCCTTCACTGATGGCTTAAAAAACCTCAAGTGTTTTATCTTATCCAAATGATAATACATCTTTCTGGATCTTTCCTCCCAAAAACCATCCTGGATTATCCATATTCATAAGGTGGTCCTGTTCTAAATAGTAATATAAAAAAGACATGTATGTGCATGAGTCATATTGCTCTTTGCATCACACCGGAACAATGGCCTTAGGGTGAAAGTGTTGATACAGAACCTGGGTGTTCCAAATTTCACTCAGTTTTGCTCCATTCTTCCTTTGTGACTCGAACCAATGACCTGGACTTTTTGAGTCTCAGCTTCTTAAGCTGCAAAATGAGGTCTATAAATCTCTCTGAGCTGCTATGAGACTACAGTCATTCATTTTTGTGATGGGATCAGAGATTACGGTAGGGAAAACTTCAAGAAAAGTAAGTATAGTAGAATTCCAAATAAATTCACTCATAAAAAGGGAGTGACTACTCCAAAACCAAAAGGGACCCAGCTTTCACTTACTGATTTCAAACTGGACTTTATAAATGGTAATGCCACTTCTCCTTTCCCGTCAAACACATCTTGTTCATTTAGAAGTGAAAGGAAAAGATAAGGCACCCCATAAAAGTACCACAAGGTAGAGCCACTGGGGACTGTTCTCTCTAATGAAGAGGCAGTAATTTATCCCCTTGGGGTTTGCCAAATGTCATAAAAGCAAGCAATGAAAAGTACTGAAGAAGACAGATCATAAATGAACAAGAGGCAAAAATTAAGAGACGAAGATAGATTACCAGTTCTGGTGAAAAGCAAGACAACCTTCTCAGTTTCTTTGTAAACTTCAGGCCTCAAGACTGATATAAAATGAACATCTGCTTTGTCTGCTCCAGTACCCCCTAGAATTCACAAAAGCTGAATACACACTCTGGTTTTTGGAGTGGCCATGTGATTTTTTGGGTCTGAACACAGCTTGTAGAAAACCATGAATGCCTTTTCCTCCTTGTCCCTAAATACCTATGATTCCTAATGCTGGAGACTTGGGTGGTAATTAAGGATGTAAAACTGTAAGTAAACCCTGCTGCAATTACCTGAGCAATTTGGCTCAAATCAACTCACAAGACTGATGGAAATGTTACTACAGTCAATTATTTCCCACAGTTACACATGGGCCCAGTTCTTGTTCCCACTGAGTTCAAAGGTAAACAGGCTTTTAACTGACAGGAGCAGGAACTTGCTGTTGGTGGCAGGGGTAGCTGCAGAGCTTTGGAGCTGGAACAAAACACACACAGGAATTATCTTGGCACCATAGACAGCATGTTACAAACTCTTCATCTCATATATGACAATAACTGGGCCCTTAACACCAGAGTCAAAAGAGAAAAATACCAAATTTCATCTTAATAAAAATTAGGTTTGTTGTTTAACTGCCTGTCCTGACAATGCTGGTAGGTTAGTACCCAGCCTGTAAGGATGGCACTATGGGATACACATACACATATATATTTAAAGACATAAGCTGGGCATTCCACCCAGCACTATTAACGCTCCCGGGTAACACGGGGCAGCTTGTAGCAGTTACCACTCTCTGTGCTAAAAGGATGGGGCCAAAGAGTGACATGCCTGACCTTCTAATGGAATTTGCAGCACTCAGGAGAGCAGATGTACGTGATACTGAGTGTTTGTTACATGCTCTTGGTGCATCTAGTTCATCCCCATGGGCAGAGTGCTGGAATTTTAAGTCTCTCCAGCCTTTCTGTCCCCTCTCAAGGCTGTGTGGTAATTCAGATTCTGGAGGGTAGACACTGGTGATGCAGGAGAAGTATTTCTTGCTCCAGATGTGCTCCTTGCACTTTTCCCTGTGCTGCTCTGTCTCATCATAACATGACACTGATGAAATCAAAGAGAACCCATGGCTCAGAAGGTTATTTTTTCAGACACTGTCAGTACAAAATGAGGACACAGTTAGACTAAATGTCTGTGTTCTTTGGAGTAAATGGTGGGGTTTAAGATTAATTCATTCCTCTTGATCAAGAAACAGTGTAGCTCACCTTTGGCTTGTTCCAGTGCCCATGGGAAAAACAACCCTCGAGGAGGGGTTCTCATTAACCTCCTGCCTTCCTGCCAGCAGGGATATACAGCAGAAATAGCTTTCCTTTCACGGGACATAAAGGTTTTCCTACCTTTTTCTTCTCTTTTTTTTTTTCCCCCCCCGAATTAAGTTAGTCATAGCATTATTGTGGCTGAAACATATAAGCAGAGGTAAAGTAACTTTAGAAAGCTACTCTTCTGCTTGTGCAGAGGTTACAAATGCACGGTCCAACTCCTAAATCAGTTTTGTTCTCATAGCTTTATGTTATCTTTAATTAAAAAAATAAAATTGAGGGACACTGAGCTCTTCTGTAAAAGATGAAAAAAGAGCTTTGCTTGTAAAAGAGATTTCACAGTGGTACCATTCTTAATATTTGAAGAAACACTCATAACTGAAAATTTCTAACTCATTTTTCTTCACATTCTGATTTTCCATTAGTAATGATATAGCTTCAGATGGAGAAAAATAAAAAGAAGGAGAAGCAAATTGGGAGCTCTCCGGCTGCAATACAGGCAGCAAATACATTTAGTAAGTGCAACCCCAAGGACAAATAGTACAAAGCTCTTACTTGCAGGCACAGTCAGAAGCTGGCAGAAAGCTGAGGGGTCAAGAAGGCAAACAATTCAAGTGCAAAGTGTTTTATTGTAACCCTCTGAACAGGATGTTTCAGCCAAAGAAACTATTGTCCTTATGGAAACACAAAAGACCTACAGGTATATGGAAAGAATCAGCATTTTTATAATGTAAAAATAGAACATATTTGCAAATACCACTGCCCAGCAACCATAACTTAATAGAGCTGGAAAGCATTTAATTTTAACTGGTCCTAAATAAACAATAACCACATTTCAAGTTCTACAGGAAAGCCATAAATTAGAAATTTTTTAACAACTCATGCCTGATCAGAAGCTCTTGAACATGTATAGTCCAGTCTCCTTAAAATCACAGAATCCCAGACTGGTTTGGGTTGGAAGGGACCTTTAAAGCTCATCTCGTTCCACCCCCTGCCCTGGGCAGGGACACCTTCCATTGGACCAGGTTGGTCCAACCTGTCCTTGGACACTTCCAGGGATGGGGCAGCCACAAACGTGCCACTACATTTGCTGGGGATGAGATCTGAATATCAGCTTTTGATTTGTCTGCTCCAAGAATGCTGACAGGACAGGTACTGCTTTGAACACGTCCACACTCGTGAACGGATGTAACATCTGGGTTACTGTCCCAGGCCAAGGGAAAATAATAACTTGTAACATAAAGGAAGATAGGATCTCCATGCCCAGAATGGGTCTGCTGACAGTTGCCTGGGGAGAATTGTCTTGAAAGAGTTATAAAAGCTGTAATTTTTTCAAAATCTGGAGCAATTTTCTCTGTGCAACATCTATCTGCAGCTGGGAGCTCACATGAGGCTTCATCCCAAAAGCTGTTGTCTTTGAGATGGCAGGATTGACCCTTCAAGGAGAGGTAGTCAGAAGAAGGGGGCTTTTTTAAGACATTAACTAGCAGCTCTCTCAAAATCCTCTGTACATTTTCCGTGGACTTAATCCAATGGAATTAATTAGAGACTTCTGTTTGCTTAATGGAAATGAGACAAGGCATAATTTATAGCCCTGTTGTAGCAGACACGCTCCAGCTTTCTGTCCAGCACAAATCAAAGAAGGCAACTCTGGTGGAAGAATGTGAATGAAGAAGGGAAAGACGTTTACCTTGTTCAAGAAAGATGAACAGAGACTTGATAGAGAACCTGCCTTCAAAATGTAAGGCCATGGCTATTAAACTTGGGTCTTTTAGTACTCCTTCATAGTGCAAATTTCCTACAATCTTTGCTCCTAAGTAAAGAATTTATCCAAGATCATCATTGCTTTGCCACCGGCAAAGTAAAAGAGATGAAGTGCCCTGCTCCAGAGTAGCTCTTATCAGCCAGCCAGATGGCAAACGGGGTGCCAGACTTTACAGGAAAGAGTCCAGCATGGACCATTAATCCCACCACAGCCCAAACACCATTAAAATGTCATTGCTAAGGACTCTGAGAGCCAAGGCACAGACAAAGTATTCTACACAGGGACTTCTGCAACCAGAATGAATTATGGAAAACCCTTCCAAAACGCAGCAAGGAAAAGCTATGGAATGAGTAGATTGGTGTAAGAATTACAGAGAACAAAAGGAACCTTCAATTGCAATACATATCTATATATAAATATATACACAATAAATGATGATTCATTAAATTGTATTGGGGTTTTTTCACTCATAGAAAGAATTTTCTATTGAAAACCAAACAAGGGCCCAGATCCTTGGCTGGTGGTGTCCATGGCTCAGGTGCTGTCCTGCACTGAGCTGTGCTAGTCTGGCCACAGAGGAACACTGGGTGATGCTGGATTTACAGACATATTGTAGAATGATTTGTCTTTATGTGAAGAGAAAAAGGTCTTGTTCTTACTTCTAGGACTAACCTATTTTTTTCTACATTTCCTCCATTTTTAGTGCAGCAATCCAAGCCCCATATTTTGCCCCCACCAAATCTAATATTTTCCCCTCTCAGGTGGTTTTCACAACACAGCTTTATCAGAAGCAGAGTTTGATGTTATGACATCAAGGCTTTGCAATATCCAGAATTAACAAATGCGGCCTTTCCTTTAGCCATTAGATCTTTAGATGAGACATGCAGTCCCTTACAATGGGACAGGGATCAGCAGAAGAGCCATGTCAGGGTCAGGGAGACCTACAAACCACCTGACTTAGGAGGAACACACCATTTGGATGAAAAGCAAGAGGGCTTTCCAGGAGAGGGCTTTCCATGCATTAATTAGGAATGCTGTATTTTCTGTGGTGGGAGACAACAGGTATGCAGAACGTTCAGAGCTCCCCAAGCATAACTTTATTAATTTTTTAAAAAATAAGGTGTTGTTAGAGAAGTGCTTTGTCAAAGAAGTGTTCTGGATATATCTTACAAACACTGTTATGGGGAAAGGTCAGTTGTCAAACCAGGAGATCTAAGATCCCAATGAACTTCACATGCTGCCCATGTGCTAACGCTTCTGGTTCAGCTCCCAGTAACTCAGTCACCTGCCATCAACTCAATCCCACTGGCCCCTTTCAATCATGTGTTCTTCAGAAATCAGTTAAGATTTAGCATAAGTTTCATTGGGGAGGGTTGAAAAGTTTCTAGCAATTTGAAATGAAAGTATTTGCGTGTCATAGAAGTCCTTTCCACCATCACAGGAAATATAGTTGTCCAGAACAATGGTGCTTTAATGATGTAAAATAATTCCATGTTGATTACTAAGAAAGAAGCACAGGAAAAAAACCTCTTTTTTTCCAGAAGGAAGGAGTTTGGGTCATCAGAATGCAACTAGCTCAAAGGAGACGCTGCCTGAGCTCCTGGCCTAGACATGCTTTCCAAAATCCCAAGTGTGTTCCCCTGTCTATATGAAGAGAACTGGGAACACTCATCTGCTAACTGTACTGTGGGGAAGATGCTACTCTTGCTCTCTGATGTCTCATGCAGTGGCTGATAATGAAAACTGATGGTGATTCATAGAGACATCTCCTTTCCTGAGAAAACTGGAACAGCAGCTTGCGTAATCCCAAGATTTACTTAATTAAGGAACATCCCAGCTATTTGACTGTGGTTCCTGTCTCTTGCCTTCACCTCCCGCTCCCTCCCAGCTTTGCCTTTGATTACAGTGGCTCTGATAAGAAACTTCATTCACAAAGAAAGCAGGGAGTAGGAAGGCAGCCTGGGGTGTGGCTGGTGATTTAAAAACTGAAAGGAGGCAGTGGGAATGCCTCAGTGAAGTCGGGTGGGAAGTCGGGATTGTCCTGTTGGCTGCAGGCAAAGTGAGAAGTTGGGCAGGGCTCAGCTGCAGTGTGGGCACTGTGTATCTCAGAGATGTGTGTAGGTGAGGAATATACCTAGAGCTTTAATGCCTCTGCCTGCTTCCAATGAGACAAGACCATTATTTTCAGTGTTTTGAAGCACTTTCTGCTTGAAATCTCAGAATCACACAACTTCAGTGTTTTGAAACACACTTCTGCACTGAGATTCCTGAAAAACGATAGAGAAATGGGTAAATATTATATGACGATATATCACGCACCTTTGACTGGCAAGACACTGGAGCTGTATCTAGCAAAATCTACAGGTTTCCTATTTCCTGACCAAGACAGCCTCTGAATCCGGAGGAAGCACACAAGGAAATTGCACAGGGAAGTGTATTGCTGCCTTCCAGGTGACCTTGGCACTTTAAATCAGGAAGCAAACATGGAGCCTCCCGGTCTGTGGATTATTTATGATGATCTTGCAGCAGCTCTCAGGCCCAGCCATGAATCAGGAACTCGCTGCACTATCTCACACACAAACACATAACAAACAGGGCTTTAAATACCCCTCATTTATCAACAGGGATGTTTTAAAATTACTTTCCCTGGCAAGATAGGATTTATCGTGAAGCGTGTTGGATATTTCTCATCCAACTGGGATAATGCCCATTCCCACGGGGTTCCGAGGTGCTGGAACAGGCAGGATGGAGCTAGTGTTGCCTCACACACAGGGTAAGCTGCCAGGGAGAGTTCCCAGCATTAAACATAGCATTTTTTGGTCAACCAGATATGACTCCTTGAACTACAGCTCAGAGCAATGAAGGGGAGCCCTGGCGTGGGGGGGGGGGGGG
>JAWMRA010000005.1:24673806-24684293 GCA_035584735.1 Pseudotriccus pelzelni | reverse complement strand
CCCCCACGGCTGAGGAAGAGTTGTGGCTTAGGGGATGACACGGCTGAGGGGTGCCATGGCTGAGGGGTGTCATAGCTGAGGGGATGCCATGGCTGAAGAACCCAGGCAGCACCAGGTTTGAAAAACAAAGGTCACTGAGCCAGTTGCGCTCGAGGCTCAGCGCTGCGAGCAAGGCCCGCGGCGGCGCCGGGTACCGGCAGAAACGGGCACGGCGGGTCCGTCCCTACCTCTTCCTCGTCAGCCCTCACGGGCCCGGCCCGCTGTTCCGCCGCCCCTGAGGCGGACGCGCCGTGGCCGCAGCGCCCTGGGCCGCGGAGGGCGGAGCGGCCGGACTCGTTTCCCGGCCAAGCGGGGCCGATCGCCGCCTCAGCGCCGCCTCATTCTTTCCCTCCCTGCCTCCCTCCCTCCCTCCCGCGCAGGCGAACGGTCCGAGGTGCAGTTCCTGCGTGTTCCCGCAGCTCCGTGGCCGCGCTTCCCGGTCCGCTCCCGCCGCCCTCCTCCTCCTCCCCCGGCATCGCCGCGCCCTCCGCGCCCTCCGCTCCCTGTTCCCGGCGGGCCGGGGCTGCCCCTGCGAACCGGCTTCCCCCGCAGTCCGGAGGCTCCCAATATGTTCAGCACCGTCTGCGCTCAGAGGCAGCAGGTAGGGGGGGCGGGCGGCGACAGGGCCGTGCAGCCGCTCTTTGTTCGCCGCCGGGGAGCGGGCGGGGGCGGCGGCCCGGGTGGGCGCCCCGCGCTGAGGGAGCCGGAGGCGCTGCGGCCCCGCCGCTCTTTGTTGGGTGCTCGGGGCCCGTTTTCTCGGGCCGCGGAGTTGCCGTGTAGGCACGGCCTGGAGGACGCGAGGCCGCTCGGTCCCTGCGGGGCGCACGCAGGCACGGGGCTGTGCTGTGACCCCGACGGGCTCGCCGGGGCTGCGGGGCCAAGGTCAGCGCCAGGAGCGGCACCTCCCTGAACCCTCGGCAGTACCGGGGGGAAAGGATCGCGGAAGTCCCGGGCTTTGCAGGAAATAGGGGTGAATAACGTGTGCTGACAGCTACTTGCCAGTATCACGACCCTTCCTGTCATCCATACCCGCTCTAGGAAGTGGGGAATACTACAGCGAAATATGGCCTCTCAGCCCACGTTAGCGCTTCTGGGGAAAGCGGGTGAGGATGAATGACCAGGGGGTTTGTTGGGTTTTTGTTTGTTCAGTGGGATGGGTGGGAAGAAGTACAGTATTTTCTGCCTGTGTGCACCAATTTCCTGCAGCTTTGTGGAATTTTTCAGAGGCTCTACAAGGTAGAAAATACCTTTGCATTGGCACTCTCACTGTTCCCTCACCCGGGATTCCCACAATGAAACCTGGATTGGTTATGATTTTTATGGAGGACAGAAGAATGTTAACAAACTGAGAGGCAGAGTTACTGCTAAGGAGATGAGTGGTGGTGGAGTAATGGAAACACAGCTTCATGTCACTATTTATGTGGTCTGTGAAGGGATGATTTTTTTTTCCTTGTTTCCAGTGATGGGTGCGTAGACACCACATTTATTCTCTTCTGTCAGGGAGCTGCAAAATAAGAAGCCAAGCAGGATGTGGTGCTTTGATGGTGCGATTGGTTTAATTTTAGAAAGCAGATTTTGTAGCCACAGGCCTGACTCCTGAGCACAGGATACAACAGTCAGGGAATACTTTCCAGTTAGGAAACGGCTGTAAATAGGTCTGATTTTGTTTTTCTCAGCTTGAGTTCTTAAGGAGCAGGAGGTGCTAAGAAAGGCAAAAACTACCCAGAATCGGGGGTGGGAGACCAGGAGGACACACAGACAAACTCCACTAATTTGGTTGTGTGACAGATGTTTGGAGAACTGTGGGAAGTGTCTGTTAGTGGGAAAAAGAAACCCGTGAGGAGGGAGGGAGGAGGAGACAGCTCAGATTTTAGTAGAGTGGATGTGAGGCAGAAGGTGAAAAAAGAGATGTAGATAAAGACTATGACAACAACGATAAACGTATAATGTGGAAAAGGAGAGGAAAGGCAGGAGCAGTGTGGAAAGAGGACTAATGAGCAGTGCTGGGATTCGGAGGCGTGGGAGGCCAGTCCTGGAAGTGAGTGCTAAATGGGCAGCTGAGGTGTCAGAGCTGACGGTTGTCGCTGGAACAGCAGTAACATTCAAGCAGAAAGCCTGCTGCTTATAAATTTTTTAGGTCTGCATGCATAATGTGTGTTTGGAAGAGCTCTCTAGGCTTGCTCGCTATAGAGGACAGCCCAAGTATTGCGTCCTCTGGGGCTGCATGTCAGATTTTGGAAAATGTCCACAGTATCCTTCCCCTTCTGTTCTTACTCAGGGATAGGAAATATTCCCTCCCTCTCTCCTCACTGCTGGGGTGGGAGCACAACTGAGGTTGATTTGCAGTGAAATAGTAGAATTTTGTCTACAAGGCATAATTATCAGTGAGACTAAGTCTTCCGTGGAACACAGCTGAGAAGTGAATAAGCAAAACAAATTGTTGTAAATTCTGAGTCTTACTTTAAATCACTGGTGTAAAGAAGTTGAGCCTGTTTAGTGGTGTAAAATATGTTGATACATGCCTTGGTCTGTGATGTGGACCAGTACAAACCCAGACATGAAAAGATTGTGTGTTTTTATCATAAATAAATGCTAATTTCTGAATGAAATGTTTTGAGGACGTCTGGATTTATCTTCTGATACAGGTAATGGGCTGTGAACAGTGACCTACATTTCTTCTGAGCTGGGCTGTGACAAGCCAGAAAACACCCCCGGGGGTGTTACATTCCATTTTTGTTTCGTTGTCCCAACAAGTGTCAATCGGGTGTCCCTCATTATTTCAACAGGTATTGACTTTTAATCAACAGGTGAACAAGTATCTCCCACAAGGTAGTGCTTCACTTGTGGGTGGAAGAGGTAATACCTTAACCTGACAAAAAAGTTTGTGCAAAATTGGCGCAGAGCAAGGGCTTTGTTTAACTTTTTAGTGAAATACAGCACATGGAGAGTGGACTGTATTAACAATGAGAGGTTAAAGAGATACCCCCTGTTTTGCTGGGCCTTGGGCAAGGTGACTTTTGCCTCTGGGGCTTGTCTTGGAACCTCACCAGAGATCACAGGTCCTGCAGGTGCGTCTGCAGGGGAGTCCTAGGGCACGGAAAGGGGTTTGAGATGCTCCAGTAATAATCTTGGGCAAGGTTTTTTAAGCACTGGGATGTTTTCTGCAGTGAACAACTGTTTAAATAAAACATTGGGTTGTGCAGATTCCAAATTCTGAACCCAATTAAGAATTTAAAGTGTATTAATTATTACATTTAGTTGCTCTTGTAACCGAGCTAATCATATTCCAGCAGCATTTGCAAGATATAAAAGAGGATAGTGTAGTGAAGGATGAGAAGACTTAGTATCATTGTTATTTGGGTGAGTCTTCTTAACTGCACCTTTAAGTGTACATACAGTGAAATGGACAGATGAATTTAAAAGGAAGAAATTTCTCTTCTGGCAGTCAGTGTGTGCAGCCGGTTTATTTCTGAGCGCGTTACGAGCTGTGACTCTTTCATGGTCCAGTGGTACACATGTGTAGCAAAGGAAAATGTCAGTCCGTGCCCCACATGAAGTGTTCAGGAAACAGAATTATTACAGCACAGCTGTGTTCCATGCAGCAGCTGCGCAGACGTTTGAGTCCTGGCATTCCTGTGCTTGGGAACAGCCGTGACGTCGGAACACACCACATGAGCATTGGTCAGCACAGCACGATCGACTCTTGATCGAAGGGGTGTCGCCACTATCCATCCTCAGTATTAACTAGAACAGAAATCCAGAGTTCACACATCACTCTGATTTCTTTTTTTTTGCTTCATTTAAAAAGTAAGTGCAGGGAACTCTCAAGTAAGAGTTTGCTCAAGTGGAATCTGTTGTTCCCATTCCAGCATGTCAGTTTTACAGCTTTAAAGTGTTTAAAGAAATGCATTTGGGTGGAGCTTGAAAAGTCATCTTGAAAAGTCATCAGACACACCAGGCTTTCCCTGGCTGGCAGTGATCTGGGAACGTCACACTTGGCTTCAAACAAATTCAAACTCCCTGAAAATAGTGGAAAAAAGCCACACACAGTTCTTGCTGTGGTGAGCTAGAAGGGAGTATAAGTGTGTGTGTGGGGGGAATATAATGACAAAGTGATTAGATTTTAAAAATAATTTTAAGGAAGAAGTTTGTTTGTAGTACCTGTTTATAATCTTTAATGCAGAAAATGCAGCATTCTTAGCTTTTTAGTGAATTTTGGCATCAGCCAAAGTTTGGCTTTTGTTCTAGAAGTAGTACACCAAAAGGAATGTGGAAAGTGATGAATCCGCTTATGCTTTTTAATGCTATTTTGAGTAATAATATTAGCCATGACACACAAACCAGCACTGAAACTCTGTGGCAATAATTAAGACATTCACAGATATTCAAATTGGACAATACTTTGAGGTGCACCAATGAGTATCTGTGGGTTTGATGTCACACCCAGGGGACTGTGAGAGACAAATCTTCCATTTCAATCCAGAATTATTTGGGATGACCTTTTTAGGTCTTCAAGGTCACAAGGACAGAGGTTTAACACTTGAAATAAAGTTGATATGCTACAGCAGAATGTGACAAAACATGCCCAGAGATGTAAAGTGAGCGATTCGGGTGCTGAGATTTGGTTGGAATTGTTTGGCTGTCCTGTGACTGGAAAGGTTTTTGTTGAGGTGAATCTTTGGGGAGTCAGGCTGTTGGGCTCTGTTCTGAGAAGTTTTGATCGCTTTGAAACTTGCAGTGATTATGCCAGTTGTACCCACATGAGAAGTGTTGACTGCCAAATGCTTAATTAAATAATATTTGGTAAATAGAACTTGGTTTCAATTTCAGACTTTGCCTGTAGGTTTATAAAAAGAATATACCTTTAATCGTTGAGATTTCTTTTCCTAGAAAAGCAGGCTGACATTAAAGTAGAAGGTTATAGTCCCAGGGTCCTCCCGGCGTTCCAGGGGTTCTCCATTCCAGCTGGATGGAGCTCTGGAACAGGTGTTCCTTCCTTGGAGCGGGGGGGTGTGCCTGTTCCAGTAGCCAAACTTACTGAATGTTAATTCTTCCTGCACGAAGTGTCGTCTGCAGGGCTGCGGGGCTGGGAGGAGTTTCCCGTGGAGCTGGGATATGGCGGGATAATGCCCCCTGCCGCTCCCGGGAATCAGCCTCCCGCTGGAGCTGCTGCTCTGCCGAGGGACCAGGGAGATACAGCTCCTGCCAAGGGACACCCGTGCGGCAGCACCAGCGTCACAGGGTTCTCTTCCCTGCAGCGGAGGCGACTTTTTTTAGGAAATCCGATTCCCGATGTGGCATTTATTCTGTAGTTACAAATAGAGTTTTGGAGCTGCAGTGCTTGAGGTTTTCCTGAGGTGGCATCAGGGTCATGGAAAGTTCCAGAGTGGGTGTTTGTTGCCTGTTCCCTCCCCGCTGCTGCTCCTCCTCCTCTTGTGCCCTCCCCGAAAGTCCCGGCATAAAGAGCCCACAGAAGGTGGAATCCCAGCGCAGAGTTCGAGCAGAGCCCAGCTAATTCTGTTCACAGACTTTTCACCAGGGAAAGTTGTCATCGAGATTGTGGTTTCTGACTTATAAATCCTTCTGGAAGTACCAGAGATTGGAGACATGCCCAGTCATTTCAGACATGTCCTTAATCCATCATCAGACAATTTTAGGCATTCGGTAGAAGAAGGCTATAAGTAGATGAGCACAGGAGAAGCCAAAGGTAGGAGGCTTGTTGATTGGGGTCTTTTCTAAAATTATATTTTAAAATAGTATTTTTGTTATGTTAAATTGCAAGTTACGTACACGTGCAAGCCATAATGGTCTGGGATAGGATATGCTGAAGGACAGAGCTGGTAAGGAATTATCTGAAAATGGGATTCACATCTTCTTGCTTTTTCTCTAAGCACTAATTTAGCCCTTTTCTGGTCTTTGGGAGTTTAACAAGTGGTGTGGTTGATCTCTCGTTAGGCATGAGAATGTGTTGGTGTCAATGTGGAATTTTTCAGGCTGTTTGATTTTTGTGAAGAACAACTTGTTTGTTTGGGTCAGGAACCTGTACTTTGAGACAGCATGAAAGTTTTATCTGAAATACAGGGTAGCACTATCTGTTGTCCTTACTTGATAACTTCTCCTTTATTGCAGGTTATGATGAATGATTATCACAGAAGAAATTCATGTCTATAGCTCATAAGGACTTTATTACATCATCTTCAAGCCTGATAGTTTTGGAATCCATATTGCAGCTGCTTTTGCAATTGAACAAACATCTCCCCAGAGCACGGAAACTCAAGTGCTCTGTTCTAACACAGTGATACCATTGGACTGCTTTAAATTTACAGTCGTATATTTGTTAGGTGAGTTGATACCACTAACTGTGTCTACAGTAGTTGTGACTTTAGCTGAAATTCTGCCAATATAAACTCTTGCTGTCCTTTTTTTAATAAAACACAATAAATGGATAATGATCTTTGTAATTAAGAATATTGGTGCCAGTTTAGGGTCAAATGCCTGCAGTGGTAAGTGAAAATAAATGGATTAATACCAGAATTATTGGGGGGGGAGGGGCTTTGCCATTTCTGCTACTGATTTTTGCTCTCCACTTTTTCTGGTTTGGGGTTTTCTCGTTTACTTTGATCTTCAGAATTTTCTTAAACCTTAGGTGGAAATACAAATTATTCCTGGTAACACTGTAGTATCCCACGTACACTTTCCTCTGAAATTTTTGAGGAAACTATACTTTTGTAAGTTTGAGCTGCTAACGTACACAAATTTGATTCTTTTTTAATTACTATTTTTAATTCATTAAGTGACCTCACGGTAATATTTTAGTATTCTTAATTAGCTTCCTATTTGGAAAGTGGACTTTCCCTGTAAGTGCATAACTGAAAGTGAATGAATTGAAGGAGCTACAAAATAGCTTCCAGATTAAGAAGTTAATTTCCTGAGGTTATTTTTCCTGCCTTGGACCAGTTCCCCTGAGGTAGTGTGTTTATATATGGGTAAGATCTTCAGGGGAAGTTTTAGCTTCAAGATGACTTAAAATCCACAGTCGTCGTTTTGTTGGTCATAATGTTGTTTCATGATTTCCAGCTATTTCTAAAATATTTCTGAAATACTGAGTTATTACTCATAAAGTTAAACCAAAAATATTTCTATTGTACGTCACCAGTAACTTTAAGTTCTTATTTTGCAATGTAGTTCTGCAAAAAATGCCACTGACCAGTGTGATAGTGAGTGGAAAATGATGATAAATAATGAGAGCTGGTGCTGAATCTCCCAAATAAGATCTTTATAGAGGGGAGTGAAGCTTCTTGTGTAATCCCGGGGCTTCCAGCTTGCTCCGGTAGAGCTGGCACAGGTTCAGGGTGTAGTTCTGAACCTGGCACCTCGCATGATATGAGTTAAGAGTTATGGCCTTGGTATCTGAAAATCATGAATCCATTAATCCCCCTGAATGTTTGTTTGCAAACAGGGTGTTAATAGTCCTTGTGCACTGAAGCATAACATTTTGACCATAACCTTTATGTCTTCGCCTTGCAGCCAAACCATCACCAAAATGATTCCCAATGGATATTTGATGTTTGAAGATGAGAACTTCATCGAGTCCTCCGTTGCCAAACTCAATGCCTTACGGAAGAGCGGCCAGTTCTGCGACGTCCGCCTCCAGGTACTGGTGTCCTGTCCCTGGAGAGCTCTGTGTGCCTCTCTGCTTGGGAGAGGGGGCATCTCAGAGTCCAGTTTTCCTGAAAAATGTACACCTAAAAAAACCAAATTGGATACACTTTGAGAGAAGTGATGCTGACATTGTTTTCCAGCTGGAGACTATTGATTTGAAAAACCGATTTGATCTGTGGCGTCCACTTGAACTGTGGCTTTCCCTTTATACTATTAAAATACAGATGTAATTCCAAAAATTCCTTACCAGCATGTGGGCTTTCTGTTTGTGTTCCAACTGCAGGTGTGTGGACATGAGATGCTGGCACACCGAGCTGTGCTGGCCTGCTGCAGCCCCTACCTGTTTGAAATCTTCAACACTGACAGTGACTGCCACGGAGTCTCCCATGTGAAATTCGATGATCTCAATCCAGAGGCTGTGGAAGTTCTGCTGAATTATGCCTACACTGCTCAGTAAGTAGTTTTCACAGAAACCAGAGAAGGTAAGCTTTGGTTTGGAAAATCAAAATGATTATAAAGATAAATTTCTGTCTTTAATAGGTTGAAAGCTGACAAAGAGCTGGTGAAAGATGTATACTCTGCAGCAAAGAGGTTGAAGATGGAGAGGGTTAAGCAGGTACAGTTCTCAGCTCCTGTGGAAGTCCTTTCTGCCTTCCCAAGCTGACAGCACTGTGCTTTTTGGTATGAGTGAGGCAGAAAATAATGACTGTGTGTCAGTGTAAAGCTTCTGCAGAGGTTCCTTGGCACTGCATTGATTCAGGTGCTGGCAGTGAGTGCTGATCCCACATGAGTTGTGTTTGTGCTGAGGGGGTCTCTGAGGTCACCTTTGGAGTTTGTGCACCTGCATGAGGAAAACAGCTTGGAATCCTGGGTGGTTGCTCACCTTGGGGTCCATGGGAGCAATGCTGTGCTTGCTTGGGGGGCATAATTAAACCTGGA
This sequence comes from Pseudotriccus pelzelni, assembly GCA_035584735.1. Taxonomy (NCBI): domain Eukaryota; kingdom Metazoa; phylum Chordata; class Aves; order Passeriformes; family Tyrannidae; genus Pseudotriccus; species Pseudotriccus pelzelni. The sequence continues at coordinate 24,675,653 of JAWMRA010000005.1, read as the reverse complement.
AAAAAGAATAATCCGCACCCTTCTGCATATAAAGTTGCTAGTGCTTGATGCCGCAGAGGGGAATGCCTTTTCCAAGGGTTAGGGATTCTCACCTCACCTGACTAAGGAGGTGTGAATAGGTGTTCTGTAGAAAAGCATGAGGCCAGTGTCACGTCAGCAACTTCCAAATGTATCTGAGTTTTTCATTTAATATTTGCATATTCCTATGGAAGGCAATGTGTCCTTTCCAGCTCTGGCACAGGGCTGGCAGCAGACAGCCACTGTCCTGCAGGCAGAAAACAGCTGTTGCTGTATGTTGGGGTGGATAATTGAAATGCATAAAACCTTTGTCTACTTGTGAACTAAGATGCAGCTTTTTCCTTCCCAGGTCTGTGGTGACTATTTGCTGTCCAAGATGGATGTGCAGAGCTGCATCTCCTACCGGAACTTTGCCAGTTCTATGGGAGACTCCCGTTTGTTGAACAAGATTGACGGCTACATACAGGAACACCTTGTACAGATTTCAGAGCAGGAGGAATTTCTCAAACTCCCACGGCTAAAGGTTGGTTTGGCATTGTAGAATTCCTTCTGGGATAGGATTTCTGAAGAGCAACCAGCAAGTATGGCTTCCTTTTTGGAGGAAGGAACACTTAGTGTATTGACTTCTGCCAGTTACGAATCTGTGTAATATTCACATGCTCTGAACCTTAATTGTGGAGAGGACATGCTGTCATCCTTTCCAAGTGCAGAAGGTAGCCATCATTGTACTTAAACACTCTGCTTAGTTCCAGAGCCTGGAAGGCTCCTTGGAGGTAAAGCGAGGGTAATGCTGACTGGGTGAAGTACAGCATGCTGCAAATACCAGGGTAATTCCTAGGGAATAATCATGTTTTTCTCTTCTCCTTCAAGCTTGAAATAATGCTGGAAGACAATGTTGGCCTACCCAGCAATGGCAAATTGTACACAAAGGTAATCAACTGGGTACAGCGCAGCATCTGGGAGAATGGAGACAGCCTGGAAGATCTCATGGAAGAGGTTAGTCTTCAAGAAAATGGGATTAAACATTTATTTTTTTTAAATAAAAAAGCCATTATGAAGGATGATCCCTTTTTAATTTTTAAAATTTTTTTTCACTTTTTGAACTATGACCCTAAAGAATTTAAATTTTACTGTAGGTACCCCTAAGCTGAGAAACTGGGGGGGTGTTCAGGTGAGCTGAATGAACTGTTCAGTCTGGTCTTCCGCTTTCCCTTTTTGCTCCCCGTTGCTGTATAGTGCCCTCAGAGTGGCGTGTATCTTGCTGTAGGTTTGGGGAGGTGGTAACTGAGGACTTGCCATAGATTCTTGATGTTTTCCTTTTGCAGGTTTTGCTTGTAAATGCACAGTAGGTAAAAGCTTCTAATGGTTGTTCCTCCCCATTGGTTTATCTCCCCATAGGTTTATTAACAAAACTAGGATACCAAGGCTGAAGAACCAAGAAGAACCCTCAAGTGTATTGACACGTACAGAAGCAGCAGTCCTGCCCCAGTGCTCCTAAGAAAATCCGCTGTGGGCAGAGAACGATGATGATGATTTAATGGTGTTTATTACTCCTTTTACAGGATACATTCTTTTGAAAGTTGTGTGTTGTTAAATGGCTTTACTCATGAATACTGATAGTAGATATAGCCTGGGCAGTGTTTGATGGAAAAATTAGCGGGGAGGCAAAATTTTTAATTGGCTACAGGCTTTGCCAAATCTCATGGAACATCAAAATTTTCAAAGTTTGTTATAGTAAGTAAGTAATGGCCGGTCTTCGCAAACGAAGATCCGGGGAAGGTCTTTACACCTTCAAGCCTGCGCATTGGATTTTTTAGGTGAGACACAGT
>JAWMRA010000005.1:24644350-24673706 GCA_035584735.1 Pseudotriccus pelzelni | reverse complement strand
TGGCTGGGAATCGAACCCTTGGCCTCGGCGGTGAAGGTCCTGCGATCTAACCACTAGGCCACCAGGGGCTCCCCAAAGTTTGTTATATACAAGCATAAAAGGTCATCAGAAACACTTGTATAGGCAAAGGTACATGTTGATACTGTCATATATTCTCAAGTGTGTATTTCTTCTTGGAGCAACTCATTTTGAAAGCTTTGATCATGTTGAAACTCAGATGCATTTCATTGAAACAGCTGCATCTGATGATCAGTGGTAGACAGCAGTTCCCTCCAGAGCTTAAATTTGTGTAGTCTTCCCTCATTCCCATATCTTTCTTTTAGAGTCCACTGTTGGCTTCTCTTGACGTTTTTTTGATGGAGATAAATATGTATTTTTCAAGCAAGAAAACTTGTGTGCAGGGATAAGGAAAAATGCTTTGCATGAGACTGTGAATTTGTGTAACTCTGCAAATTAATGTGCCTTTTGCTTGTCTAATGTTTCTGTGCTGGAAAAAAACCCAAACAGCAGAAGCCCATGGAAAAGGAAGATGTCTCTCTCAAGCTGAGCAAGTGTGGACCCTCCACCCCTGTTTGAAGATTGCCACCATGACATCTGCTTCCTTTTAGTTGTGCCACTGGGCGAGCTTGAGTCGAGCAGAAGAGCAGGGTGTGCCTGGGGTAATGTGCCTGTAGCTGAGGAGCACTGGGGACTGCAGCCACATGGGTGTTCTGTTGTTGTCTTTGCAGGTGCAAACGCTGTACTACTCAGCTGATCACAAGCTGCTTGATGGAAATCTGCTAGATGGACAGGCTGAGGTGTATGGCAGTGAGGATGACCACATTCAGTTTGTGCAGGTACAAATTGCAGACAGCCTCAGGTAACCCCCAGGTAGGCTGGAGCAGTTTACAGCACACCTGAGATCTTCTGTTGTGCTAGCAGAGAAAGCATCAGTAGCTGTCCTGGAGAAACACAGTACGAGAAAGTATCTCTTTAGAGCTGCTGGAGGCAGTGGTACAGTCTCAACCTCTGGTTTTTTGGCAGACTGAGCCTTTGCAAAACCCAGTGCTCTGAGTTTGATTTCAAAATCAGTCTTGGCTGTTAGAAGAAAGAAGAGGCGGACAAGCACTCAGCTGTAGGAAGTCAACTGAGGCTTTGTAGAGTTATCCAGAGAGTGTAAAGAATATTGGGCTGCTTGGCTTGCAGTGGGGAATGCTGCTGGGAAATTTGGCCCAGGGAGAGATTCCAGATCCAAGTTCTAATCCTTCAGTTGCCAGTGTCCGTTCCTTTTGTGCAGCTGCACTGGTCGTGTTAGCTGCCAGATCTCTCTGATCTGGACATGTTTTGACTGAATGCAGATCAGTCCTGTGCTTTTTCAAAGGGGTTTTTTTATTCATTTTTTTTTTATTTCTAACCAGGTATAATCCTTCTCAACTCCTGAAAACCTCAGAGCTTAGCAAAACAGAAGCTAAGTACAAAGAATGAAAAGGGACTAACAGATGTAAATTATCAGTTGTTTTACACACCTCAAGTTTGTTTAAATTCACTGAATTTGAAGCAAATGTATTGTAATATTTTATAACATGCTGATACAAAAAGTTTACTTCTTGAAACTTTTAGCTAATGTGCATGCAAAACACTGTCCATCCCAGAACATAGATTTTAGAAATGAAAAGAGGAAAATGAAAAGCCAGTTAATTTTCCAGTTTCTTAAGTGTTTTTAGTAAGCCTTCATGGACTTCTCCACCTTTGGATACTGCTCCTTGTAATGCTTAGGAGTGGCGAGGTGAAGGTTCAGAATGTTCATTTTCAGAAATAAGACCAGGAGGGAATCCTCAACTTTTTTCTAAATCCTTTCTGATAAGAAGAATCACCAACTTCAGACATTCTAAACAGCTGAGAGATCTAACACCAGTCTGGAAAAAATTGTAACTTTTAAGTTTTTAAATTACAGAAGTTTGTATTTTCTGTTAGGGTCAAGGCAATTTAAAGATAAGAGCACAAGAGGTTAATTGGATGGAGATTCAGCAATACCAAAAATGCTGCCCAGCAATGAACTGATGCTCACAGAAGGCTGAGTTTAGCAATGCAGCTCCTCTGTATGAGGTTATCTGCACTAGGTGATGTGCTTCAGAAGTCTTGTGAGGGTTTCCATGGAGATCAGGCTGCAGGGAACTCTGCAAGCATCACAAACCTGGGTGTGTGGTCACAAACTCTGCTGCTGAGCAGAACAGACAGCGCAACAACTTCTGGGCTGCAGAAAAAGCCTGAACCACCCCAGCCAACTGTGCTGAAATGGGAAATTTGGAGGGTTTTCTTAACTGAGCAAAATAATATAAGCTACAGTATAAATTTAATTGAAGATGAAAAGCAGAAATCTGTTACTGGGAAGTATCAAGGGAGTAAAATCCAAGAAACAGCTAATCTGAGCACAGAGAGGAACTGAGGCGAAATTAATTTGTCTTCAGGGAATTGAAGAGAATAGTTAATTCACTTACAAATAGCATTATATAATGAACTCCAGTTCCAGGAGCAGAGCTGTGAGAAAGGCTTCTAGTTAGTAGCTCAGTGGTGTTCCACTGCATGCAGCTCTTCCCTTGCATTTATAAATCCTGTCAGTGAGGCAGACTCTTCCAGGGATTTGAAATGGTTGCTGCTCTGACACCAGCAGTACAGAGCTGCAGTCACAGGATGAGAGGAGTCCCAGGAGAAAGGTGCAGGGTGGTTTGTGGCTGTTGCTGGGTAGATGCTCTGCACGAGGTGTGCTATAAATGCTGCTCTGCGGGGTGGCACTCAGTTAACGGAGTAGCTCAGGGAAGCAGAGGTAGCAGGAGGTGTAGTCTCTGGCTAGGTTTCTGTAGCTGCCTTTTGATTTTGCAGAAGAAGCCACCACGTGAGAACGATCACAAGCAGATCAGTAGCAGCTCCTCTGGAAGCCTTTCTCCAAATGCTACTGTTCAGAGTCCTAAACACGAGTGGAAAATCATTGCTTCAGAGAAGACTTCGAGTGAGTAACGGGCAGGGCTTGTCTAACAGATGTGTCTGGTATTGTGCGCCCACCACCTCCTGCTCCCTGGGGGCTTCCTTCAGCATCTCTGAGGAATGCGGAAGTGGTTTTTCTTACAAGTGATTGGTGGGATCTTTTTAATGTAACTGGGATCACATACATCTCAATTCCTTATCTACAGGGCCATCCCTAATGCTGTGGTGTGCAGCAGTTACCCAGAAAATCCTAAGGATTTAGGCAGTCCCTAAGTAATCAGCAGAACTCTTTGCTCTGTGTGTGTGAGGAGACACTGTCAGCACATCCTTAGGTTGCTGTCTTACATTCTTCGAGTACTATTTTAGTACCTAAAAATCATATTTTTCAGTAATGCTTTTTCTAACACTTGGAAAACCAGTAACCAGAAAAAAACCAAGGAGATAAGGGGAGAAACAGAATCAAAAGACTTTCGTTGGCTTTCACTTTGGGTGACCTATGACTATTTAACTCAGTGGTCTCTCGTTCTCTCCCCATGCCAGGTAACACATATCTGTGTCTGGCTGTTTTGGACGGTGTGCTGTGTGTGATCTTCCTGCACGGCCGGAATAGCCCCCAGAGCTCCCCCTCGAGCACTCCCCGGCTGCTGAAGAGCCTCAGCTTTGAGCTGCAGCCCAACAGTGTGGTCGAGAAGCCCATGTCCCCCATGCAGTACGCGCGCTCGGGGCTGGGCACGGCCGAGCTCCACGGCAAACTCATCGCTGCAGGTTGGGGCACGGTCAGGGGGGCCGGGGGATCCTCACCACAGCCCTGTGGAGCTCTTCAGCATCACAGCACATGGTCTTTGGAACAGTGGTGCCACGTGAGCCTTTGCTTGCAGGTGGCTACAACCGGGAGGAGTGCCTGCGCACGGTGGAGTGCTACGACCCGCAGACCGACACCTGGACCTTCATCGCGCCCATGAGGACGCCCAGGGCTCGGTTCCAGATGGCAGTGCTGATGGTGGGTGCACACACAGGGCACACTGACCACCACGAGGGGTTCCTCTGGTTCCATGGGCACTCCAGTGCTGAAGTGGGGGTGTGTTTGTTCCACTCAGGGGCAGCTCTATGTTGTGGGGGGGTCCAACGGCCACTCGGATGACCTGAGCTGCGGAGAGATGTACGAGCCAGAAATTGACGACTGGACCCCTGTCCCAGAGCTGAGGACCAACCGCTGCAATGCAGGTGAGGCTTCTGGAGCACAGGGGACGGGGTGGGTGTTTTAAATTCACTCCTTCTTGGCTTACTTACCATTCTGTCCCTTGTGAACAGGAGTGTGTGCCCTGAATGGAAAGCTGTACATCGTGGGTGGTTCTGATCCTTATGGCCAAAAGGGACTGAAGAACTGTGAGGTGTTTGATCCCATAACAAAGTCCTGGACAAGCTGTGCTCCCCTGAACATCCGTAAGGTTACTGTGTAGTCGTGAGGGAGGGGGAGAAAAGGGTGACCACAAAACTGCCCCAAAGCAAAACCCAAACCAAAGCTTTACTTTGAGCTGCTGTGGGATGTTGGTGCATGGCTGTGCTGGTGTTTGGTTGCAGGGAGACACCAGTCGGCTGTGTGTGAGCTGGGGGGGTTCCTGTACATCATCGGGGGCGCTGAGTCGTGGAACTGCCTCAACAGCGTGGAGCGTTACAACCCCGAGAACAACACCTGGACCCTCATAGCGCCCATGAACGTGGCGCGGCGCGGTGCCGGCGTGGCCGTGCGGGAAGGTGCGGAGCTGCCGGGGGCTCTTTGGGAGGGGGGCTGTCTCTGAGGGGGCTCTCCTGGTAGGGGCTGCTGCTGCAGGGCCTGAGCAGCCTCCGGTGCTCACTGAATGTTCCATGTTAAGCTGCAATGTGAGTAGAATACAAAGCTGTGTTCCTTCTCAGGAAGGACACAGTACAGTAAAAACTTGGCCCAACCTTGTTTGGATTAAAGAAAAGTAATCGAGAGTTTTGGGGCATTCACCCCCTGCTCACTCTTTTCAAAGCACTGCAGAACTGCACCTGTTCGTTTGCATTTGGACTTCGCCCTTGCTCTGACCCAACTTGCCCTCAGCTGCCATGCTCAGGAGACCCAAAGCAGGTCAACCCTTGACCGAGGTCTCTGCCAGCCCGCCTGCAGTTCCTCCTTTGGGCTGGGTCTGCATTCCCAGGAGGAGGCTGGGACACAGCACCCATCCCTGCCCCTTCCCTTTGCCAGGCAAGCTGTTCGTGGGAGGCGGCTTTGACGGCACCCACGCGGTGAACTGTGTGGAGATGTACGACCCTGCCCGCAACGAGTGGAGGATGATGGGCAGCATGACCACGGCCCGCAGCAACGCTGGCATCACCACCGTGGGTAACACCATCTACGCCGTGGGGGGCTTCGACGGCAACGACTTCCTCAACACGCTCGAAGTCTACAACCCAGAGTCCAACGAGTGGAGCCCCTACACGAAGATCTACAAGTTCTGAGTGAATTAAATCCCCTTTTCAAACTAACAGGCTTAGTGATGTAATTGTGTGTCAGTAGAGGTACACCTGTGAATAGGGGTGGGGAGGGCATAGGCGTTGCCAACAGCAACACAGAGCTTTTGCATATTGCATATTAATGTGCTGTACATATTTTGTTTTGGAAAGAATATTGAGATGAAGGGGGGTTTTGTGTATTTTAGAACTTTTGGTTTTGTTTTAAAGATACAAGCAGGAGAAACTAGACTGGGCATATCATTTCAGGAGCTTCCCCCAGTGTTTGTTCTGTCACTTTGCACATGAAATGGCTTCCTGTAGGTGTGTTCTCAGGGCAGGAAGGATAAGGTTTGTGGGGGATAGTTGTTTTTTCTTTCTCATCAGGCCTTGGTTTCCTTCAGTAACTGGAACAATCTGTAACAAGAAGCCTTATTTAAATAGATATAATGGCTATTTTTTTTATTAAAAAAAGCTGACATGCCTCTGCTAATACCTTATCTTTTACAATTGCCTTTTTATAACAGTTTTTATATACTCAGCAGAGTATTTTGTCTGTTGAAATGGACGTGGCAGATCAGTGGTTACTGGAACAGAGACAACCTTGGAGTTCACAGAGACTGAGTGGGACAGTGGACTCACCCCGTGTGGGAGCTTTGCCTCTGCTGCCATAGTGTAAGTTAGTCTGCACCACCTTCCTCAGAGCTGCATAGGCTTTCTGAGACACCACAGCTGAGAGTTACTGGGGGGAAAATTCCTTTGGCTCCAGGTGTTTTGAGGATGCAGAGCGCTTTCTGTACAGCCGTTTGTTACTCTGGGTGAGCTGATCTTTGTACCACAAGTTGGGGAGTGGGGTTCTCATGGGTTTTAAACTCTTGCCAGTTGGCAATGAAAAGGTGTCAGAGTAACCGTCTTAAGTTTATTTTTCTAATATTCCAAGCTCGAAGTGTGATAGAACATGAATAACTTGATTTCCTATGTGCTCACAGTCCTGTTTCAGTTCACTCTCCCTCTTCCTCTGGATCAGCTGTTGGGTTGGGATGACTTGGTGTCTAATGTGTAGTGCTGCACATCTAACTCTGGGTGCCAAACTAGCACTGACTGCTTGCTGCTGCTGCTGCAAACACATTAAAGGTACCTTTTGGGAAACCCTTGCACCACAGGCGTGCCCTGAGCTCTCTGTGTGTCCTTTTCTTTGCAAACAGAACTGTGGGATACTAAAAAAACCCCTTTGGATGGTTGCAGGGGGTATTTAACTGACAGGCCTGGAGTATAATGGAGGGGGTGAAGTGCCCCTCATGCTGCTGGAGGGCACAGGGCTGAGCAACACTCCTTGTGTGGGATTGGGAGATTTCCCTACTTCCAAGGCAGAGCCACTCAAGAATTAACCACTGTTTAATATAACAATAAATTACATCTGTACAATCAAGGTTTTGCAAATATATCCAAAAGTTAGTATCAAAATAGACCCTTTAGAACTTTGCCAGTCATCTTGTCCCTGTACAAATACACACAAAGAGGTAGTGTTAGAAAGGCCTTGGAAAATGGCTTTTGGAAAGTTTCATGGGCTTTAAGCAGTTCAGTAGTGCAGTGAGAGATGGCAGCTGCAGAGCAGGTATGACCAGACCCACCTTGGTGGGAGGAGGTGGCAAGAGAAGGATGAGGAATTTCCTAAAGAGCACTGTCAGCGGGTTTCCACTGTGTGAAGATTAAGCAGGCATTTTAACAAAGGAAAAACATCCCTTTCCTCTGAAAAGGGGTCCAGGACAAACACACCTGCAGGAGGTGGGGAGTCTGCTTTGTTTTTAAAAGCAATGAGCATCCATCTGTCCCCATTGTCCCTCCTCAGTCCTTCATTCCCAGCCTTGTCCTCGGCCCCTTTCCATCCTCCAGAGCCCCCCTTGAGGGACACAACAGACTTTGTTATCTCAACTGTCACTTCTAAAGTACCAGCAAAACACCAGGGTTTTCCTATGAGCCCATCAACAGCACTCAGAGCAGCCCAGCCCCCCCTCTGCATCCCAACCCAGCTGTGGTTTTCCTGGGTATCCATGGATATCCTCCCTGGAGACAGAGCATTCTACTGGCGGGTGGTTCGCAGCAGAAATTCAACATTTAATGTCCACAGGTAACTAGGGTTTTTTCCTTTGACTCCAACACAAACCAGCACCATTGAGAACAGAGAAGGCAAGTGTTTTGGCTCCTCCAGTGCTTCCCTCTCCTCCCCTGAGGAGTCAGTTCACCTGGGCGAGGCCAAGGCAGGGCTGAGCCCCCCCGCAACGGGTCACAATCCTAGGAGTGTCACAGCCTAGGAGTGTCACAATCCTAGGAGTGCCACAGCCAGCCCCTGCTCTTGGCGTCCCTGTGCACCGACATCCGGCACTGCTCCAGGGCCTGTTCCAGCTGTGCCAGCTGGCAGCTACCAACTTCCAACCTTTCCCTAGGGAAGAGACAACAGTTAGGACACAGTGGACCCATTGCACAGACGAGAATCTTTCCAACTATTCCTTGAAAAGAAGTTTTCAAAAAGGAAATCTCCATAAAGCTCAACAAGCAGCAGTGACTTTTATATGAGTTCCTTTAAACAGCCACTCCACAGCTGCAGCAGGCTCCCTTTCCCTGGGTAAGGTGAAGGTGGAGGAATCGGTCACTTACATGCTCCAGCTTTCTGGACACACTGGGGATTCTGGAAGGTTCCATTCAAACCATCTCTCATATTTGCATATACTGTACTTACGCCCAGAACGATTCTCTTGCCTACACTGATTTCTGATTTACACCTTTTCCCTCAAAAGAGGAATCCAAACCTGATCACATGTAAACATTCCATAACCTTGGTTTCCAAGAGATTATTTCTCAAAATATCATTTAAAAGCTAATCTTCAAAACAAGAGGAAAAAACCCATCCCTGAGTTCCCCAAGTGCAGCCTGAGCCAGACCAGCCTCCTAAGTACTTTTTTTTTCTACTCGGCTGAGCACAAATTTCCACACACACTTTTCTTTCTGCCTGTTTTGATGCAGGTCTAGAGCCAACAGCCAGAACTGGTTTTATCACTTGGATCAACTCCTTTTAATCCATCCATGTGGTGGGTTGACCCCAGTGCCCACCAAAGGCACTGTCACCACCTTCCTCAGCTGGACAGGGGAGGAAAATGTAACAAAAGGCTGCTGGGTTGGGATCAGGATGGGGCAGACTCACCAGCCACCACCGTGACTCAGGAAAATCACCTGAATTAATTCCCAAGCAAATCACGGGAGGAGAAAGAGAAATCAACCCAAATCTCCAAACTGTTCCCTTCTTCCTGGGCCCAACTTCACCCCATTCCCTGCTCTCCATTCCCTGCCCTCCCAGCAGTGCAGGGGTTTGGGAATGGGGGTTGTGGTGTTTCTGCTGCTCCTCCCTGCTCAGGAAATAAAAACAATCCCCACTCATTTTCCCCCTGCCCCTCCTACAAAGTGGGTTTTGTATTTACCCTAAGTGATTTCTCTCAGGGGACCTTGGTTAATCCATATTAAGATGCATGTTCCACCCATGCTAAGATGCATGTTCAATCCATGCTAATCCATGTTAAAATGCTGCCTCAACCCTTCCCTGTGTGGTCAGGCACTGCCTTACCTATACAACTCCTGGGAAACACACCCATAAAGCTCCTCAGCAGTGAATTTCAGACTGTTATTCACCTAAAACAAATAATGAATATAGTAATGTATCAAGTATCACATATCCAATATGTATATGTATGTACAGCTGGTATAACATATAGGTAATGTATTACCTAACAGCTCTCAGGGTGAGAGTACATTCAAAAAGTTATCCTATGTGCTATAAAATCAAATATTACAAACTGCAGCTTCATTTTCTAACCATTTCTGCACAAATCTGAAAAGACCTAATATATCCCCCTCCTTAATTTACCCAGCAGTTACGTACATACATACATATACACATACATATATATATACACACACAGCTCTCAAATGAAGATAGATCACATCAGTTCCAAGAAACAGATGTACAGGCCCCAACCCCAAGTATATTTTCCTGTACAGGACAGCACTGAAAGCCTCTGAAATATGTAATACACTAAACAGAAAAATATTCTACTGCAAACATTCCTTTCAAGGCTTTCTACTCCAACAGAGACCTGTTCACACCAAATAAGTGCTCAGAAAGTCACACAAAGAACTGGTAGAAATCTGAGTACATTTGGCAGGTGCCAACCAAAAATGTATCTTTATGTTTCAACACCTAATAAATAAGGGCAAAGAAACAAAACAGAAGTGGAAATAGAGTGACGAGGCACAACCCCAGAGCTCCTGGAAATAAAAAGAGTGAGTGAAGTGATTGAACACTCCTAAAAACGTCCTACCTTGTGTCTTATGAGGAAGTTATGGAGGGTCCAAATATCTTGGAAACTGCTAGTTGGGCTCAAAATTCTGAAAGGGAAAAGTTTGGGTTTTTTTTAAAAGCAAGTGTAAAAGGTTTCTGTGAAAGGGTTAAAAAAATAGTCAGAAATGCTTCAAGGGGGAAAAAAAATCTAATTATTTTCTTTAAACAAAAAGGAAATTATGAACTTTAAAGAATTTTCCCTTTCCCTCCTCTAAAAGAATTAAAGAGCTCATTATTTCTGTGAGGACTTTCTCCGGAGGCTTTTCCTAATTAAAAATGCAATCCATGTCTTTATGGATTCTTCCCCGAGGAGGGAAGAAATCCAGCAATAATTAGAAGCCTCTTGTTGCCCATCAGCAAAGTCCTGCTGGATTCATGTGGAGCCACACACAACACCCAGCTTTCCCACAGCAGCTCCAGCTTTAACTCCTTCACTCCAAACTCCTATTCCCTTCCCATTTTTCCTACTTCTAATAATAATTCCCAGCCAATATTGCCCAGGGACAATGGAATGTGGCAGCTGCAGGGATGTGGCTTTATGAAGAGCCTCAAGGGACAAAGGTGTCCCAAATCTCATCCAATAAGGAAGTGGGTTTTCTCCCCAAATTAATTATCCTCATCTACTTAAGCAGCTACAATTCAGTTCCACTCCAGTGGAACTTCATTTGCATTTCCCAGGAAAAGCAGAACCCTCCTAAATGCTGCAAAATTTACCTCAAAATCCACACAAAAACACACAGAACACTTCATTAAGAAATACTGACAAAATTCTACCTCTGAAGGTGTAAGTAGGTAAATAATCATTAAGACAACAACTAAGTTTGGAAAAACCCACAACTTTTTGAGAAGTTCTATTTACTTTCCCATGGGAAAGTGCCCAGATTCTCCCTTCCCTCCCCTTGCAAGCTGTAAATCTTTAGAAGTGAATTAATTAGGAACTGAAAAATGGGAAAACTAAGGGAAATAAGTTGAAAATTCAGTTAAAAGACACTGTACTTGAAGCAGGCTGGAAGACCATGACACAGCACAGGATTTACTGAAATTGGGAAGTTCACTGTTTATTTCCATTGAGAAGTCTGACATTTGGCCAAGGCTTTCCATCAGCCTCAAATCAAAGAGCTGTGTTGTTCCCAGGGAAGAGCCAGCACCCCCCATGGAGCACTGGGAGCTGCTGAGGGCAGAGCCTGTCCTGGGACTGCCCCCACACATTCTCACCAGGTCAGCAGTCACCAAACATGGGGCTGCTGGCAGCGCAACAGGGGCTGGAATACAAGCTCCAGGCTGGGAACATATTCCTCTGCGGCAGACTAAGCCACTCCTTCCGCAGAGCAATGATTTCACACCCCCACTGCTCTCTCCTGGCTTTAATCACAGCCACTGTCCTGTGCTATGGAAAAGGCACATTTCAGGGGGAGCCGAACACCGGCAAATCCAGACCCGGCTGTGGGAGCACCAACTCCTTCAGCAAATCAAGACACTCTGGTTTTCATGGACGTTTCCCTGTGGTAAAAGTCTGCTTTGGCTATAGAACTACGGCTGGAGAATACCCTCTAAATTAATAATACCTGGATTAAATGGGCTTTTGTATAAAAGTGTTCCAAGGAGCATGTGCCTCTCAGTTCTGTGACCACTGCAACATTCACCACTGCTGCTGCTTCCCTCTCCATGCTGTTTCAAAAGCAGAGGGTGCAAATCCTTTTTTTTTCTTTTTTTGCCTTTCTGTCAGCACAGCCAAACCAAACTACAACAGCCCACATGATGAAATTCAACTTTTAATTAATCCAAATCATGCTCTTAGCAGGGGCTGGCAAGGATGGGTGACACAGAAGCTGGATTGCCTCTAAAATGCAATTTACTGATGAACCTAAAGACTCCAGTGTGGTTCTACAGTTTTCTGGAAATATTTAGCACGTGAGGCAGAAAATGTTATGGACACAAGAAGTGCCTGTGGATACCTGCTACAAAATGAAGGTTAAATGTTGTTCTGGGGCCAGAAGGGTAAAGGGAGAGAGTCACACAATGATTTTATCTCGTAAGCAACACAGCTTCCCAAACCACTCCAGATGTTTCGTCCCTCCTGTCCTGTCACTCATCTGATGCCAAACTCATGCACAAAGTGCAAGGTATTTTAAGAGGTGGACAGGAAATAGCTCAGGATGTGATTCCTCACTTGTGCCAATAGACTTGGGAAAAACCTCTCTGGAAAGGATCAGAAAATGAACTTCTCAAATAGAAGGGGGAACCTGTTGGGAAATTCAGGGATTTTTCCCACAGCAAAGCCAAGCTTGTGCATTCTTCTACTGTGAAGTGCCTCAGCTGCCCCTGTGTCCACACAGGGCTTTCCAAGCTCCAGCTGGCTTTTACAACACCCTTTCAGTTAAACCTTCCTGCTTTTTAGGCTGGTCTGAAGGCAACAAGGCTAAGCAGCTGCCATAGCATCCCGTCTGCTCTGCTCCCAGCTCCCTGTTCCAGCTCTGCTTGACTTTCCTTGCTTTCTGACACAAATCACTGCCCTGGCAGCCTGAGGGAAGGACGACAATTCCCTCACTAGACACCAAGGAAAAGAAATCTCTGTTCCTTTGATAAAGAGAAAACAGTTTCTCTCCATCTGTAGAACCATATAAATTAAACTGTAAAACCAGTTTTAAAGTATTTAATCCCAACATTCAGTGATCAGTCCTGACACAGTAACATCCCCCCCTGCACTGCTGAGATCTTAAAAAATTACACTCCTGATTTATGGAGCCCTTGTCTAAACCAGTGTTTTCCAAGTCATGGGGAGTATGAGAGAAATGCCATTTAGATAAAACATTAGAAAGCAGAATTCAGGTTCCTTCCTGCAGCAAGCAGGGCAAGTATTTTTACAGCTGATACTGTATTAGTATAAATATTTATGAGGGTTGTATCTAAGAGGACGTGCTGTAAGTTGTGAGGGGTTTTAAAGCTGGCACAGGAACAAAACAATTATTTCTTAGCCAACAGCTAAAAAAAAAATCCAACCAGAAATAACTGTATCAATTCACCAAAGGTTGAATTTTCTTTCTTTTCTAAGAACAAGGATTTCTCATCTCGAAGGAACTCGGCAGGAAACATGAGGGCATGTAAAATTTCTCCCTAAACCTTGGAATCAGATCTAATCAGCCAAGGGAAAATGTCAACTATTTTAAAGATTTAAGAGGCCTTAAATTAGGCCCCTTAATTAACTGGTTCCAAACAATACCCAACTCAAACACAAATACCAACACTCAGAAATACTATTTAAAAATGTGTCATGGTCTGACAATTTTACCTGACTTAAATTTCAGAAGTTTAATAACCTTTCTTCATGATTAGTAATGACATATAGTTGCCAACCATAGCAATTACTGTCTCAGTTTTAGAGCTGAAGTACTGTCAGACATTTCTGGCATGCAGAATTTTGCAATTTAAATCCCATTCTGCATGTCAGTGCTGTCAGAGGAAGAAACCAAAATAAAATAAAAAAACCCCAAAGTTACAAGAAAGGGGTAAGATGCAAAAAGCTGTTAATTTGACATCTTCCACCAAACAGCTTTTTTGTTTGTTTGGGGTTTTTTTCTTTTTAATATCTGTATTTGTCATTAGCATGTTCTGGTCATCAAGCCTGCACAGCTGGAGTAGTGCCACTCGTGGAGCCTTTTTTTATGACTAAGGGCATCTTACACACATTTATCTCAACAAGTGTCAGTGTGCTTTTCTAATTGTTTTGAACAATCTGAAAATCTAAACATTTAATGCAACTGAATTTTCAGTATCATTTGTGAGACTTCCAAACTTTCACAAGGTGTTTTCCTCTCTTTGTTCTGGGCAGCAAGGACCTGAAGGGAACACAGAAACCATTTGCATTTTACCACTAAAAGCTCCAAATATTCAACCTAGAGCTTTTTCACTGCTTTTTCTGCAATCATACAATTTAACTATATGTCACTGAAAGGCAATTTTTCAGAAATCAAGGACAATAAATACACTCCAAGGTCAGCTTTAGAGCAAAATGGAAGTGGGAAGGTTCTCACTTTCCAGGGGAAGGTGACCCTGCCCAGGGCAGGGGCTGGGACAAGAGGAGCTTTAAGGTCCCTTCCCATCCGAACCAGTCTGGGATTCTATGAAAACTTCACAAGTTTTGCTTTAATTCCTATATAAACCTACAATGAGTCAGAAATCTGGTTTCTGACTCTTTGGAAGACCCACTCAGAAGTCTCCAAGGACCTTAAATCCCTGCACTCTACCCCATACCACCACAGCCCTTTCTGCAGACTGCCCCTATTTCTTGCTCCACAATGCCACCTACTGCAAACCTGCACATCAGAGCAGGCACTTCCAGAGGGAAACCGCCAGGAACGCTATCCATCCCAAGCATCGCCCTGTGTATTTCAGGTTTTATTTTTACACAGCTCTCCCATAACAAGAAATGTGGGAGGTGAGGAGCTGTCACTGAAGTGTAACATTTTGGAATGAAACACCATAATCCCATTAAATCTCATCCACCACGTCTATAAACTGATACCACAGGATTTCTTGCAAAAACTTTGGGATTGGAATGAAAAAAGCAAAGTTTAGCAGTAACCTGCTTAATTAAAACGATTTTCTTAGAGAAACAAGCCCACAAGCAATAAAATGAACCTGTTAGCGTGAAGTTGCTCCACCTCATATTTTTATCCATATTTTCTGTTTCTACTTTCAGAATATTTAGATCATTGATCTTTGAGAGACAATTCTTTGAATGGATTTATACTGCACTGCTGTAAAAAAATAGATTCAGTTAAGACTACATGGACAATTCATTATTCCTCCCGAAACTTCAATTGTATTGTTCCGCACTCTTTGAAAAAGGGGGGGAGGAATGGCCTCCCACTGACAGAGTAGTTTTAGATGGGATATTGGGAAGAAATTCTTCCTTGTGTGGGTGGGGAGGCCCTGGCACAGGTTGCTCAGAGAAGCTGTGGCTGCCCTTGGATCCCTGGAAGTGTCCCAGACCAGGTTGAACGGGGCTTGGAGCAACCTGGGCTGGTGGAAGGTGTTCCTGCCCAGGGCAGGGAGTGGCACTGGATGGGCTTTAAGGTCCCTTCCCACCCAAACCATCCTGAATTCTGTGATTCCACAAAGGCAGAGAGAATATGATCCTTCCTTAATGGAGAGTGCAGCTGCTGATCCTTGTTAGGGCTGATCCTTGTGACAGGTTTTGACTCCTGAGGAACACTCTGGAATTGGGAACAGCAAGGCCACGAAACTTTGTGTCCTTTACTACACTGGAGATTTGCCCCTATTCCATGGGGCCTTGCTTTTGGAAAGCCAATGACTCTGAATTATTCAAAGGTGCTGTCACGAGAGCTGATGTATTAATCATGTCCCAGCTCCAGTTACACTCTGAGCAGAACTCGCTCAGCATCAAACATGGGAAAACAAATCCCAGGACTCTTCCCATGGAAGAGAAAATTCACTGCAAGAGATCTCAATGTCTGCAACAGTTTCATGTTCTTTTGCTACGAAGAAATGATTCTGTGCAGCCTTGACACCAAGATTTCTACTGGGAATCACATAACCAAGCACACAGAACTCGTGTGGTTTGGTACTGAAATATTTCAGTGACTTTTAGGACTTCAGGTGACTGTTACTCACTTTTCTGCCCCAGCTGAAATGCTCACCTACTAATTCCTTCCTGGACATCCTTCACAGCTGCCAACAGCTTTTGCAGGCCTAAAAAAGCTTCCTCAAACGAAGACTTTGCAGCCACAGTCACTGCACTGGGGTCCAACTTCTGGAATATTTCAATACTAAAATTAAACAGAAACGAAGAGACAGAGGAAAGTAGTTAATAAGAATCCTCAAAGTTCAGAGAAACTCAGGATCTCTTGTGTGCATTGTATTTTGTCTATTAAAAAACTAGGTCAAATATAAATTTATACTAAACCCATGTTGTCTAAAATAGTCTCAGAAGAAATGGCAGTGCAGACATGGAGTTACCACTGCTGATGAGGTAAGTCCTTAACCCTTAACAGACCTCCAGAAATGGAGTGCTTTGGGCTGGGCTGACTCAGAGGCCCTCCTTGGAAAAGGCAACAAATCCAGACTGTATCCAAAAATACGGCATCCCAACGAGTTTCAAGCAGATTTTTCCAAAATAACCATAATAAAAGCAATGGTAAAACACCCAGGTGCAATTCTGAGTTTACATGAGAAAGGAAATTCATCACTAGACTCTGCAGTTGGATTTGATACAGTGAAGGATTTTGCTTAACAAGATTATGGTTTCTATTTCAAATTTATTAAAGGCTAAAAATAAGGTAAAGATTTTTGTACACCTTCACTGGATTTGGAAGGAAATACCCACAAGAAATCTGGAGCTTGAATTCCTCTTTTTCTGGATAAATATGAGATTTCCATGAATATCTCACATTTGTGGGGTTTTCAGCAACATTTTCCAAGGCAATTTCTTTCAGCTGCTGCCCACAAAAAGAGCAGCAGAAGGACATAACAATTTGCATGCTCCCAACTTCTCTGTGTGACAGGTTGTGTGATTTTTCTGTGGGTTTTTTGGGATTGATTTTGATTCATTATCAATAGGGTTTTTTCTAAAATAGTGGGGGAAAGCAGCTCAATTTTTAAATGTGCTTGTTTGAAAATTATTTAAGGTTCTGTAGACATTCTGCGCTCCTTTAGCTTTACCTGTACAGGTTCATTGTGTTCCAAACACCCTCAAGGACCGACCAGATTTCCTGGTGCCTGCTTTCCTGAGCCACATGAAAGCTTGGATGTAACTCTTTTTCTTCAGAGTTTGGCAGAGTGGGTGTCGTGGCTTCCATTCTTTCAGCATTTTCTGAAAGAACCATGGTGTCTTCTGATAAATCCTGCTGACTGTCTGCCCTCACCTTATAAAAGAGTTCAGCAAACAAATAATGAATGTATTTGGTTCCTAACTTAAGAAAACTAGAACACTTCTACACACTTCTACAGGGTTTTTTTAAAGCAAGGTTGAATTCTGCTAGACATGTTGATTACAGTCTCTGCATCCAAAACATCTCTCAAAGGGTTGGGTTGGGAGGGACCTTAAAGCGCACCCAGTGCCACCCCCTGCCACAGGCAGGGACACCTCCCACTGCAGCCCAGGCTGCTCCAACCTGGCCTGGGATGCTTCCAGGGTTGGGGCAGCCACAGCTTCTCTGGGCACCCTGTGCCAGGGCCTCCCCACCCTCCCAGGGAGGAATTTCTTCCCAAGGTTTTCAGGCAGAGCCCATTTCTCATGACACAGAATTGCAGGGTAAGGGCTGACTGCAGCACATGCAGAAGTGACAGCACAGATCATTCTTCTCCTTGACCTTCCTCTCCCTTCCAGCTCTCTCCAAAGCCACAGAGAACTCTTTACAGCTATTCTGACCTGTATTCTTTCCCATACACAGAAATATTTCAAGTCATCAGTGCTCACTACTCCAGTTTTTAGGACATTACATACAGAATTAACAGTAACCACAAACCAGGACACTGAACAGCAGCTCAGGGATGAGCTGGGTGTGAAGACAAACTTGCCAGTGCCAGGACAACCCCCAGTAATCACCACAAACCACAAGGGACTCCTTTCTTCACGTGTAGCACCAGCGAAAGCTGAAATGACACGACTAAGAGCACTAGTGTGGGACTCATAGTGTGGAATTCCTTCTTCAGAAGGAGAAACAGCAATTTTAATCTTTAAGGCCCATCAGCTACAAATGCAACAGAAAACTAAGACAAAATAATGTTTTTCAGTCAGCCTCCCAATACTAACACAAATATTGGAGGGGGGGAAAAAGGAGTCTCCCAAACATCTACATATTGGCAGATATTTGCCACATGAAAATCAACAACATTTCCTGCAAAACTTAGGGGAAATTATGGGAACAATTAAGAAATCTAAGCCAGGTTTGAATTATGATCATGGAACAACTTGAAGATGAGGTAAACAAACACAGGATCTCCTCTTACCTCTTCCAGCCTCTCACACAGTTTAGTCACTGTAGCATAAGCCTGGGGCAGGACACCGTTGTAGTCTGACCTCAAGCTGAAAGCATGGAGTAGTTTTTTGGATTCCTGGAGCAAGACACGCACTGTTGAGGAGTCAAACGGTTTATCTGATATTCAGACATCAATATAAGAGGAAAAAAAATCAATGTTAGGAGTCATCAGCCTTGGCAGGCTAATTTAATACTCAAATATCCCAAGAGAGGCAGAACCGTAGAATCACAGAATGTCCAGAGCTGGAAGGAACCCACAAGGACCATCCAGTCCAGCATCCGGCCCTGCACAGACACCCCAACAATCCCCCCCTGTCCCTCAGAGCGTTGTCCAAACCCTCCTGGAGCTCTGGCAGCCTTGGGGCTGTGCCCACTGCCCTGGGGAGCCTGGTCAGTGCCAACCACCCGCTGGGTGAGTTTAACAGGTATATCTGTTAAAATAAAATCTTAAAGACATCCTTAAACAAGTCAAAAGTTTGGGGGGTTTTTTTCTTGGCCTTTTTTGAAAACAAACCTCCCCATCCTCATCTACCACATCAAGTGTCCTTTGCTCCTCTGTAATTTCTTTGGCAAATGTAGAGCATTTGTAGATTATTTGCCCACATAACATGGGGCAAAGGAGGGAAAAGGATTATTTGCTTTCTCAAAATAGTTCAAAGACTTTGGTGACCCTTAATACACCTAGTCTGTAACTATAACCAGAACAGTGAGGCTTTTTACAAGTTTACAGTTAACATTCTCAGGGATTTTTACCTGTACAAAGGTGCTTAGAGAGACACTCAACAGTTGAAAGTAAACTCCTTGGCACCACGTAACCAAAAACAGACATCCAGTGTTTTTTATAACACTTCAGCAGGTTTACTAATGTCCACGGTGGCTTCAGATACAGGATCTGGAAGAGAAGTTGTTACAAATTCAAAGGTTGGTTTTTATTTACACCTATTTCCGTGCATTCCACAACTGCTCCATTCTCTCCGTTCTCCAATAATGGATGATTTGTGATAGCTGAAGTGGAACTTCAGTGATTCCTCAAAAATAAGGCTTTATTCACATGTAACAAGTTTATCTATTAAATAAAGATTTGATTCAGCAGCATGGATTGAACAGTGATGCTCATGTACAATGTACAATCACTCTCATGATTTTTGGTTCCTCTTTCCTCAAAAAAACAAATCCAAATACTCCTGGGTTATCTCAAAGTGATTTAATGTGTTACTTGTGCACAAAAGCCAGAAGGACAGTAAATATGCCTTTGATTTTCTAGTATTGCTAAAAAATAGAAATAAACATTGTTGACTATATTCAAACAAAGTAACGCGTGTATTGCAAAAAAATGAAGTTTATTCGTATTATGTGAAACCAGAATTTGGAAGAGATGTTAACAGAAATTAATGAAGTTAAACAGAAGTGACCAAAAGCTTCACTGTCATTCCATGATTTTTTGGGAATTTTTTAAAGCCACAGAGGCTTATCTGCATGAAATTTAAACTTCTAAGTCACCCCCATCAGCTATGAAATGGAATCTAAACCAAAGCATGGACAATTTAAAGTGCCTTGTATCTGCACTGTAATCAATTTAGCTGTGAACAATTTTATCCACAAGGTATCTAAAAACATTTTTTCTGGTGGGGCAGAAATGCCTGCAGCAAGAGCCCCAGCGTCACACAGAATGTGATGGAATGATTTCTTGCAGGACATAATTACAATGCAGTGATTGACCCAGACTCAAAAAATCTGAAATAAACAGAATTTTAATGCAACTAATAAGAATAATTCTGAAAATTCACACTGAGCAGCCAGCATCTCTGCCACTGCATTATTAAAATTCTGGTAAAATATTGCACAAATAGAATAACCTTGTTATAAAATGAAATATTAGAAATGAACCCTGAACTGTCCACTGTCAGTGAACTGGATGACTGAGGTGTTTGGCTTAGCACAGTTATTAATATCACTAAAATATCAAGGACATTTAAACCTCTTAATTCTTGAAATATCAAGGAAGATGATATAAAACCACACCTCCATCCACAGGTTTCCGAATGCAAGTTTCATTTCAGTCTCCAAAATACAAGACAAAGCTTCTCCTAAGTTCTTCTCAAGGTCTGGAAGCACATTTGGGAATTGTGCGGTAAAACCAGCATCACCTCCTTGTGTCTTCTCAAATTCTGTACCTGCCAAACCAATGATACAAAAGGTGTTTATTGCAACTGTTTCTATATCTCATTTGTATCGATAATACATAGAGAACTCATCCCCATAAATAAAGACAAACTGCATTTTATATTTATATAAATATAAATTTTATATTTATTTATATATGTTTATAAAGCAGCTACACCTGAACAGGTTTCAAGTATTCCTAGTTATATCAACTTGTACTGTGGGCATTTTTAATTATGAGCTACTAACCAAAAAGATTAATTTCCCCAGAGCATTGCTCACTTGTGATATTACTCCTTATTTCTTTTTTCCTTAAATAACTTAGATTATGTACAGACAGGGGGGTTATCACCAAGTTTAAGATGATCACTCCTTAATATTGCAAACTGAAAAAATGAAAAACCTCTTTCAGGCCTAAAAGGTTCAGGGCAATTTTTAAATTACTCTAAACACAGGAAATTGGTGCTGTGTTTTTTTCTATGAAACAAAAATACATCATACTTGAATTTCCTAGAGAAATTCCTCTGAGACAGATGCTTTAAAAAAGGTCTCACACTTTCAGAAAACCATGTACCTTTGAAAACAACAGATCTGCCCCAAACAAAAAGTATTCCTATGGATTCAAGGTATAGGAAAACTGAACTTGAAGTAGGAACTGTTACATCCAAACTCACCAGGTTTCGGCTGCTGTTCACCACAGTGCTGGTGCCTGTTCACATTCACATTCTGCAGCGCAGTGACCAAATCAGCTTTGCAGAATGCCTTGACCTCACTCACAATGGCTTTATTACATAAATTTTTATCATCCCTAGGAGAAGAGAGAATTAACTGCTGACATAAAAGCAATAAAAGCAACACACAGAGCAAAAAGTACATCTGGAAAACTGGTTTTGTGAACTTCATTATGGACTTCATTATGGATTTTTTTTCCTCGAGCAATTAGAAGCAGATCAGAAAATTAAACTAGAAAATTAAGTAAAGAATCTATTTTGAAAAGAAATTAGAAATATACTGAAAAGTGTTTCGGGCTCTAGGTTTAAGAAAACAACAGTTATAAATACTGCAGCAATGATGTCTGGTTTCAATGATCTTAGAAAGCAAACAAGGCAATAAGAAAGTAATCTTATTTGATTGCTACAATTAATTCTCAATTTTGAGACCCTTTTTTTACTGTTCCACTGTCCAAATCAGTATCCCAGATGCTGCCCTGAGGTTCTGCCCAACAGAACTACTACGAAGTTGCAGGACAAAGTTGGATGTTAGTGCTTTCTCAAAAATTCCCATTGCTTATATTGAGAGAGAATAGAGGGATTTTTGGATGAAAAGCACTTCTAAAGCCACTTCTTGTTCTTTACTCAAAGGAACCTAAAATCACCACCAATACTGTGATTGAAATGGTATTGTCAGCCGCCACTCCTGCCAATTTAAACAAACTAACTGGTGCCCAGTGTGTTAACCCCACTTACTGGAACTAGGCAGGAACTGGTTCTAGCAGAGACCAGAGCAAGTTGCTACAGTACAGCCAAGTACTGTAGCCCTTAAACAACATTAGCCCTTAAAAACCAGCTTCACCTGTTCCTATCAAATTAAAATCAATACTCAGAAGTCAGCTGTTATCTTCATAAAACAGAAACAGCAGCAAATCCATGTCCAGCTTTCCCCTAAGATTAACCCTAAGATTAACCTTGTTTGCTTCTGCCCACCTGGCTGGGAACAGTGATAAAGTATCTCAATCATTACTACAAATATTTTTTCTGTTTTGTAACTTCAGTAATATATAGGAGAAACCAGGCTAAAATCTGAGAAATCTATACTTTAGCAAGTTTTAAAGTTGAATATGGAGTAAACTTAATTCTGCTTCAGGCCTGGCACAAAGGTGATCACATCTCCGATCTTTATGGTTTATGATATCCCTCTGTTCTCAGCTTTTCAGGGGGTGATTGTCCTTCAAAGAGCTCTACTGCAGAACAGCTCTTTGTTTTGCAAACAGTGCACCTGGCACGAGACCTAAACCCCCACAGGGACTCACGTGCAGAGGATGACAACAGCCTGAGGGAAGAGGTTCTGGTACTGCAGGCAGCACTGCAGGACACGGTCGTCGCTGTTCTCATCACTCAGCCCATCTGCAAAGCCAGCGTAAGAAACATTTCAGTGCAGCCATGGGATTGTTTGTAAATTTAATACCCCCCAAACCAGGACAGTGTAAAGTGAAACTGCAAAATAACTGACCAAACAACACTGAACACAGCACTAACACTAATGAGGTATTTGCACAGGACAGCCTTGGGTATGCTCTGAAGGCTGCTGTCACCTATTAGCTGACTGGAATTAGAAAACTGCAGAGTGAAGGCTCTATTAAACACAAACTGTAGAGCCAAGGTTCCCATTGGGTGAACTCCAAGGATTAAGTACCAAACACCAATTGATTACACATATATTACATATTTTTTGAGAAGCCAGCTGCATGGACTGTCCCCACAGCTTGGAATCCTGGTTTTTGAGGCACTTGTAGATGAACTGGACGGCAGGGATTGCTTTGTCCCGGACATGCTGCAACATCTTCCCCTTCTTCAAATTGTCCAGCTCTTGTAGGACGACCCAGGGAATTATTAAAGCAAGTCTGTCAACACCTGGAAGGAAAAAACCAAACCACAATCAACAGATGATATTTTGAAGAGCCACACAAACTACTACAGAGGACTTTTAATTCACACATCGTATTTATGCAAGTTCACACTTTTTGCCAGTAGCTTTCATAATCCTTGTTCAAGAGAAATCTGGTATTTAAAAAAGAACTGAAAAGGCCACATTCCCCCTTTCTAACCTAACCTCAAACTGGCACTACACTGATTACATGGAAAAATGACCATATTCAGCAAACAGAAGGAAGACATGATTTTAATCAACAGAACACTCTGACTACAGTGTGTGGCAACATTATAAAATATATTTGCTGCAATTACCTTGTCACACACTTGCTGTAAGATGACACAGCAGCTGAAATAACAGGCTGCGAACACCTGGATGACTGCAACAGTCACTGAGCCAAAACAAGCATCCCAACAAGGAGCCATGGCTTGTTCCAGATGCCAGCCAGCATTCCTAAGCCAGGAATAGCAGTATGGATATTGCACCAGGGGTTTATTTGTGTGTAAGTATGGGCTGAACTTGGTCCACTCACAACAAACACTTCAGCTGTTTTCTTTTTCATTCACATTATGAGATGTAATTTTGCAAAAATACATTAATAACCATCTGCTTTGTAATAAATAGGTCAGGAATCTCTGACCTTCTCAACGTGGTGGGTCTGGTACAGGACCAGAAACTGGGAGCTGCAATGTTCTAAAAAGGCATCCCAGTGTACAAGGCAACACCATTCCCAAAATGGGAAGAGAAATACAGTCTGATACTCTCCTGAAAAATTGCTCAGAAGTAAAGTCATGATTAAAGCCACTTTCCAGGTTGCTGGAATGAGTACATTCATGAGCTGAATCAAAGCACCCTAAGCATTCTGCTGGATTCCAAATATACCTGCCAAGAACTGACATGCAAAAGCCTAACCCTGCTAACATTAAATTACCAAAAGCTTCCCAACATATTAGAGCCAAATGCTAAAGCCAGGATATGCATCCTGAATTCCTGAGAAACTGATCAGTTCTGTGACCTTAACCCAACAGAAACACAGCAGTGACTCACTGCTTACAAGATTTTAAATGTTCTTAGATTTCTAGAAAAAGAAATGGTAGAAGGAGAGTAGAAAACACAGTTATCACTAGTAATGGGTTAAACGCTTAAATTATGTTCTTAGAAAGGGAAAGACTTATTTAGCTCCAAGAATTCAAGCATGTTCCTGGGAATGTCTGCCATGACTCTCCGCAGGTAGGTAAGGATAAGCACAGTAGGTTCTACTTCCATAGCTGGACTTCCCCTGAGAGGCAGTTTGTTTGGGCTCACAGAACCAGCCTTCTGCCTCTGCATGTAACCTGCTGCCCTTTCAAGGAGTCCAGCTTTGGTTTTCTCTTGGCAGCTCCAAGTTCTTACAACATCTGTTTTTTCTTACAATGGATTCACAGACCTGGTATATCCTCAGACTTCAAGGATCTGACAAACTCAAGGTGACTAATCATGATGTTTGTGTCAATCACCACCAGTATGTTCAGACCAGAAGTAAAAGCCTCTGGGGGAAAAGAAGAGAAAAAAGAGAAAACAAAGCAGCAGTGAAATAATCAGTTGTGTACTCCCTACTCAGACCAACCAACTGTAATTACGAGTTGCAAGTAGAGAGCAAAAGAGCACCATGACATACCAGCAGAAACATTTAAATCCTGCTCTGGAGGATCAATGTCCATGCTTGTAAGCTCTCCACAAGCCTGTACTACAGACAGTGCCATCCTCTTCTCCACACGGGCAACGTGCAAGTCTTCAACTATCTGCATCTACAGGGAAAAAACGGGCTTGGATGCAATCCACCGGAAGGCAGCACTTCATAACTGTCCCCTCAAAAGATCCTTTTGCATTAATGCTGTTGAAAGTGGCTCAAAATGATGTATGAAAAACATGAAGTTGTTACAGGAAATGTAAAGCCATGAGAACTTCTGCATATGCTCTGCTGAAGGCATCGAAAATACGGCCTGTAAAGAAGATTTATGACCTTTCTAGCTGGTACCCAAAAACATTGTTCCATTTTTTGCTACATAAACTGCAAGTTTCCTCACAGGCACTTACTAAAAAGCATCTTTCTCCCAGCTAAAAAGTTAGAGGATGGAAAATGAGACAGCTGGAATACGTGAGCACTATGAGGGCCCCTTGTAGATAACAGAAAGACAACCTTTATCTCAGAAAGTTCCTGATTAGCAGCACTGCAGCAAGTTTGTTTAGCGTTTGAAATACATACTTCACATTTCTGAAAGGCAGATCATAAGCCAACAATGCCAAATACTAGGAAAAGTCATGGGATTGTCCAGCTACACAACCTCAGTGCCTTTGCTTTTTAATACAACTCAGAAGTGTTAAATGAAAGCATTACCAACCTCTTGGTCTGTTTCTGGGTTCCGACTGTCTCGAAGGGCTGGAAAGTCTTCAAAGTTCTGCAGGAAGGATTAAAAAAACCGTTGCAACACCACAAAACATCAAGGAAGACTGAGGAGCAAGTGATCCCCATGTCAGGAGTTCCAGGATAGAGCTGTGCTGTGTTAAACAAGTCCAATCACTCACCTTTTGGGCAGGCACAGGCTTTCTGACCTCACCTTCCTGGTAGGACTCAGATGTGCACGGGCCCCCCAAATTCTAGAAACAAGCAGGAATAAAAGTAGAACAAGTATCAGACTTTTACAGTCCTTTTTAAAGGACACTGAATATTCCCAAGTGAATTGAAAAGGGAACATAAATTCTGGGTTTTAGCATCTACAGTATAATTTCAGTAGAGCTCTCTTTTAAATAAATAACAGTGGATTACAATGCAAATTCCACCTGAATATTAAACCCCCACTTTTTGGGGGTTGAAGGTGCTTGAACAGACCGCCCAGACAATTTGTGGAGTCTCCATCCTTTGTCCTGGGCAACCTGCTCTGGCTGACCCTGCTTGAGCACAGGGACTGGACTAGATGATCTCCAGAGGGGCCCTCCAACTTCAGTGATTCCATGATTTTGCATGTAATTACTACCTCTGCACACACACAAAAGGCCCACAGTACCATACCATTAACTGAAATCCCCCAAAATTCTGGGCACGTTACTCAAGAAAAACAACAAAGAGAACCACCTCATGCTTAAAATCTAGCTTGTGTTTGGCTCTGCACCTCAGACTGAACTCACAAATGAACCCCTCACAGCCAAACGGGAAGTTCTGCAGCAAAAGTACCAGTTTAAAAAGTGCCAAGATCCACTCCAAGCTCTCCTGGCATCACTGCCACCAAGTCTGGCAGCAACTTTTCATTGCTTCAAGTCCATTCATTTAAAAAATGATACAACCATATCAACTCAGAGAAAAACTCTTGTTGATTTATACCTAAATGGAAGTATTCCACACCCTCAGCAGCAGAGCAAAGCTGCGAAAGCATCTGCAGACACAGCCCAAACATGCAAGACCTTTACTCCTCTGCTCTGTTTAACCATTTAGCAAAGGAACATGTTATCAAGGTTTACATTGGGATCACAAAAATCCACCTAGTTAAGCCATGAAACCTGGCTGAATTCTGTAAGGAGACAGTCTGATTATGTAAAGCTCTGCCACTCAGGAACCAGCTCAAAACATCTAGCTGCAAAATACAAAGAATTGGGTTCTCATTACCTGCTTAAAACATACTTCTGTGGCTTCAAAGTCCCTTTCTTCAGTCCCTGAACGTCCAGAAGGTTCAGAAGGAGAACGAGCAACTTGCTTTTTCCGCTTACGGGAGTCCCATCGTGGAGGGGTCTCGGCTGAAGAGTCTGTTGATCTGTGTTTACTCACATGCCTCTTTTTCACAGGAAACTCCTTATATTCTACTTCCTCCTCTTCTTCCCAAAGGCCAGATAGTACATCCGACTCCTTAGGGATTGGTCTACCACCACACACAGTCCCAACGGAGGTGCTGGGTGGCTTCTTTGGAATTCTGCCATCCTCACTTCGCTTTTTTGAGCTGTCTGCCTTTTTATGTGGCACATCGGACACCGGCGACTTAAACTTCTCTATCATGGCTTGTTCTGCTTTTAACTTGAGCTTGCTGAATTCAGCTTTCTCCCTCTTCTTCTTCAGGGCCTTCTCCCTCTGAAGTTCAAAGATGTACCAGAGCCTTTTTTCTGTTCCCTCGGAGCAACTTCGTTCCTTGCTTGCAGTCACTGCGTCAGGAGTGCTGGTGGTTTTTCCGTGTTTAATTTCTTTGGTTTTAAATCGAATAACTATTTTCTTTTGCTTATCAAGTTGAACTGAAGAATTGTCTGGAGTTTTGCTTCTGTTCGGAGATTTTCCTTGGGATCTTTCATCAGCATCATGAGAAACACTAGAAATTCGGTGTCGCTGCTTCTCTTGCCCATCTTTCTCTGGTTTGGATCTACAGGAATATCACGAAAAAAAACAATATAAGCTCTTTTAGCTCAGTTAACGCAAAAGAGCAGAAAAAAAGGCACCTACATTTCATTTAGGCAGTTAGAGCTCAGTATTTATGACCACCAGTTTGGTCTGCTCTTAAATATGAACTGGCAGCATCATCTGTCCTTCAGAATAGTTTGATGTAGCATTTTTTGGATTTACATTTCTCCACTGTACAGTTATTTCAGCTTCAAAAAAATGAAGAAAAAGCTTTTTCTGCATTCGGCATCATTCAGCAGTTTGAGAGACACCCCACAAAGTTGAGTTTCTTATTGCACGGATAAGTTTTAACAGCAGTTTAATGATAAAGGAGGTATATCACCCTGAAAGGTCAGCTTGGTCACAGTGTCAAAATCCACACAGCCTTCAAACTGTTTGTCCTGCACTGACTGGAGAACTTGGAAAAGAAACAAGTTATGGGAATATAGTAACATTCTACAGAAATCATTAATGATAGAAGAAAGTTTCCTAGTCAGTTTTCCTAAGAGCAGAGAAAATACTCAGTAATTATTATTTACTTTACACTAGATTTAAAATATCCAAAGACCAGTTAAAATACTGTGTTTTATTTAATGAAAGGTTGAACAATTCTCCAATTCAGCATTAAAAAAGTCTGTGGTTGTTACATTTTTAAGTAGTTCCATTTAATGGCAGGGCAAGAATTTACCTCTGGAGTTCTGTCTCTCCTTTCATAGCGTGCTTATAAGATCTTGTGTCTTCAGTAATCTGAAAGAAAAAAATTCATGGGCTTATAGAGGGAACTGCAGTTAAAAGAAAACACTTTCATAAGTGAGTAGTTTGGCTGCTTAAGGAAGCTCTTTCAAAGGGTGCAAAGGATATGGATGCAAAGATAAAGGTGCAAAAGGGGTTTGCAGCACTTGATTATTGAGTACTTTAACATTTCCCAAGTGATTCAATAGCGTTCAGTATGACCATGACTTCACTATACATTTGAGACAGCAACATTCATCCCATGATCAATTCTCAGGTAAGACAATGTGTCCCACGCCTACTGCCATGTGTATGAAGGCACCTGTCCAAAATTCAAAAGTTCAGTGCCATTCATCAAATCTTTCTGTGTTTCCCAACTGCCAAGGGTCACATCTCGCCAAGTGTGGAGTTGTGTGGGGGTATCAGCCCACACCTCCTCATCAGTCCCTGAGGGTTCAGGGACTCCAACAGACATCCCACTCTGAGGGAGGTGCTGCTGCAGCCACTGCGGCTCAAAGGGCCTCACTCAGGACCACTGTAGGGTCACAAGGCCACCGACTTTGGTCATCATTAAGTTCCCATCCTGGCCATATCCAAAGTCCATAAGTCCTGGGCTCTTTCCCAAAGCACAGTAATAGGACTGTTCCACTCGGGCTACAATCCACAGTGGTGCTGTTGCTCATCCTTTGTTCCCCACCTTGGCTGAGATGTTCCTGGTTGTTCCCACCTGTACCACCCAAGAGCTCCTTGCAGGATCAGGGAGCACCACCTGGCCCAGCTGGTGCAGTCAGGGGACACTTCACCACTCAGTGGGTCCGTCAAGGCTTATCAGGAGCTTCCAAGATGCTTCCAGCAGGCCCAGGGATGGGGAGATGCACCACCACAGAGGAACAGCATGAAAATGTGGTCACACAGGCCTGGTTAAGGGTACGGACGGTCCCCAAACAAAGAACTTGGACACTCCTTGTCTAGGAAGCAACGGTATCACTGCTTGCTGTATCCATCTTGCATCCATGTCAAAGAATAACAGGAAGGCAGCTCTGAGTGGGGCAGAACAGCAGCTCTGAGAGAGCAGGGAGAGCAGCAGAAGCACAGACTCTGGATGAACTCTGCCCCACAAGGCAGTTAGTTTTATATACCTTTGGGTTATATGACTCAGTTTTCCCCAAACTACAGCAAAGTGTAGGAAGTTACAACAGAGAATGGTAACATATGGATTAGTTTGGATAAGGAAGTTCCAGACAGTACATCCTTTTACAAATAATTCACTCCTGCAACACTCGGGGTATGCTGACGCAGTGAGGCCATTAGGTCACTGCTGCAGAGATTTTTCCTACCTAGACAGGCCTTAGCTGGTTTACTTCCACAATAGAAAGTACTCCATTCAAAAATCAAAGGCTTGCAGAAAGCAGTGGAGTCCTAAATTAAGGCAATTTTAAGAACTTCTGCTTTGGTTGGTTGGTTCTGGAGCTGTAGGATCAGTGTCAGCAATGCAACAGAAAAAAGAGAATGACAGACTGTCATGGGTTTGCCTAGGGGACAATTTTTTACCACACCCCCCACAAATTGCTCTAAGGTGAGAGAAGTTTATGC
>JAWMRA010000005.1:24619617-24644250 GCA_035584735.1 Pseudotriccus pelzelni | reverse complement strand
GGCCCTTGTCCGGAAATTCATCTGGACAAACTATTTTCAATCCCCAAGGAGGGGGACTTTTGCAAACCCATGACACAGACCAAAGCCCACTCAGGTCATGTCCACACCCCCAAGGTATGTCCCCCACTGGCTGGAAGTCAGGGAAGGGTCTCCCTCAGGGCAGGCGGAGCTCATGATGCTGGTGAGACAACTCCTGGTGATACTCAACCCACTTTGCCAGCTGCTCAGGTACTAATTTTTCTCTTCAAGGCCTATTCCCCAACAACCACCAGTTTTCATGGCATTTTTTCAACCCATCACTTCCTTTTCTCAAAAGACTCTTGCTAATTCCCTGATTTTCACTTCATTTGGTCATCACAAGCAAGTTTTCTTCCTGTTCCTTTCCCCAGTTTGGGGTGTAAGACACCTCTAATCCATCCTGTGATCACACTGGAGAACTCCTGCGCTATTAGAGGTTTACTCATCCTTTTGCAATTAAATAGTTTGGCTTCTCACTGTTGCTTGTGCTGGTCAATGTCGGCATAAAGCAATGATGCCTCAAACTGAAATCAGGCAACACTTAGAACGGTATTCTTCAAATTAGTAAGAGGCATCAGCAATGGCAATAAGCTACAACAGGAGGTTTTAAGCCAAGTGTTTACACTTTGTATTACAGAAGCAAAAAAAAAACACAAAAAAACCCAACAAAACACCTTAGGATAAGTTAATGTTAAAAACCAAATTGAATAATCACAAGGAATTCAGGAGAAAAAAAAATCTACAAATATTTGGCTTTCAACAACATTTTCTATAAGAATAAAATGTTTCTAATATGAATAACTGAGTTTATAAGGTCATAACAGCACACTCGTTTATTAATACTTCAAAAAAAAATTTGATAAGACAGTTAAAAGCTCTCCCACTTCAAATATTCCTTGCAAAATCCAAGGGGAAAAAAGAACATTGCAAGAAATGACCAGAAAGATGATCACCCCTGCAGCACCTGCATTTTACAAGTGCTTCAGTGAAAGCTCACTCACTAGATACAAGAAGATACCAGATTATTCTGACAGTTTTGGTCATAATTTATGTGTCAGTGCTTAGAAGGAAATACTTGAGAGCCACTCATCAAAATGCTGCAAAAAGTACAACTTGTGGTTCATCAGAAAATAAAAGCGTACGATCCGAGATACAGAACAACCCCAGAAAACAGCAGTGCTTTTGGTAACAGTTCTAAGCTCAACTTTCCTCAGCCAGGAAGATACACTAAAATAAAAAAAGCCTCTTGTTTTCTGATAGCTATACTACTCACAGCCCTGGTGAAAAACATAAGCTACATAAACACAAGTTATATACATAAATATATAAACAAATATAAGTTATCTGACTAACTCAACCCTCCTGCTGCTCTTTATGACCCCATATTTAAATTGGATTCATCCTTCTATCACAAGGCTACTAAACAATTTATGTTTTTCTCTTGAACACATGGGATCGAATTAAGATAATAACAGTAACAATATTTTGGTTCCTACTTTGTCATCCTGGGCATCCAAACAGTCTTCCTTTCCAGTTAATTTCTTCAGTTTCTTTCTAGACATCTTCAAATCCTAAGAAAAGAGAGTGCTACCATTATTATTTGTGTCAAGTTCTTAGTTCCAGCTAACATAAAAATAAATGTTAACTGCACAGAGGAAAAAAAATACTCAGATTCTAGTCTTTTGTTTTTTCATTACAGAGCAACAGCGGATCGCGACAGGGTTAATCATTCATATCTCAGGCAACTTCAGAGCAGAAAAGAATGGTAATTAACTCCCCAGCTGCTCCAGAGACACCCATTTTGTACCAGCAAACAAACATCCTTTAACCTTTAGTCGTATACCTAAGTTTTAAGATCATTAGACCTCGGCAGGGGCTGCGCAGGGAGGTGGTGGAGTCACCGTGCCCGGAGGTGTTCAGGAAAGCCCGGCCGTGGCACTCAGTGCTCTGCGCTCCTTCTGACAAGGTGGGGATCGGGCACAAGGTGGACTCCATGGTCTCAGGGGTCTCTCCCAACCCAACCGATTCTGCGAGGCAGTTCTAATCGTGTAACTCTCACGACTCTCTCCTTCTTTCCCTCCCCCGGGGCGGAGGTGCTGTCGCGACACCTGACGACAGCCACGCCACCCTCTACAAAAACCAGCGCATTCGAACCAAGGGTTCCCGAGGGCTGTAAAAGGCGTCACCAGGAGGCGATTCCCAGACCCCGGCAGGGAGCCGCAAGAGCAGGCCCGCCCTGAGGGGAGGCACAGGGCTCTGAGGGACGGCAGCTCCGGCCTCGCTCCCCGCGTGGGGCGCAGCCCGGGAGCCCGCACAGCACCTCAGGCACTGACAGCACACCCTCCCTTCCCGTCCCCCGTCCCTTCTTATTTCCCTTCCCTTCCACGCCCCTCCCCACAGGGCACCCGTACGGCGCCGCCTCACCCGGCTCGGACGCTCCTCCCGCGGCGGCTCCGTGTAGCCGGTGGGATGGGGGCTGCGCTGGCGCGGGTACGTCCCTGCCCCAACTAGCCCCGTCCTGCCCGGCCTGGTCCCCTACGAGCTCCGCCGCGGCTCCTCCTCCCGCCGCGGTGCGCGCCGGGCCGGCCCCGGAGCGTGGCTGGGAAGTGTAGGCGGAGCGGAGCCGAACGTGCCGCGCCGCTCCGCCCCGTGTGCGAGCGCTCCGCGGGCTCCGCGCACCGAACATGGCAGCGGCTGAGGCGGCCGAGGCCGCCCTGCAGCGGCGGCAGGAGGATGAGGAGAACGAGAGCCATAACCATGGAGGCAGCGGCGACACGACGGCGCTCAGTGAGAGCCGGGAGGGGGCTGAGGAAGGGCGGGGGGAGCCGGCCCCGCCGGCCGGGGGTTGAGGACGGGCGGGCGCCATGCGGAGCGCCGGACGCGTTTGAATTTCCACCCCGGGCGCGTTTGAATTTCCACCCCGGGGCCGCCTCCCGGCTCCCTCCGCCCTCGCCGTGGAGCGCTGGGAGCTGCAGGCTCCCGGCTTTCCCGACCTGTTCCCGCCGGGCCTCGGGCCACTCTGAGGCCACGACCCCGCGCTCGTGTCTCTCCTTTCCCCTCTAACTCCAGCGGTGTTTTGCTCCTGATGGTCGTTCCTTGTTCCTTGGGGGCCTGTGGGCAGCCCGGGGTGAGGGGAGCTCAGCCCCGCACCTTTTCCCCTAGGGATTGTAAGCCCAGACGTGACTGTGCCATGTGCTCTGGGACGACCCTGCCGGAGCAGGGCGTTGGAACTGCGGTCCCTTCCAACCTGGCCCCCTTTCTGGGATGCTGTAAACTGATTGTGCCGGGTTTCCAGTCCCTGCCTGCTGCAGCCTTACGGTTCGAGTGAACCGACTCCTCTAATTAATTTTTTTCCCGTTTAAGTATAATTTAGTCTCCCTGAAGCGTTATTCTGTTTGTATGTAATCAGTGATTCCTGATAAGCACCTAAAACAAAATCCTGAAGTCTTGCTTTGGTAGCAGCCTGCTTTTCTTTGGCATTCGGTGCGAAAGTTTACCTCTCTCCATGTGTATTTACATACTAATTACATTTATATATATATGCGTGTTCTTCTTTTCAAATTTTAAGCTCTATGCTCTGCTCTGAAGATGCAGACACTCCAAATGCAGTGGATTTTTGTCACTGCTGTGCTCTTATTTTGTACTTTTGTAGCTCTTTCAAATTTTCTTACAGGACACATAGTCATAATGGATAACTGTTACGGATTTCTTACCAAAAATCCTTTTACGTATTAATTTTCTTTTTGCCTTTCTATTAATAAATTGGATAGAAACCATCACCCGGAATCGTACAACTTTTAATAGAGCAGTAGGCATACAAGTCTGTCTTAGGTGAGTTGTCAGCTTAAAAACAGATCTGTGAGGAACACAGCAATGCTCTCTGAGTAGCAATGCAGTCCTGATACATTTTAAGATAGGTAGAATAATTTTGTTTTGCTTCGATCTTTTAAAACAATACCTTGAGCCCTTGCCTTGAGGTATCCCATTTCCTCTTTTTGCTTCGTTTTTGTTATAAAAAATATTTGTACCCAACTGCAATGTTTAAAAGAAAACAAGTGGAAGTTCCTTAGAGAATTTGAAGAACTGCTGTGAGATCCTTCCAGCCAGCAGTGGATGGCTGGGGAAGACTAGGAAAATCGTGAAATTCTGGAATGGTTTGGGTTGGAAGGGACCTTAAGGATCCCCCAGTCCCATCATCTGCCATGGGCAGGGACACCTTCCGGTAGACCAGGTTGCTTCAAGCCCCATCCAGAGCACAACCAACCATGGATCTTCAGGGAATAAACTCAAACACAAACCAGTTTGTAACTCCGTGTGGTGCATCCCAGCTTTTGTGCTGGGAAAAGTAGCCAGTGGTTGCCTTACATTCTCTCTGCGTCCTGTGATCTTCCAGACATCTGTCCCACCCTGCCTGAGGAGCCTTAGTCTGTTCTGTTGCTCCTCAGTGGCTGCAAAGCCATGCCATGGCCTTGTTTCTTGTTGGAAACATTCCTAGTCCCATGTGTCCCTTGGAAGCTTGTGGGATCGTTTGATATGAGTGGCTTTCTGAATTCTTTCCTAGTGCCTCCTGATGCCCCTTGGTGGGGAGTGGGACCCACAGCTTCTGAAGGTTTCTGCCTCTTCCTTCAGTTATTTCCCCCAAGTTTGACTCTGGGGGACTTGGCTGGTTTTTGTCATTTTGTTGTCCCATCACTCAGCCCCTTCAGTCCCTGAAATTCCTCATCAGGCCAGCCTCGAGCTGCCTCAGGAGGTCATGCATTTGCAAATGCTGATGGCACCAGCACTTAACCCCCATAATAGCAAATTCTTTCCTTACTCCCTTCCTTTTTCACTGATTGTTTGAATCACAAACAAGTCTGGTTACAGTAGTTTAGAATTGTTTGTGATTGAGTTACCAGACTTTCCCAGGCGGCTGTATATTTGGACCTCCTCCTTGCTGGCTTTCCTTTGCTATCTTCCAGAAAAAATGTAAATATTATTTTGTTCACCTTAAACATCTGATAATACAGATGGTGAATAGAATAGTTCCAGCTGTCCAGGATGGCATTATTCCACCGTGGTTTCAAGGATAATTGGAGTGATAATTAATCTCATTCCCCAACATACTGTTTGGCTGTATTTTTTCCTCCTTCACACTTTTAGTCAGCATCAGATTATTGGAAACAGATGAACACGTTTGTATAGGTCATTTACACTGACGCTTCCTTGGGGTGTTTTTGATTTTAAGATGGTGTGGTTGACTCTGACAAAGTGAAAAGCAACAACCTGGATGCGAAAATTCCCGAGTCAGAATTGGAAACCAAAGAAAAAGGAACAGAGGAAGAACCTACAAGGGAATCAGATGGCAACATTTTGGATGTATCATCTGATTATCCACGAGGTTTGCTCTTAATAGTTTGCTCTAATAGTTGTGTGCTTGAGGTAGAGAAATGGGGAGAAAGGTGAAGGGAGCATGTGAAATCTCATTTTGGAACTTTAAAACTCACCTGTGTATCCTGAGCACACAGATCAATTACTTTGTCTCTCATAAGAAAACCTGAAGATTCATCTTGTGAATAACACTGTGAAGGTTAAAGTCACTATAAAACCGGTGTCACTCTCAAGTGGGATGGTCTGTGTGTTGGAACCAATAAAGCAGATTTATAGGCTATGCTAATTCTCTTCTTTTTAACAAATTCTTCACTGTTCCCCTTGACTGATAAGTTGGAAAATCAGGTGGTAGATTTAAAGGTTAAACAGTTTCCTAAGGGAAAGAAAAAAAAAGTGATAGAATTTAATGTATTTTGGCTCTACAGTGAATAATTTTTCTTAAAATTGGTCCACTTTTGATTGGTATTTTAACTGTGCCAGACAGTTCATAGGATGTTTTTGTACTTCTTTGGGCATGATTTGCATTAAAACTAGCAGTAAGTGGAATATGACTTGATCTTTTTAGCTTGTTTTTTTCACATTTCCAATTTTAAAAGTTTGATGTGTGTCAGTATTAAAAAGAAGTAGAAATATATGAAAATATACAGATCTTATTAAAGAGCCTTTCTGGGGATTAATTTTTGCAGTCATTCCTTCTGCCATGGAAGGTAAAAGGATACAAATAAGGATTCCAGTTGGTACTGCAGTCATTTCCTAACAGTTTTAGGTTTGAAATGATGCACAGAAAAGTAGCAGTAAAGAGAAAATAATTTTTAAACTGAGAGTGTTTAATTTCTAAATATTTCTGCTTTTTAGACAAACATATTTCAATTCAAAGGCACCTGGCTGATCTGGAGAAACTGGCTGACCTGAGAGAAGGTGAGTTCACCAAGACGGTGTCCCAGAACACACATCTTCCTGTTACAGGGCTTTCCATTTCCCCTTAGTATTTACTTTTAACAAACTACATGTATTTATAATGCTTGAAGACCAGGGGTTTTGTAAAAATAGAGCTTTATGATTTATTCCCTTGCTTTTCTGCTAATTCTGCCAGCAGGATTACCAAGGAAAAATGATATTATATAGAGTACAATATCCTTTTTTGCAGCTTAAAAAGATGTCAGATTCTTGCTTTCTCCTAAAGATTTAGGAGTTGGAAAGACAGAGTCTTGTTCTAACCTCTTAATTTGTTTGGGGTTCTTTTTTGAAACATTGCAAGTCTCTGCATGTCATCTATAAAATTCTGTTGTTCTACAGTACTTTTCAGAAGTTGCATTAAACCTCATATAGCTGGAGTGAAAACTGTTAGAAAACAGAAGCTAAAGGTTGTAGAAGTTAATTATCTTTAAGGTGACAGTGGTTCTTGCCTGTATTTGATGGAGTGGAAAGACTAAATCCATGAATTTGAACTTTCTGGGGCCTGAAATAGAATGTCCCCTGGGGAATTCATCTTTAACTCCCATTGATATTACCTTCCTGCTTTTTTCTCTTGGCCTGCATCTTAGTTAACGTGAATGATACCTAAAGTTTGTGTTTCTTGTATTGTTTTTATTGTATTTTCAGATAAAAAGAAGCCTTGTCCGTTGTGCCCTGAGGAGAAATTCAGAGCTTGTTATAGTCATAAACTCCATCGTCACCTTCAGAACTTGCACTGGAAAGTTTCTGTTGAGTTCAAAGGTAAAGAAAATCAGATTTGAGTAGCAAATACCTGAGCAAATTTTGGGCATGGTCTGTGTTTGATCTTTTTAAATTCCCCTTCCCTAAGCATTTTGTTCTGAATCAGAATGACGCAATGAACGTTGAGCTGGGATGTAAAATGTAAATGTGAAATAACTCTGTGTTTTTCTGCATGCCAGAATAGTTACAGTTCTGCATTTTCTCTTCAAAAAAATGGTAGCTTGGCATGTCATAGAAGTTACTGTTAAGATCTAAAATATGTGTATAATGGAAACTACTTTAATAAAAGTTTTATTTATATTGAAATAATCAGACACACATGTGTAATTTTTGGCTCATCATAAAGTTTATCCATGGTTTTAGATAAACAATCTTAAGTATTAGTAGTATTTAGTATATTATTTAGTATTTGGTAGCCTTAATTGTTTTTTAACAAACTCCATGATCCGCTTGTAAGATGCATTAAAAGGCCTACAAGAAGTTTAGGAAAGACAAAAAGGGAGCAGTATGTAAAGAACCAGGTATATGGGCTTGTGGGAAATAAAATTATTAGATTAAACTAAAAATGATCTGACTCGAGTGTCAGGTGTCTTATCTTATTTTTTTTTTCAACTGTGAGACATGTATTTTATGGGAGCCCACACAAGTCCTTTAGCCAGTAACAGTGTTTTTGTAAAAGACTCACAAGTACTTTTGAACTGGAGACCTGCCATAGCTTTGTAGAATGCTGGGAGACTTTAAAACAATTTGCTTTACGTAGATTTTGTGCACTTTAAAATTTAAAATGTATAATTAGCTGATTAATTTCCCTGTGCAGAGGGTGAATGTACTAGGTAATTGGTGATGTTCTCTGTGTGTTTGGGAGCCTTAAATGTGGTGCAGGACATGGACATCCTGTTTATTTGCTGTGCTGTGTGTGGATTTGTTTTCCAGGATACAGAATGTGCATCTGTCACTTACCTTGTCGCCCAGTAAAACCAAACCTCGTTGGAGACC
The DNA here is from genome assembly GCA_035584735.1 of Pseudotriccus pelzelni. Taxonomy (NCBI): domain Eukaryota; kingdom Metazoa; phylum Chordata; class Aves; order Passeriformes; family Tyrannidae; genus Pseudotriccus; species Pseudotriccus pelzelni. Next base: position 24,636,150 of record JAWMRA010000005.1, on the reverse strand, counting down.
AGGTACAAATGCTCAGAGAAATGCCTGTTACTGTACAAACTGGGGGAAATGGGTGACTTAGGGGAAGGTTTAAGATCTAATGAGTTACAAAGTACATCTTGTTCTCCCGTGTTTGGGCTGAGTTGTTGGTGCAGAGTGCAAGTATTTGACAGAACCCATGGGTAGCTGGATGTAGTTACACCTCTCATTGCGGTGGGCAGCTGCCTAGAGCATCTCTGGCTGGAGATCACAAATATTCTGAATGCTCTAGAGGCAACAGATGACTTACCCATGTTTCTGTGTTCTGGAACTACGTAAAATACCATGTTTTACAGACATTGTCAAAGATGGGAGCCCATTACCACTGTATCATCTGCTCAGCAACGATCACCCGAAGGACTGACATGATAGGTCACATTAACAGGCATGTGAACAAAGGAGAGACCGAGTCAAGGTTTATTACAGGTGGGTTCTGAGCTACAGCAAACATTCAGTCCTTTTATACTGCATAGCACCTGCAGTAACTGTGATACGGGGGTGAGAGACACGGGAAAACCTCCAAAACAGATTTATCTTTACTGATGAAAAATCTGCCCTTCGTATTTCAGAGCTTCTGTTTTCCTCAGAAATGTTGCAGTGTTGTGGCTTAGTCTCTGCATTGGCCGGTTACTCTGTTCTTACTGATCACTAATACTTGCTTCACACTTAGTTTAATGTTGTAAGTACAAGCTTCTGTGTCTCCAAAAGAATGAGGGAATGGCACCCACAAAACTGTATAAAAATCCTTCACTTTTTATCCAAACTGCACCAGCCTGGCTTCCCAAACCAAGGGGATGTTTTCTTTTAAGCCCCAGAAAGTTACAGTAGGGGTGCCAGTAGTTCTTTGGCAAATTACAACTGACTTTCTCCAGAATGGAAGTTTTGTTTCTAAACTTGAAAAAACTAGATGGAAAACATTTTAAAGTAATAGGAATGCCAGTAGTTTAATGCCTGGGCATCAGTTTGCATGTTTGAGAAGCTGTAGTGGCATCCATACCTTAAGCTTAAACAGAATTCATTCTATGCAATTACATTAATCTCTGTGTGTTTCCCTTCAAAGCTCTAAGAAAAGAATGGCCCATTTGTAATTTTTTAACAAAAGAAGAACTTCAGAGATCAGGTGTTTCATGCTTTGTAGGTGCTTTGGCAACTCTTGGGGCCTCTAAAGGTGGAGCAGATAAACCACCTGTGTGTTTGAAAGCCCTGAGAGAGAGGCAGGCTGAGCTCTGGAATGTATCTAATTGGTATAAATTTTTCCTGGTCATTCCTAGGTAAGTTTTAGGCTGGGGATAAGTTGCTCAGAGGAATGACAGCCACAGACTGTTTACACAGAGCTGGAATTGTCCCTGTGCTGTCTAAGCGTATTTCATGGAGCTGTTTGATAATTTAGAGAGATTAGATCCAGGATTTTGAGGGATTTTTGCAGTTCATTGATACACATTCAGGACTACGTTAATAGGGTTTTAATTAATTAGCAGTGTGTTATGTTTGAACATGTAGACCAGACATGCTAAGCCTCACGCTCAGGGGCTGGCTTTCTTACATGTGAGTGGATACTCAGGAGCCCAACTGAGGAACAAATCTGATCTTGTATGACAAGAAAGTTGTGGTAGAGTGTGATCCTTATCTGCCGCTCTGGAGGTTAGAAGACAAATTATTGCCTGTCCCCTCCTTATCCTTGTCAGCTGATCCGTGTGCTGGTTGGGTTACAGCATAACCAGAACTTCTGGCTATGTGGGAGCAGTTTGTCAGTGTAATTTGTCAGGTGTGCTGATGTTCATTGCAGTTCTCACTGATTCTTTCCTTCCCCCTCAATTACTTTCTCTCAGTTCGTGCTTCCACAAACGAAGTGATAAAAGAGTCAGCCACGGATGTGCAGGTTCTTCCCAACCATTCCACGCCCCAGAAAACAGATTCCTATTTTAATCCTAAAATGAAACTCAACAGGTAAGAGAACAGGGACTGGGAGGATGCACCAGAGAGGGGTTGAGTTGGTGGTGAAAAACACATTTTAAAAAGCAAGCCCTGTGAAATTTTTGTTCAGAGGGCAGGAGAAAGGAGTTTTCCATCAGAAAACTCTTCCTGACAAATAGTATTTAAACCCAAGTACACTGTATGGAAAGCAGTTAAGTATCTTCGTGCAATTAGTAGATTTAAGAATGTCCTTCTGTAGAATTACAACTTTTAAGTGGAGCTGAGGTTTTCTGCTTATAGTTCTTCCTTGTACAAGGTAGAGTTTAGCTTAAATGTTCCAATGTTGTGTTCAAGGGAGATAAATAAGGAAAAGAAGGGAAAAAGACTTAATCTACTTACTGTGCCCATTGTTTTTTCTTTTGAAGGCAGTTGATTTTCTGTGCACTGGCCGTGCTGGCTGAGGAGCGTAAACCCATTGAGTGTTTGGATGCTTTTGGGGCCACTGGTAAAGCTTGTTTTTTAAATATTTTGCTTAATACCCAATAGTAAGAAGCTGCAGAAATCAAAACTGATGTCAGAAAGTCAAAAGTAATGTGAGGAACACAGTAATTTCTTCCTTAGGCAGGCAGTCATGAGCTTCCATACAAAAAACCAGCCATCTAGAGCCTTTTAAAAAGGCTTTAAATAATACTAAATCAAAGTTTAGTGATCTCCTTAAAATCAGTCCCTGGAATGGCATCTTCCTAAGCTTGTGTCCAAGTCACAGTTCTCTTGGGCTCCATGGATGTGGAATTTGGCTGTGAAATGAACCTGTGGTTTAAAAATGGGGTTGAACCCAAAGTTCTTTATCACAGTCATCTCTTAATGGATTCCAAAAATTTTGACCATGAGTGTAGAGCAGTTATATCAGTATCTGTTAAGCAGGTCTGAGGAGATGGTGGATTTTACAGTGTTAGTAGAACTGTGTCTGCTGCACTGGAGTGTTAAACCAAGCCGAGGGGCTCTCCTGGAGAGTGTGGGTCCGGCTTTCTTGAATTCTGCAAAATCACAGCTCTTTGGGTCTATAACCCTGATTATCGTGTCAGAAAGTGATAGATAAGACTGTCCCTTTCCATACCCCATTGTCACCCTGCTGAGGCAGAAGTCACCACACAGTTTTGCAGGAACATGACAAAATTTGCATCACACACATAGTTCTGTGTGATAAGAATTGAAAAATGTGGATTTTTCTTGTCAGGTTCAGCAGTGCAGAAACCAATTCCTTCTTCTGTCCAATTCTGTTTTTCCTCAGGTATAATGGGACTGCAGTGGGCAAAGCACCTCAGGAGTTCTGTGAAAGTTACAATTAATGATTGCAACGAAAATTCTGTGAAAATCATTAAGGAAAACTGTCATTTAAACAAAATGAAGGTGAAACTGAACATGAAGGAAGGAGACAGTGATGGAACTGTGGGAGATGGAGAAGAAAATACTGACACCATTGAGGTGACCAAAATGGATGCCAATGTTATCATGCATTTGAGATCATTTGATTTTATGTAAGTGTTGAATCTGTCAGAATTTTCTTGTTTGATAATGGCACATCCCACCCCTACATCCCAGTGTGTGATTATTTGGCGAAGTTGGATGAAAGAGTCAGCCAACAGTCACTCGGTATTTTAAATATAATTCTCTTGTCCCAGACATGATGTGGGGACAGAACTTCAATCTTAAATATTTTAGATATTGCTGTAAAAAATATTAGTCCTTCCAGAATGGACTTTAAATATATATGAAAATTTTAAGGCAAACTGGAGTTTTGTCTTCATCGTTGATGAAGAGAAATGTCAAATCAGTTTTGTTTTTTTTTTCTTAAAACTTCTGCTGGTTTAAAATTCATACCTTTTCATGTTGTTGTGGAGGAGACTTTATTGCATCTCTTCTAACCATTTTTCAGTGTATTAATTTTCAATTAAAGTAGGCTAATTCTTCTAGGTTGGGTTTAGAGATGCATACGTTCAAAACCTATATAGACATCAAAATAAGTAGTGGGATTTTTTTAATATTATCATTGAAAGCTTTAGTCCTGTTCCCTCTTTTTGTTTCAAATAAGTGATGGTTATAAAATAGTGTTTTCCTCAGTGTAAAGCTAAACTCTGGAGCATTTGTAGACACTCGGTGGTGGTTCATTTGTTTTCAGCCACTTGGACCCCTTTGGAACTTCAGTGAATTACCTGGATTCTGCCTTCAGGAATGTGAGAAACCTTGGGATTGTGTCCTTGACGTCCACAGACATCAGCTCTCTATATGCAAAGGCTCAGCACGTTGCCCTGCGCCACTATGGGTGCAACATTGTCAGGACAGAGTACTACAAGGAGCTGGCAGCCAGGATTGTCATTGCTGCTGTCACCAGGTACTGCTAAACCACCTCCAGTTACGGTAAAAAGCCATTACGTAATTATTAGAAATAATTTGTGAGCGCGCAAGGTGCAGATGCATCAGTAGGGTTAGGGGGGTGGGATGATAATAGGAAATACCGACACAGATTTGCAAACTTCTATTCCTGTGTCAATTTTGTCATTTGGAGCTGCACAGGTCTTTATAAACGCTACTTAAACTGCCTGGATGGCTTCTAGCTAAGTTAGACTTGCTTCAGTGGAACCTGATGTTCACTGGTGATCATGCTTGAGGTTCAGGAGATAGGTGTGATTACTGGCTTGTGAAATTAATCATAGGCATATGATCAGTAAATTCAGTTAAATAAATCAAGGCATAAAACCTAATTGGGAAAAAGAAAAGATACAGGCAAGAGGATGGGACAACTGCTTGGAAAAGATGGGGGAAATGAAGTGCCCAGTGGTTTTGGGAGTGCCAGAGCACAAATGCTGACGTGAACATACTTAGATTTCACGTGCCCGTCTCTCTGCACGTGTGATGATGCAGGTGGAAGACCAGTATTTCTAGATGTGATAAAAAGAAGTAAAATAAGATTTGCTTGGCCTGGCAGGAGGGACCCAAAACAAGACACTTCAGAAACACTACTTTCTCCTCCTAAAGCTTTGAGTCCATCTCTCCCGAAAGTAAATGAGCTCCAGCACTACGCAGTATGTCCAGGTGTCCGTGGCAGTGTTTGAATTTGATAGAGTCTGGTTTTCTTTCACTTCCCAGAGCTGCAGCTCGCTGTAACAAAGGCATTGAGGTGTTGCTGGCAGTGGCTCTGGAACACTTTGTCCTGGTGGTGGTCAGAGTTCTGAGGGGCCCATCCACTGCAGACAACTCCGCAAAGAAAATCCAGTACCTCATCCACTGCCAGTGGTGCGAAGAGAGGATTTTTCAGAAAGAGGGCAATATGGTAGAAGGTAAATGGTTTTTTTGCACTTCTGGAAGGTCTGATTCCTGTCTCTCCATTTTATGCTTTGTTTATATTTACATCCCATTAGCAACAATTCCCTTGGATGTAACTATGGGTGTTTTCTATGAGGCGGAGGGGGCACTGTGCTATGTGGTCATGGATTAGATTAGTTGTGTGCATGGATTTTGCTGTAAATGTGCTGGATCTGTGGAACACGTTGCCTAGAGAAGCTGTGGCTGCCTCATCCCTGGAAGTGTCCAAGGCCAGGTTGGATGGGGCTTAGAGCAACCTGGACTAGTGGAAGGTGTCCCTGCCTGTGGCAGGGGGTGGAGTGAGATGAGCTTTAAGGTCCCTTCCCACCCAAACCTTTCTGGGATTTGTCTCTAAACAGAACATCCTACCAAGTAGCTGCAGCTCCTGAAGCTGCCAGGATGCCTGGTGTGTCCATGGAGCTGCCATTTCAGGAGACGCCAGAAGAGTGGGGCAGCCTTGGCTACCACTGGGTTCCTCCAAACAGCAGCTGTTTGACAGGTTTTGCTGTCGGGTTGCTTTTCTGCTGCTTGTTTCAGTTCCTTAAAATGTAGTGGACTGAAGTCTCACTTTCCCATCCTGTTGTTCATGGGCTGTCTCAATACATAGGTCAGCAGAAGGAGACAAAAATTACACTAGAGATGGTGCTTTGAATGATTATAAAAGCTAAAACCTTGTTTCAAAGTCTGGGGCTCTTGGATATCTCACTCCTAACTGGTCCTGCCCTGCTCCAGGTCAGGTGCGTGAGCTTGGTATTGAAAAGGTTTTTTAAAAAAACAGATACAGTTCTAAGGATGGGAATAAGTAACTGATAAGTACAGTGTTATGGCAGAGATCTTAATTAGTAAGTGAATTGTTTACTGTGTCTGCAGTAAGAAAGGCATTGCTGGCTGTTCCCCACAGCTTCAGTCCTGTTTTTCTGTTGCAGAGAACCCTTACCAGCAGCTGCCCTGTGACTGCCATGGCAGCATGCCTGGGAGGACAGCAGTGGTCCTGGGGCCTCTCTGGTAAGTGCAGACCGAGGGTCAGTTGTCAGTCCTGTCACAAAAATGCCAGTCTGTTGGGAATGTTAGCTCAACAAAAGGAGTTGCATCAATCAGGAGGAATTCAGGAAACAGATCGTGGATGTCAGTTTAGTCAGTTGTTCAGTTTTTGCTTTTGTTCAAACCACTTAATAAATAATAACAAACTTGCTTTAGATTTCACATTCAGAGCACTCATGGAACACATCCTGCACAGGAGAATCTCCCTCTGTGTTCCTCTAGTGGTCTGATGTTAAGCAACTCTTTTTTTACTCCATGCTTGTGGAGAACTCATTTAGTAAATCATTACATGTACTGACTGTAGTAAATAAGACACTTCTTGATAATTAAGACTTGTGAGAAACAAGGGTAAAGCATTTTAAGTCTTTTGACCATCTCAAAGCAGCATTAAAAATAGCTGACAATTGACATTCCTGTGGGGGTTAAATGACTTTCTCAACGTATTAGGGCAGAAATAAAATACCTGTTCTTGAGATCTTGAATATTTTTTTTAATAAGACTGGTGTTACTGTCATTGCAAACAAAGCAGTTCAGCTTTGCTAAGTTAAAAACACATTCAGCCTGATGCAGCACTTTGGTGGAACAATTGCTAATCAATTTGGGCAAGAGATTTCTAGAGCAGCTTTTTTTGTTTTCATTAAAAGAAGTCCTAACTCTTCCCTCCCCTTGCATGTTGCAGGTCTGGAAGCCTGTTCAACACTGGATTCCTCAGGAGAATGCTGTTGGAGGCTGTGCAGTATGGCTTGGATGAAGCCCAGCCACTCCTGAAGACACTAGTTTGTGAAGCAGAGTGCACAACTTTAAAACATTTCTCTACCCATGGTCCTGGTGATGAGAACAAGCAAGGTAAGAAAAAGGGCAGCTTGTTCACAGGAAGGGACTGGCTTTGTGATGATTTACAGGTGCTGCTCTGTGATAACATATTTAACAGCAGTGTGTCCATAAAATTGAACGCATTATTAATAATGGAATGAATTCTTTCTTTCTGTGTAATTATTTTTCCACTTTACAGAAGAACTAATTTTGACTTTAATTCTATTCTAGAAGAGTGTGGTGTGTATATTAAAACCTCAAACACTTCTGCAGAGTCCTACATGGTGCCTGGTAAGTGGATCATTTTGCTGTAGCTGTAGCAGTTGGGCAGGTTTTTTTCTTGACTCAGGAGTTTTTCCCCACTGAATACTGATTTTACTTCATCTTAATCTCTCATCATATCTGCCATATCATCATATTGGTGAAAGCAGAACGCTGAATGCTCCATGAAGCCCACTTTGCTTTATGACTGAAACTAGCCTGTTAATGAAATCCAGGCTAGATTTTAACTCTGCACATAACGGCCTTAGAAAAGCACAGGTGGAGGTGCTGTGTGGCTCGTTTTACATGCTGTCTTGGGCTTCAGTAGCATTTCGTGGGGTCTCCCTGGCTATTGACTGGTTTCCTGGCATGTTTTTGTGGTGCAGGGAAGAGGAAAGGCGAGGAGGTGATTCGCGGGGCAGCCAAGCGCCAGAGAGCTGAGCACAGCGCCGAGCACCCTGCCTTCTACTACAACGTGCACAGGCACAGCATCCGGGGCATGAACATGCCAAAGTAAGGCTGCTTCAATGCAACACAACCCGTACTGAGGCAGCCTCAGAAGCTCTGCCTTCTTTTTAAATGTGTGGGTTTGGTTTTTTCCAGGTTGAATAAGTTCCTGAACTACCTGTCCGAAGCCGGGTACAGGGTGAGCCGCACCCACTTTGACCCCATGGGGGTGCGCACGAACGCACCCCTGGCACAGTTCAAGACTGTTCTCATGAAGTACAGCACCCCCACGTACACGGTGGGGCAGGCAGAAGGGCCTGTCCATCTTCCTGCAGATGTCCAAGTGGGAGAAGAGGTTCCAGCTGCTGCAGATATCAAGGAAGAAGATGCTGAGTTTCCAGATGATAAATCTGGAGTTGTCGATGCTGTTTCCACACAATCCTACCCCACTGACTGTGTAGCTGATTAATGTGGATCGTTTTGTTCGTACGTCAGGATGTTCCAGACTCGAGCACGCCCTGTTCCAGTGAGCTACTCCTTCTTCATGGACTGCAATTTGAACATTTGAGCTGCCTGTTTTACTTTGAAGGGGCATTTTAGACTTGTGTAGCAAAACTTAGCCCTGATCCCAGCCTGGCTACAGTCATGGAACTGTGCAAAGGTCTTGGAGAGCTACCTGCTTTTACACTCCCATCCCTTTCACACTGAGGCTGCCCTCCTGGTAAAGCCCTCCTGCCAGCACAGCATCTGCAAGGGTGGACAGGGCCAAAAGTCTCCAGCAGTTTAGAATACGAGACGAAAGTGAAATAGCATATTCCTAAAAAGCATCAGTCCTAAAACTCAGCTGGTTACAATGCAGAGTGAGGGCATGTTAAGGTAAGAGAATACCACAGGATAAAATGCAAAGTGAATTTAAGACAGGAATTCCTGCCTGGGTGCACCTGGAGCTCCAGGCTGCACAGGGAACTGTGCTCAGGTCTGTTTCCATAGCCCTGCTCCAGGGGAGAAGGGAAGGAAGGTGACATGACTGCTACTGAAACTCCAGTGTATAACCAAACCTTAGTGAATTGTGTAGTCACTCTAGGTAGTTGTTTGCTCCGAGGTCACACTGGTTGTGTGCTGCAGAAAGGCAGAGGGACGAGGGACCACAGTTGACGTTCAGGTGAAGAACTGCCATGAGTTTGTCAATAATAAACCTTATGTGAGAAAAATGTCCTCTGTGAACGAGCAGAGGTGCTGTGTGTTGGCAATGGGTTTTGGTTTCCTTAAATACATGGAAGCATTCTAGCCAAATAAGCTTGACTTTGTCCTTTCTTTCTACCAAACTTTGTTCTGATACCTCTGTATTTCACTTGAATAAGGACCAGCTCCCTCAGTGTTTCTCACAGGTTTGGTGTTCAGCTGGCCCCTGGTGTTATAGTTATCAAAGAGCAGAATCTTAGGGGTTATCCTTATTTATCAATCTCTGAAACTTTGCAACAAGAGTAACACGACTGATACACTCCTGATTATGCAGAACTTCCCACACACCTGTCAGGCCAGAAGTTGCTGCCTCTTGCACCCTCTTCAATTCCAGAGCTCTTCAGTGATAGGTTATTTAAACTCTGCTCTGACTGAAAAAAAAAAGGGCCTGCTGAAGGGATCACGGATCAGTGATACTGCAGTAGTTTCCTTCAAAAGTGTGGTGCTTGTAGTTCTTTTCCAAAGATCACCTGGGATCAATTTGGAAAGAGAGATGGAAGGAGAAGAGAATTTCATGTTCCCTGGTCGCATTTTTGGGTTTTTAAGTGGAATGTGTTGGCAGGCTGTGCTTGCAGGTGCACTGCTCACTTCAGTGTTAATGGATTGGTCCTAGAGTCGGGTACCTGGGGCAAAAATTGTTCCAATTACAGTTAAGTAGGTTAAAAAGAAAGTTTAATGAAGCCCCTTGTGGGAAATGTTTTTTATTCCTCTTGCTGCTCCTCGTAAGGAACAGAAAGTATTGTGCACCTTTTCCAAGCCAAGGCAACTATTCTCAGGGACTTGGAGGGGCAGAGAAAGTGAAATTCAGGCCAAGGTAGGGGCCAATCCTGCAATAATTAGTTACCAGAACACCAGGGTTGGTTTGAGGCTGGAGCACGGGGGCTTCTTGTTCCTGCTTGTACTGCCCCACAGTGCCAGGTTAGCTGGTACAGCAGGAGACAGAATGGGAAACAGGTGAAGATAATGCAGGTGGTGGTGGCAAGGCCACAGCTGGCCCTGTGTCCATTCTCAGAGCTGGCCAGAGTACCAGCCAGTACCCACTGTTGTGCCACCACCACTGACAGACCTTCAGCACCTCTTGGTCAGCTCATGGCGTCTACAAGCGTCTTGTGCTGAACAAAATCAGAACTGATCGACTGCTGGAAGCCTGAGGATTGGAAATCAGTGTCAGGGCATCAGCTGAACCAGCAGGCTGGAGCATTAGTGCCAGAGAACAAAGGGAAGTTAAGCTGTAGGATGTGATCCAATAACCACCGCGGCTGGTGCAGTTGCACCTTGGATGCTTTGTACCTGGCAGACACGGCCACCTCCCCACTGCATAACCCATGAGCACTCGGGGTGGTTTCTGCTTAGCTGTGATTTAAGGAACCTTTAAGGGAGTATAATCAGTGGCAAGCCCAGGGAGCAGCAGGAGCATGAGCACAAAGGGATCTCCTTCCACAGTGGGGAGAGCTTCAGTACAGCTCTTGGTGAACAGAGACATTGCCTCAGCTCAAGGTGCAGCCTCTGGTTAAAAGTTGTGGTAAATGCAGAGAGAAAACAAGGAAAGGAACAAAACTTCACTGTTTAAAATAAAATAAGGCACCTCAACCCAAGTGATTTATACTTGCCCTTCACTGCTTTGGACCGAAGCCGCTTCATGCAGTTCAATGCAACAAAAGTACTAGGGTTTAACCCCACTACGAAAAATCCTTCATCTCCTTCCTCAGGCTGCAGGATCTGACTGGAACAGGAACACCTGTCAGTGGAAGAGCTGCTGCCTTCTCCGTGCTTCTATTTCTCATTCAAGGCACAGAAAACCCTTGGGAGTTCACTGCTTCCAAGGGACTGGAACACCCAACACGGTGGAGCTCAGGGGCACCTGGGCAGCACTAAAACACACCCCAAAGGGCTTCTTTTATCAGCTACAACAGGAAGCAGCACTGGAAGTTCCAACAGGTTGCTTTTATTGTCAATGTGAGCATTTCAGTGGGTCTTTAGTTGGATAGGAGATACTTGAGTTAGGCTTATCCATACCTAACACGTTAGGTACTTAAAAATAACATGGCTTTGAAAGGGGCAAGAGTTGAAAATAAAATAGTTTCTAGTACTAAAGAGTCACAGTGCAATTAATGGTTTAATCAAACAACTACATTATATATATAATATTTAAAGAACATAAATAGTCAGGAAATTCACTATAACATGAAAATAAAAGCTTCACATTCTCCCACACTTTTTGAAAGAACTGGGGACAAAGTGACAGACAGCTCCTAGACAGACTGCTCAGTTTCAAAAACACCCCTCTTGCTTCAGGGCCTGTTCATCCCCACAGCTCTCACTCTGGAAGGGATGCTGACAACTAATCTAGAAGTTTCCCCAAGAATTTAAAGCATTTCCCACGGCTGCTCCCCCACCCCCCGGTTCTATTCTGTGGACATGCACTACTAGTCTATACAGCAACGTTCACCAGAAAGTAAGAACATATTTCCTTAAGAACTGCCCCCTCTGTGCTCTGGGGCCTCAAAACTTCCATTTCAAGTCACAAAGCCCCAGGTCTCTCCAGTCAGAGAAAATAATTAAGTTACTGAAAGAAGCCTGTGCAGTTTTCAGCAGGATAGAGCTGAACTGGAATAGCAGCCGGAAACGACACGTATTTACAAATGCTAGGAAAGCCTGGAGCCAGGGAAGGGTAAATCCTTCCCAAGAGAATCCCCAAGCATTGGAATACTGGTGTAGCACATGCCAAAACTAGTGGAACTGCAGGCAGCACACAGGAGGAGCAATACCGTGGTGTGAAGTCTTGCTTCTCACCCCTCACCAACTCTGCATCTGGAGCTCAAACCAAAGAGGTGAGGGGTCATCAGCAAGTCCTCCAGCAAAGGGAACCTCATAGGGCCAGAATATCCCTCAGGCAGAACAAGGTAAAGCAGCTCCCACAGAGCCACAGCCAAGTCCAGAGCCAGGGCAGAGGGGTTGAACATGCAGACGAACAGCAGCTCCTGGGCCTCACACGAGGGCCCAGTGCCAAGTTTGAACACTTGAACCTAAGTTTAAGACACTAAATGGTAAACTTTGTCAAGTACTACAGTTGTCTTCCAAAGTGCTAAGCCACATTTGTTAAAGCTATGGGAAAGGAGAAAAAGGAGAATCTTAGAGCAGCTTATTGTTGAAGTCTTTCCTACTCACACACCAGGATAAGGTCACTGCTGGGGTGGCACAATTCCCTAAAGCAAAGCATTTGATGTCCATGTGCTGGAATTTGGGGGATTTGCTTTAAAAAACAAGTTTTCCAGACAATTCTTTAGAGCACATTCTAGCACACTCACAGTAGAGATCCCACTCTAGGGAACAGAGCAGGGCAGTGACACTTCCACGAGATTTACTTCACTTAATCTGTGAGGACAGGGCATTGTAAGAGAGGCCAGGAGGCAATCATCAAGACTGGCATGTCCTGCATAGGGAAGAGATGTGTTTGGGTTGTTTGGGCTTGTTTTGACTGAAAACCAAACCAATCTCATGAATCACCTTGCCCTTAAGTATTAAATTAAGCTCAGTAAACAGCAAGGTTTTTCAAGTGTCAGTTTTTTCACTGCAGCGCTATTTAGAATCACAGAATCCCACAATGATCTGGGTTGGAAGGGACCTTAAAAGAGTATCCCCTTCCACCCCCTGCCACGGGCAGTGATGCCTCTCACAAGAGGCCAAACTCACATTTGTTCACAAGAAAAAGACTTAATAAACCTTTCCTAGGGAATCACCTCTAGCTGCAAGACCATCCAAAATCCATTCTCTACCAATCTTTCAGATGGAGAACTGGTACCAAATTCCAACATTTAACACATTCCTTGGCATATGCTACTATTGAACAGACTTCCTTGGCCATCCAACACTCAATACTTTACAGAGGCTACTGTAACTGTGTCAAATGTAGGAGAAATCCAGATTTGCCTGGAATAAAAAAGGAACACATTCCAAACTGGAACACTCACTCAGTTATCATGCATTAGGAATGAAAAAAGCATGTCAAACACTGGAATGCACTGGATGGAGAAGGTCATTTAGTCTCCTAGGGAAAAACCAAAAAACCCAACCCAAAGACTAAATCAAATACAACCCAGCATACTGTCTAATCATATTACTGAGTATACTGAGCGTGCCTGAAGGCAGCATGTGTATTGTCCAGGAAGATACTGGTGGTGCCTTCTTTTCATATTAAAAGAAATTGTAGCTATAAAAAGAGAGTCGGTCCCAGCCCAGTTTCCCAGCATGGCCTATTTGTGCTCCTTCGTGGGGGCATAGTACAGTTCCATGGGCTTGTTCACCTTCCAGTACTTCTCACTGACCAGTTCCAGGGAAAACGACCCATTTAACACCTGGAACAGAAGAGCAAGACAGAAATGAAGTAAATCTGGTTGTGCTGTAGAAACAGGCTACTTAAATCAACACTTCAATATGTTGGCTTGAAGGAGTTGCCTGTCATGTGGCACGAGTGATAAGCTCATGAAACCCCAAGATTCTCAAATAAAGCATTATTTTTCCCTCTTCCATTTTAACTGGAAAATAACACCATAAGCCAGCTTGTAGTTACTGCACCACTGCATTTTCCCAAAGTAATTTATATGCGTCCTTTTCTCCCAACGAAGCCTTTGGTGACTCCATTTTCCTGAAAAGCAGCTGATCTGCTTCTAAATAACCTGATGCCATGGATTTTACCCTCAAGCCAACTCGGGACAAGTCCAGACAGATGGAATTTAATCAAATGTGTATCAAGGACATGTTAACAGTGGGATTTAGTGTGGGACACAGGTGCTTACAGTGAACTGCCCATTGGTAGTGGCGATGTAGATGGTGTACTGCTTCTCACTGGCCGTGTCCAGGTTCATCTGGTTGGATTCTCCTTTGCTCCGAAGCTCCTCCAGAGCCAGCCTCACAGCCAGGTACTTGGATAAGTGATCCACCGTGGCATTGCCTGAGGTCTTGATGTACCTGTGACAGCAACCACAATGTCTGAGTAGCAGGGATGGGGAAAAAATATCTGGAATGCCTCCAACTATTAAATACCACCTGTGAAAAGGCCTTAAAAGACAGCTCACAGCTGGAGCTTCTCCAAGATTTACAGACACTGCAGAGACATAGCAGCAGAGGAAGCCAAGAAGAGACCCCAGGAAATTCCACAAAACTACTCATTGCTGAGAGCCAAAGTTTGCAGTCAATGCTTGGACTGGATTATGAACAAAAAAAAAAAGCCAGGAAAAGCTTCCAGCCTTCAAATCCTGATGGCACAAAGCTACTCTGAAAACTGCTGACACTTCCACAAGGTTTGTTTATTTTCAAAGAATCTCAGAATAGTAGAAAGGGGTTGATACTACACCATTACCCCACTACCTACTGTGAACTAAATGTTCAATGCTAAAAAAACCTCAAGAACATCTTTATTTGTGATCAACGCTTGAAACAGCTCATTACTGTCATTTTCAAACAGTTGAGCAGTGCCTGAGGGAAGGAGTGCTTATTTGCATTTGGCATTGGCACAGGGTGCCCAGAGAAGCTGTGGCTGCCCCATCCCTGGAAGTGTCCAAGGGTTGGACACACGAGGGTTGGATGGGGCTTGGAGCAACCTGGGCTAGTGGAAGGTGTCCCTGCCCATGGCAGGGGGTGGGACTGGACGGGCTTTAATGTCCTTTCCAACCCAAACCATTCTATGACTCCATGATATGGTTGAACAGGATGTTGTGCGACCAAAGTAAATTGATTTTTCAAAGCCCCGAGACATGACAGAAGCCAAAAGCAGCAGCAATGAGGAGCAGAGCACAGGAGAGGAAGAAAAGACTGACCTCGTCTGCGCACTGTCGTCGTTCTCCATGAGAGTGGGGTGAGGCCTGAAGACCAGCTCAATCTCACTGGCCCCATCCATCACAGGGTCTATGGCCACAGTGGTGGTGGTGTTGTCCAGTTCCAGCCCAGAATCATCCGAGGTTTTGGTCCTCTTAGTGCTGGGCCCTGCCTCCTGGTTGCTGTGTGTGGAGGCGTTGCTGCAGTGGGAGCTGTCTCCGTTATCCTCTGCTCCGCTGCCATTCTCGATCTGCTGCTTCTTGCCCCTCTGTAACCTGGTCACAATAAATACAGACAAACCCTGATCCCCACTCAGAATTCATCCAGTGAACAGGCCCTGTACAAATACTAATTTTTTTTTTTTTAAAAAAAGATTCTCATAGACACGACCATTAATTTTTTCCTGTCTCTCAAACACCTTTTAAACATGCTTTAAGACCATTTTACCTTCATACAGTTGCTTTTCAGGCAATTGCAGACCATTATTTTCATCTAAACATGAATCCACAGGTGATTAAAAATACACATCACACCATGCTTCACCACAACAGAAAGTTTGGGGTCTCTTTCCCAGCTGGCTCTTTTAACTTTAAATGGACACTGGGAATTTCACTACGGTGCAATCACTACATATTCCAGCTGGTGAATTAAGCTGCAACTAAAACTTAAGTCCTGATACTATGTGCATTTATTTGCATGGAAGGGTAGTATTTTGGTACGGGATTCCTTGTATTATGAGTTGTTATCTAAGGCATGACAGCCATAACTGGGTAAAACTAAGCGGAAATCTCTATCAGGCTGGCACAGAAGTTGCAGGGAGCGGTACAAAGGTTTCTATTAGTAGACAAAAGCTTAAAAATTGTTTTGCCAAAGGCTGAAAATTATTTTGGCAGACTTCGGAGGAGAGGAGAGGAGAAGACTCTCAAGCTAGACAGGCAGCATATTTTTAGCGTAAAGGCAAACGAGGTGACACGTGGACAAATGACATGGTTAACATACCTGTTCATGGCCTGGATCTTTAATCCCTCCTCAATGCTGTGACTCAGGGCTTGCTGGTTGTTGTGTTTGCTGATTCTGGCTAGCACCCTCTCCTGATGAGCCTCATATTCATCTCTGCTTGGGTAAATCTTGCTGATGAGAGCATCAAAGTTGGGGTCTGGGCGCAGGGATCTCTTTGAAACGAGCTTTTTGCGACATGTGGGACATTCTTTGTTGCTGGATGTGAACAAGGAGGAAGCAAACAGCACTAACTCTCCAGCAGCAACAAAACTCTGCCCTGCTGCTGCCATTCTTAGTCAAAGGGCTTGCTAAGACTCAGTATTTATAGTAAATCTGGGATGGTAGTTGCAGATATTTAAGCAAAAATCCCAAATATACCTCTCCCTGCTGCTTTTTTATTTTAAAGTATTTCTGAACAAACTGTGTTTACACCAAAGAGTTCAAAAGTCCCACTCTGCCAACTGGTTCTTCCCTTCACTCTCTGGATGGATTTTCACCTAGAAAAAATGGATGTCTAGTGGAAATTATATTAAGGTACAGTCTTAGGAAGGAATCCTTCCCTGTGAGGGTGGGCAGGCCCTGGCACAGGTTGCCCAGAGAAGCTGTGGCTGCCCCTGGATC
>JAWMRA010000005.1:24580218-24600689 GCA_035584735.1 Pseudotriccus pelzelni | reverse complement strand
TCAGTCTCCTCTGCTCCAGCTGAACACACCAAGTGCCCTCAGTGTCCTCACACGGCTTCAAATCCAGGCCCTTCCCCGTCCTCGTTACCTCCTTTGGACACTCTCTAGAGGTTTAATATCTTTCTTATACTGTGGTGACCAACACTGACACATTATTCAAGGTGAGGCCTCATCCACAGTTCTGAGTTCCTCCCTAGACTCCTCTTTGCCATTCAAATTATTGCTGGGTTCTTATGGACAGGAGCTATAACAGGGCTTGGACCCCCCAGGAATGTTTTCTCTGCGTGGAAAGTACTGAGAGTGGCCAAAAGTAATTATTTCCTCCTTGTGTCTAGAAGCACAAAACACTACACTGTTGTCCCAGCCTTCATATCCAAGTCATCTGTGTTCAGGGGCAAATTATGTGAATTTGGATGGGAAACTGCACAATAGATTATTTTAGACACAGACTTTAGACTGTGTTTCAGAAGGGTTTTTTTTGACATATGTTGATGTCATTGAAGAAATGCTGCTGAGATGCATTGAACGCTGACTCAGAATTTTCTGGCATCCCAAGCTGCAAAAGTAGTCAACTTCTTTGTTCATTATCAGTAACAATTGTACATTTAAGATTTTTTCTGAAGATTGTTTTCCTTATTAATTTGATTACGAGTGTTGAAAATCTTACAGCTACACTGGTGATATTCATATGACAATCCTAATTCCAATCTGGCAATTCCTTTTGCAAACATCAGTCTTTTTCTCATGCCTTCCCAGTGGCTGTTTGGGAAATGAGCTCTCACCACAGCTGTACTAGCAGAGGAATCTACCTGTGTGGAGCGGTGGATCTCTCAGTAGTTTTACTGTCATTCAGCTGGGATTATTGCTCACTTTCACAGTTTTTCTCAGAACATTAAATTACTGAAACAGCTTGTCATTCTGATGGGATTGTAGAATACCATCCACTGGAAACCAACAAGCTGCCTTTGCTGGTTTCTTCCTTTAATCCCCTTGCCACATCACCTCTGTATAGAGATAAAACCTCACAGGCCCTACTGCTGCTGAACCTCTGAGAAGTCAGTACCAAATGTACAGCAGGCATATGAAAGTTGAGAGGGGAATGCATGGGAGGTAAATAAAAGGCAGATATCCTGGTACAAGGGAAGTAAGACAATCATGGGACTGAACGTGAACTGTCAAGCAAATTTTCAGAAGCACGGTGATATTACACTGAAATGACACTGCAGAGAGACCATAGAACCTTAGAAATGTGGAATCATAGACTCGCACAATGGTTTGTATTGGAAGGGACTTAAAAATCATCTTGTTCCAAGCGCCCTGCCCTGGGCAGGGACACCTTCCACTGTCCCAGGGTGCTCCAAGCCCTGGCCTTGGACACTTCCAGGGATGGAGCAGCCACAGCTTCTCTGGGCATCCTGTGCCAGGGCCTGCCCACCCTCACAGGGGACAATTCCTTCCTGATATCTAAATCTACTCTCCTTCAGCTTAAAGATCCTGGGAAGAAAAATGAAGTTTGAAATCTGAAAAATGGGGATTTAGAGGCATTTCAGTAACATGTAGAAGTACAGTTCAGGTGCTGTTTAGAACTGTCCTATAGAATAACTTGTTAGTATTTCGTGTAATAGTTAGATATTTGAATGTCTCTCCAGTTCTCCAAGAGACAAGAGCTTTTTCATGAGTACTTACAACACAATTATACATTGATTTGTAGAGCAGAAAATAATAATGGTGCATTATAAAAAGAAAATGCAAAGTGCTTTGAAAAGTTGACTTGTGGGACAGAGCAGTTGTACGTTCTCCACTTTCTCTTTTGATTCCCTCTATTTCAGCTACATTAGTCTATACATCTTTACAAATTGTTTATTGTTCTATTTTTTTCTACTGAGAATCATATTAGCCAAAACCATCTTTTCTTTACACTGTTCAAAGTTCAAATGATTTGCATTTGAATTTGAAACCTGGAGGAAATTTCATGTTGTTTTTTTTTCTCCACACATTGTAAAAGTAACTATTGGCATCTTGGTTTCTCTGTCTTGCCATCACAGTTACAATGACAGCT
This sequence comes from Pseudotriccus pelzelni, assembly GCA_035584735.1. Classification (NCBI taxonomy): domain Eukaryota; kingdom Metazoa; phylum Chordata; class Aves; order Passeriformes; family Tyrannidae; genus Pseudotriccus; species Pseudotriccus pelzelni. The sequence goes on along the minus strand of JAWMRA010000005.1, from coordinate 24,598,630 downwards.
TATTCAAAAAGCATCTCAGCAGAGACCAAAGGGGATCAATCACTCTTGAAAGGTAGAAAAAAGGTATGGAACCTACAGCAAACAGTGACCTTAAAAGGCAGAAATAGCAAATCCTTGCCTGAAAATGTTCATGCCCTCGTAGCTGTTTGGTGACAACACCTCAAAGAGTCGTTGTATCCGCTGACGTTGGTGAAAAGGGAATTTCTGAAACAGAACTCAGAATAGCAATGAATTTGGGCGTGTGGATGGGGAGATTTTAGCCATGGGAACTATCAGGATGCGTAACTGAGGACGAAAAAAATAATTAGAGGTGAAAATGTGAAATAACTGAGTTCCTATTACTGCATAAGCTGCTTTTTCAAGCTGAAAGTTTTAATCTGTTCTTCCTGTTAATGCTTTGCAGTGCCTTCATTTACTGGGTTTTCATCCTGAATTCTGCCATCCTGAAGCACTGTTTAAAGGGCAATGCTTAGGAAAAATGTAATTTGAGAATTGGAGGCAACAGCTCCTTTGAAAATTAAGCTTTGCAATACTGTAAAAGGGATCATAAGGCAATTAAACCACCAGAAATTCCTTTGCTTGTTTTTCATTTTTCTGTGCGTGCAACAGAGGGCTCCTGCAAAATGCTGAAGTGATTGTCAGGATTTTTTTTTCCTAAACATCTTGGAACTGTGCACTGCACCCCATTTACTATCATTTGGAGCTTTTGCATCTGTGCAGAAAATACTCCTTGGAAAAGTCTTGTAAGATAAAATAGACCTTATTTCCATGGTAGGTTCTTGAGGCACGTTACAGGATTCAAATAGAAAAGCATACCCCTCATACAGAATAATTTGGAATTATGTAGGAAGTGGCTTTGCTGAAGCTGATGAATTTCAAGAAGCCCTTGGACTAAAGAAAAGTTTAAAAAGAACCAGCATATGAATGAAAAAAATACTTCTAAGTGTTGATGACAACTCGATTCCTATTAAATTTTACCACATGAGTTCTCCCTATTTACGTAAGTGTTTTCTGGGAAATCTTTACGAATAGGCAAAAAAATTAGTTTTAGTTACACACACACACACACACACGTAAAAACAATTTTAGTGAATCCACTGTTGCCTGTAACCTATTACAGAATTGATTAAATACAGCACAACACACCACAGTCTACTGAAAGAGAGCAGTAAAAATCAGAAACTTACTACAGGTCTTTCCGTCAGTAAACCAAAACAGTCAATATATTGCTTTATTTTTCTCTTCTTGCAGAAGGTTTAGATTTTTAATGGTCACGTCAAGGTAATGTAATGATATACCTTTTCCTCTGTGGAAAAGACTTTAAGCCAAAACAAATACATATTGGCTTATATGTCAGAATTGTTTTTAATTTAATCACTGTGAGAAACAGAACGACAGTAGTGAGACCTAGAAGAATGACTTTGACTATCAAATTCCCTTTAGCAGCACCTAAACAGTAAAAAACACACTGCTTAAGTTATAGGGTCCAGTTCAAGACTTTTGAGCAAACACAGAAATTCTCAGGCCTGCTGGGGCAGCAGCAGATCTGATTACACACATAAGCACTTAAATTTTGGGTAAATTCGACCTCAGAGCTGATTGTGGGCTTGATGCTTAGAAGTAAAAAGTAAAAAGAAAAAAAAAATCTTATTTTTAAATTCAAAGATCAGTAGTTTTACTTACTTTTTGTGACAAAAAAAACCAAAGATTTTTGCAGGTTTTAAAATATAAACTTTAATAAAATCACGATGAATTCAGGGAATATCCTGATATTTTCAGAACTTTTATCCTGATTAGTGACAATAAAATAATATAATCATAAACATTTAGATCTGTTGCTTTGGGAAGTTATTTATGGGACAGTAATAGGAGAAAGTTTTTGAAGACTCACTTAATTTTGACGATTCCCTAAGCAACTAGGATGATATAATTTACATTATACATGTCTTATACACGCTGTTACATACAATACGTGCCTTCAATAAGGAGGTTCTAATCATTAGTATATCATCAGTACGGATAAAATAAGCTATATTTTATGTTTTAATACTAGAATACAGCAGAGACAATGAAATATTTAAACATATTTTGTAGTGAAAAATTGGTGATAGGGTTCATCACTCCCAGTGATGCTTTATGCACCATTTGATCATCTACACGGGAAGTCAAAAATTACAACAGTTACAAAGAAGAACATCAGCTCTAGAGTACTAATTAAAATGTACCAGCTCAATAGATCTTCGTTCATTTTCACTTGGAACCTCATTAAGCCAAAATGTTCTGTACAAATTAGTCTTCCCAAATAGAACCACTGGCAATTCTTAATGAGGTTTCCATGTAAAGCATCATCTGCCAAATTACGAAACTAAACCAATCAAAGACATACCAGGCTAGATTGTGTCTAATATCTATTTGTTTAATTGGGAAATTGGTTCAATTTTAGTGCAATCTTGTATGTACACATGTGACTTCAGGATTTAGTGACCTGCTTGCATCCATGTCAATATTTGGATGTTAAAACAAAAGTTTATTTCAACTGCCAGTTATACCTGTTAACAAAAGGGACTTTCATTTATGTTCTGTTCACATTTCAGGCAACTAATGCCTTTCTGACAGTCATGTTAACAAAGCAAAGTAAAAAGAAAACAATAAAAAGTACAATTTAAAATAAACAAAGCTTGAAATTTAACAGAAGATGCAAAGCCTGTACAGTGCCAAATAAGAAGTTTAACACATTTAGAACCACGTTTCGTTGTGGTCTATAAGATACAGACAAGAACTAGATTCTTAAAATGCTATTCTGGTTGTAGACTGTGGAATAAGAGGTAGAGGACCTTAATTAACACATGAAGAATATGTTTTGGCTTTGCACTTCCCCTCCTCTCTGTCCCACACCAACCTGTCCCGTTTACAGTGCAGGCTGCCAGAGAAGATGAAAGGTCCAATGAATTTTTCCTGTAGACACTCAGAGAAAAACCCTACTTTGTCTTTTCATACAGGAAATTCCTTAGGAGTTGAAAAGAATGAAATGTGTGTTAACAATCAGAAGAAAAGGTTATAATGACTGTTGGTTCCTTGATATAAGGATTGATAAAACAATTCAGAAAGGACCTTGGAAGATCTTCAAATCCATCTCTGCCTCACTTTGTATTATCTAGACCTAAACCACTCCTGATAGATATTTTTTAAAATGGGGTTTTACTGGGATAGAAAGGGTAGAACTATTTGCAACAGGCAAAGAAAATATTAGTGTATTTTGACCATGGAACTGGTGGATTTCATCTGAACAAAACCTGGCTGAACAGCAATGCCGTATTTCGAAGAGAGTTCTGAGGAGAGCAGTAAGGGTAATTATAGCTGTTTAACCTTCGTAAAAGTTACTTGTATTCTTACTTTTTTTAAAAATTATTTTGTCAAAAATTTATTTTTGTTTTTATTTCTACAACTAGCCTATCTGTTTGTCATTCTTACTATTTCTTACATTAACATTAGTGTATCAGCTCCCACGTGCTGTTTTTGCAAGGTACATAAGTGTTCACGTAGTTGGATATGCAGTATAAAATCATCTATCTGTGAATTGCCACTTAGGAAAGGTTTTATAAATTCTCCCCTTTATTCAGGGAAACTAATATGCTTAAATTAACCTCTATTAAGGTAATTTCTGAAACGCAGTATAATAACTGAGTGTAATTTTTATACCTTTGCAAATCCAAAGTACAGCACAGGAGGAAAGACAACCAACACTAAACAACGCTGAATCAACAACACTAAAGAAACTACAGCTTATGCATGGATTTACTGATTTACTTGCTTTTAATGATCCGCTTGCTTTTTCCAAATTTTGCTTTGTGTGTTCTAGTCATTCACCTGTGGATCTGTGTATTCTTAGTGGTATCAATGTAAAACCATTGTATTATTTAATATACTTAATCTTGCTATGTATTTTCCTGTTTCCTCAGCCTAGTGATTTTTATTCTTACATGCATTTTCATTTTTTGGGGGTCTCAAGATGTTCACACTTGAATAAATTAATTCATTCCTTGAGTAATCTGTTTTGTCTTCACCTTAAAAAACCCTTCTTACAGCTTTTTGATTTGTGATCCAGCAAGCCATCATCGTCCTGTCCTCTGCAGTAAGGAAAAAAGAGTGATTAACACCTGTGAAATGTAGGACTATTCTGTACACAGTGCTTTGAAATAGGTTGGTTTGGGCTTTTTTTAGTAACTGTAAGTGTTGCAAAGATAAGGTGGAAGACTTTCGAAGGGTGGTAATGTTTGTGGGATCAACCTGTGGTGAAGCTGTTCTTGCACTGATGAACTTTCCATTTGTGGGGAAAAAATTCTGCTGTGACCTGGAAAACGAATGTAGCACTGGCAGTTCTCATTCTGGGGCTCTGGGCAACACCTGAGGTGTGTGCGATATTTGAGGTATGTGACACGAGGCAGGACAGCAGCGAGGCCAGAAATGGGGAATATTTGGAGGGAGAAGCAATACCTGCCTAGAGCTCCCCTTGGGATCCAAAACAGGAGCAGCCAACTGGAGGCTGGGTGGAGATGGAATATCTGTATTGCGGCCTGATTAATTAATTAATACATCTACTGAGCTCTAATTAGGTGCAATTAACAGCTTTTTCACAACAGCCGCCTGGGTGATATTTCAGATAATTATCTGGTGCCCTCTTGTGGAGTCTGAAACAGACACAATCAAACACAGGGGTTATTTTTCTGCAAACACGGGGACTTTTTTTTTCTGCCAGTGAATGGTCCAGTCAAGAGAACTTTTGCTGAAATGGTTGAGGGTTTGTGCTTGCACTGAAAATGCAAAAGATAAAAGAGTATGAGGATGTTTGGGGCGGTTGTGTTGATCTTTACAGAGCCATTTAAAAAGTGGTGAGCAAAAGTGTATTTTTAAATAGACAAGGGTAAGGAGAAGGCAAAAAGAGAAGAGGGCAGAAGGAGGCAAAAAAAGAGGACGGGGGCAAAATCCTGGAAAACAGTGATCAGGATACATTTTAGTCATTCTTGGTTTAAGCATCAGCTATAGCAAATGAATGACCGCTCCTTCCCTCTTTTTATGTCATGTTTGAGAGGGTTCCCTGTAGCACAGACTGACCTTGTTTTGTAGCTGGTCAAAGCACGTGATCCCCAATCCCACTGTTTCCACGAGTGGAGAAGCTCTAAGGATGCTGGTGCCATACTTTCCAGTGGCTGGTTAAATTCTGAGAACCTATCCCTGAGCTCAGTGTTTCACATATAACTCAGCAAGGTTTGCTTGTAACTCATCCGGTTTTTCCATTATTTTTACTTCAGCAGTGACCTCAAGCAATTATGAAAAATATGCGTTTGCCAATTGGGCTCTCATTCCAAACCCACGTGTGACTGACCAGAGGGATTCTTGCCCTTCTTCAGAGCACAGCTCCTTCCTCACAGATGTCAGGAGTTCTCAGTTCTGCTGCTGGCTGTGGCTGAGATGGGTTTAGCTCTGATTTATTTGGAGGTGGCAGGACATATTGCACACGCTCACGTTTCAGCCCAGCATGTTAAGTGGGATTTCGCAGTCGTGAGTTTCTTTCCAAGAGCACAGTTGTCAGGTAATCTTCTAAACAGCCTTATGAATTAGGGATCTGCAGTGGACTTTGGAGGTGCTGGGGACAGGCATTAGATTAGGGGAGAGGTCTAGAGAAGAAATATTTTCTCCTTTTGGGTTCTACTTCCACTCTTCTTTTGTTATTTTCCGGCCAAGGGATGGAAAGGTGAGATCTTGGCTGTACGCCACTACTTGATTTTAAAGTCTGTGGTTCTGCTATTTGGCAAATTTTTTTGCCTTCCAAATAGCAGCAAAAACACAGTTTGGAGAAATATGGTCCCCACCTGATCTCTCCGGCCTCACACATCTGCTTCAAATTTGCAGTAAGAGGAGAAAGGAGATGTGTAATACAGGTTTATGGACACAGCAGACGTCCACACACAGACACACACACTGCATAAAGGAGAACCTAAACAGTTTTGGATTCAGTGAAATGAGGCACAGGGCTAGGGAGAACTAAATAATCATTTGTTATGACGGTTTCTCGATCACTTGGCAAGAACCTGAGTTGCTGAAGCCCCCCCAAATTCTCCATTTGGTCTGGAATGAGCAGTGCCTTGTTGCTGGAGGTCTCTGGACATTAAGACAAGAAGGGCAGGTCAGCAGTTACTCTTGCATTGTCCTTTTTACCTCAGATGAATTCCGTCAGAACATGGATTTAGAATTTAACTGCCTGATTTAGAATTTAACTTTAAATGACATACCACAGAACTGGGGGTCTGTGTTAAAAGTTGCCAGAATTTTTCGCTGTCTTTAGAAAAGCAGTGGAAAAGCTACCACCTATTTAAGGCAAAGAGGGAAAAATGGAATCAGCCAATCATTCCAGACAAAGAAAATGATGAGTATTAACGTACAGTCAATTTAGATTTCTGACAGGGTTTCTCTCCCCAAAATATTGTATAGTTAAAAACAACAGTATTAATACATTGAAAATTATTATGGTTCTGTGACCTTCTTTCATGGTGGTTGATTGGAAAGACTGATAATGTGCCTGAAGTTTCCAGTCATTAGGAATTTACTTTTCTGTCTCTATTATTTTGGGGTGTGTGAGCAGGTGTGATCCAGGCAGATCTTTTACTTCACACACAGGTGTGGGCTGTGGGGACAGCACATTTCCAGAGCCAGAGAAAGGGGTTTCAGAGCGAGCTGACAGATCACTGCAATGTTTATCATTGTTAGGGCCTCCGTGGGAGTCTGGGTTAATCTAATTAACATAACAGTGGGGACACAGTGACAATGAAAATTAGAGGCCCTCAGGAGCTGTGACTGGAAATGACAGGCAGTGCAAGGAATGCAGAACAGGAGGATGCTCAGGGGTGAGTACTGAGCAAAGAAGCTTTTTGTTTGTGCTCATAACAGTAAGCTGGGATTTTTTGCCACACTATCTACTCTAAGCACCTACTTTAGTATTCTGAATTGCCCTCTGTGTTCTTACATACCTCTGAATTGGCAAGACAGCTCTGCTCACAGAATCTCAGAAAGGTTTGGGTTGTAAGGTTAAAACCCATCCAGTCCCACTCCTTTCCCCTCTCCCAGGGTGCTCCAAGCCCCGTCCAAGCTGGCCTTGGACACTTCCAATGGATAAAAAAATTGAGAAGGAAGGAAATAGAATGTAGTGATTCTCTTCAGGTACTGATTCTGTAGCGTCCACATGATTAAGGTGCATAAATCATTCCCACTTTCACCAAAAAAAACATGAGGAACTTTGAAAACTTGATTTTCTCAAAGGTCAAAGCTAAAGATTCCGAAACACCTTAACATTAGTGGAGTCAGGTGGAAGAAAGTTGATGTCTTTTTATTTTTTTCATGAGCCATCTGCCTTTGTTTTGCAGAAGCCTGGTGGGCTGGTGTGCATGGGGAGGGGGGACCTAAATCCCCAGCACGAGTGGAGGAAGATGTTTCACAGACCTCCAGGCTTAGCACATCTCCTGGTCCTGAACACCTAATCTCCAGCAGGAACAGTTACAGAGAAAACAGTCTGTTCAAAAGAAAGCAGCGAGGCAGAGTTCTTGGACCAGGAGAGTCCACAGCTGTTTCCACAAACCAGCTGAAACCAAATTTTTAATGTGTTTTCCTGTGAAATAGTTTACAGTGGTATTGTGTAGCCATTGATCAGAGAATGGTCAAACAGGCCACCCTGTCCTGAAGGATTTTTCCAAGGCATCTACAGAAAACAAACAGCCAGGATCTATGAATTTTTACTGAGAACAGGCATCTAGTTCCCATCCCCAACATACAAGTAAAAAGCCTTCTAAAACATACAGATCAAATACCAGAAACGTTGCAGCAGAGCATTGGCCAAAAGTCAAAGCATTCCCTGTGTTGTTCTCTAAGACATAATTTCTCTTCTTAGTTTCTGCCAGCTTTTTGACGATAAACTAGGAAAATATGATGAAGAGAAGTCTTGGAACACTGAGTGGGGATGAGGAAGCAGTGTGAACTGCCTGACAGAGTGTAAAAAAGCCAAAGAGGAGGAAGGAAACAGAAGAGAAAGTGGTTTGGCAATCAGCCCGTGAGAGGAGGATGTAAGAGATGTGGTGTTTAAGTGCTAGCCCCTTATTGCTTCCTCTTCTAGGAATTCTTAAACTCCTCAGGGTTTGTGCCCTGTCTTTGGTGGGAGTTGGGAGCGTAGATTTTTATCTCCAAATAAAGGGGGGGTTCATTCTCACACCAGGGCAAGAGAACACATACCTGGAGCAAACGTTCAGTCTCAGAGCTGCTGTTTGAGACAGTGCTAACCTGGGGTGGAGGAGCTGAGTTTTAATGTCCCTTCCAACCCAAACCTTTCCGGGATTCTGTGATTCTAAGCTGAGGATGCTTGGAATGATTCTGATTTGTAAAGACAACTAATTGCCCGATAACTCTTCATTAGCTAAGCTGAGATTGCCTGGGAGCCTCCTGGAATGTAATGAGCCGTCACAACTTGAGGATCTGAAAAACACAGAGCTGTGCTGGGGCAGGAGGGACTTTTGTATGGGAAGATTTTACCGGAGGAGGAGGAGAAGGAGGAGGAGGAGGAGGAGGATGCGAGGGATTCTCTATCATCAGAATATCCTACACAAGCGAATGTGCAGGAGAGGGCGCCAGACAACAAGGAGTAACTTTTGGTATGAAACAATAAAGAAGGAAAAGAACAGCTACTTCAAAGTTTTGGCTGAGATTTTATTTTGCATAACCTCAGAGAGTTAGTGGGTGACTGAGCATCCCTGGTTTTGGTAGCTAGTGCATTCCACATTCATGGCAACAGGCGGGATATATGAACATGGACTGAAAATCTCATTCCTGTCACTCATGTCAGCATCTCCAGCCTATGATCAGTCAGGAGCATAATCTTTGTCACGCCTCTGTAAGTAGATGTGTGAGAGCAAACTTGGTAGGAACTGTTCAGCTTCCCTTATTTTTATTGTGTCAGACCAGTACCTCAGTTACAGCCCTGGATACCAGTCCCTACAGTGAACTAGTTCCTTGCTAAACTGGAAAATCCCCTTACAAAGACTCTCCACTGATCCAGTGAGTGTTGGCTGCCTGCATTCCCAGAATATGGAATTAGGCAACACACACCAAGGTTACAGCTTGGGCTGTGCTTGTTTTCAGGGCTGTAACAGTACAGGGCTCCTTGCACACAGGAGAAACATTCAGGAGACAGGACACTGGAGCCCTCTCAGACAGCATCTCCTCACTGCTTTTGCCACGGCACAGCCTGCAGTCAGGGGAGCTGCCTGGAGTGGCAGCTCCTTCTACCCCTCCTGTCCCCAAACAGAACGTGCTTCCTCAGAACAGCTTTTCCTCCCTCTCCTAAACGTGTCTCCCAAACACAGGCAGAGCTGTCGCTTGTGTAACTCACCCTAGTGATGGAACGTCACCCGTGGTGGCCACAGCTGGGGCTGGTACTTCACGGACCCCACCTGCAGGGCTGCACCCAGCTCTGAGACCCCAGCACAGCTGAGATGTGGAGCTGCTGGAACAAGTCCAGAGGAGGCCACTAAGTCGATCTGGAGCCAGGCTGGGAGAGCTGGGGGTGTTCACCTGCAGAAGAGAAGGCTCCAGGGAGAGCTGAGACTCCCTTCCAGTGCCTAAAGGGACTCCAGGAGAGCTGGAGAAGGACTTGGGACAAGGGATGGAGGCACAGGACAAGGGGAATGGTTTCCCACTGTCAGAGGGCAGGGTTAGATGGGAAGAAATTCTCCCCCAACACTGGTAGTGTGCAAAGTGTTTCTGCCCAAGGCAGGGGCTTGGAATGAGATGAGCTTTAAGGTCTCTCCCATCCCAAACTATTCTGGGATTCCAGGATTCTACATGAAAATCGGTTTATTTTTCCTTGTTTTCTGGTTTATTTTTCCTTGCTTTCAGAGCATTTTCATTTTGCGCAAGGCAAAACTCTGGAACAACTCAAGCTATCACTGAGCCCTCCCTCAGACCGTTTTTGTGGGTTATTGTTTCTGTCCATGGCCTAACAATGCAAACAGTGCCTTGAGCTGGGACCAGCAGCCAAGTGGCCACCAGCGATAAAGAGAAGGAAGGAGGAGCAAGGGAGAGTTTGACCTCACCACCTTTGTTTAGATTGCGGGTTCTTTTTAGAATTTCCTCTTGTTATTCTTTCAAATACTTGGGGAAAGAGAAGGGAACTGTAGCCAGACCATTATGTGTGCTTAGCCCATAATCTAAACATTTTTATCATCTCTCTCTTTTTTTTTCCCCCCCCTTCATTTTATTGGCAGGGGTTTAAATAGCTACAGCATTAGCAGAGAAATGGAGAGATTAAAATTTTGCAAGATTTCAATTCCGGGCAGCGTGCCAAGTAACAGGTAATTTTTGGCAGGGCTGCAAGGTTTGGTTTGCACACACTGCTTTCAGTCCTCAGCGGGGAATGTGTGTGCTCACAATGAGAGTCCAGTGGCTGGGACCTTCACAGCTCAATTATACAGATAAACTCCTCAAAAGGCTTCACTTTAAAATGGGCTGTTATAGGACAGTAACACCCTCGAGTTCAGCCTGCTGCCCACTTCTGAGTTCCTGCATTCCCTGGTAATGACAGAGAACTGCAAGCCCCCAGTTCTATGCAGCAGTTACAGGGGCTGTGCAAAGAAACACCCAGGGTGACACCAGAAATAAAACAAGGCCACTGCTGGTTCTTCTGTTGTTTCCTCAGATGGGCAAGACCTAATTTGTGCATCTAAACACATCCAGGGAAAACACATTAAGGCCCATATAAACAACTCGCCTCAAGCAGAAATTCTGTCTGGGTTTAAGTAAAAAAAAACACAACCTAACACTGTGAGAACAATTAAACAGTGGACTAAGTTGCCAGGGAAGTGGTAAAATTTCCCCTCACTGGAAATATTCAAGGTTTGGCTTGACAGAGCCCTGGACAGCCTAACTCAATGGCCCTGCTTCCAGCAGAAGTTTGGAGCAGACTGTCTCCAGAAGCCCCTTCCAAACGGGATTTTCCTGTAATCTATCATAATGCTTCTAATCACCATGTTTCAAAGTTGGGATAACAGAAGAATGTTGTTATTTTCTCTCATGTCAGGCAAATGAGGATTCCAGTGCCTATGGAAATACTAACTTTTTTATGGAATAGAAAAGGAAGGAAAAGGAATGGCTGCATTTCACTTACAAACAGTAGTGCAACCAACCGTGGTCAAAACCAATCTGGCAAAGCAAAACTGCACAGGTAACCAGGAGAATACAGGTCTCTGCTGAACATCATCAAAAAAGCAATAAAATCATCTTTTTTTGAGGGCCTTTTTAATGCAGTAAACGTGCCAGTGGGTTCAATGCTGCACAGCAAAACAGCTGCATTTGCAGTGGTGGATCTGCCAGAAATCAAGCAGTCTTTAAAATAAGCATTATGCTTTCCCATAAAAGCCAAATAAACATGGACACTTAAACTGCTTTGAAAAGAAAACAGAATTATTAGTGATTTGAGAAAGTTTATCTGTTCTAAGTAGATCACTATTATATAAACAAGGCCACTGCTCTTTCTTCTGTGGGATATTTAAAGAGGGGGGGAGAGAACCCCAACCAGGTAACGTGATAAAAAGGCAGATTATTGTTATTCACGTTAGCAAACAGAGAACCAAGGATGAGAAAATCAGTGCAGAGGTCATAATACACCAGTTAATTCGCTGTCCTAAAGGACAGTGAGAAACCCCGTGCCCAGATGTTATCACCCAAATAATCAGAGTAGTTGTTAATTGGTAAGATTCTTGCTGCCTGCTTGGCCGTGAGATGCCTCCTGGACGTGCTGGTGCTGCCCAGGAGGTGATGGCCTTCTTTAGTCCGGGCAAATTCTTGTGTGAGTGCAGCTGATCTGGAGAGGAGCAGGATGCTAACAGGATTACAGGATCAGCGGGTACCTCACCCGCTGACAGATTCGCTGTGTGGCTTCCCCGTGCCAGAAGCCAGGCTTGGATGGATGGATTGACGTTCTCAACAGCCAGACTTAATGAACAGAAAAACTTGTGAACATTTTGGGATCCATTTACTGTGAGTTCAAACCCTAGGAGTGCTAAGGTTCTTACAAAATTATCTGGGAGGAAAATGAGGCAGACAAGACAATCACTTCAGAGAGGGGAAAATACATCAAAAATCCAAACTGTTCAGCTTTCCTTTGTGCATCTCCTTTTGAACTCTTGCAGCTCATTGAGTGTGCAAGATGGCTTAGTAAATCCCACTTCATTTGCTACACATGCCTTCTTGGACAGGGTCCTGACGAGAAGCTTCTCCACGGAAAATGGAGCCTTGGAACAGGAAGGCTGTGTTTAAACCCCGTGCTTAGTCTTCATGAATATACTCGGAATAAAAAAGCAACCAAAACCATCTGCGGTCAGAAAGAAGCAAATCCAGATGTGGTGGGGATTTAGTCCTCTGCTTCATTAATCATGTCTGCAGGATCATTCAGCTTCTGCAGCTTGTGCCTGCTGTCCTTCTGCAGGGTAGTTAACAGTGCAGGAACATCAGCTCGCTTGGGAGGAAAGTTTCGGCCACATCTTTGCTAATCCAACAGAATTAGGATTTCTTACTCCTCGAAGAAGAGTCACTATGATTTCCTTAGTTAAGAAGGGAAGATGACAGGTCTAATTGCTAGATTTGGTGTCTTGCTGCGCTGAAGTCTGTTCAGTGACAGTGCGATGTCTTAGCCTTCCTCTGTTACCAGGCTGCAAATCCCACCCCATAAACTCATTTCCAGCACTTGGGAAGGTTTTTGGCTTCCCAGGCAGGTGTGCCTGCCTATTTGAAGCAGTAAAGAATACGCTGGATCTCCAACAGATGGATTTTCCTCCTGGATTTTCTGCTGAGGTCTGGGCTTCTTGTTTGCTCTTGTGTGAGAACCGGGCAGTGCTTTATTTACTGGTTCCTATGCACCACCCCAATTTCTGCCTGAGGCAACAAATCAATGTTTGTGGTGTTTGACACTGAGGGCTCTTCACAGTGAATTTGTAAAGGCCTGTGCATTAGCTGCTTTGACATGAATGTCCTAACTAATTAAAATACAGTCCTCTAAGGGCAGCTGAGCAGGAATGAGCACCTCTGGCTGTGTCACTTGCCACGTTTCATAACTAGTGACTAAGCAGAGAAGGAAATGGTCTTTGAATTTACCAAATATGCTTGGAGTATTTGGTAAACAAGCGCAGTTCAACACATGTATTTTATTTCAATTTACACGTATACAAACCTGTGTAATTTCTTGGCCACTGGGACAGGCAAATGGAGTATGCAGCAGCTGGAGGTGATTCTCAGCTCTAGGATGCCCTACTTTATAGGAAATAAAACCCAGAACCACATCTGAAAGTTTCTGATTTTTGCATCCCTATTCAGAATTTTCATTCCTGTCCCAAGTGCACATCCTAACAACCAGAGTTTCCCCCTTGCGGATTCCCACTGGTGTTGGGTTTGCAACAACTCTTCTTTCCTGTTCTTCCAGATCCAGCACTGCGCCTCCAGACTTCCCAAAAGGAGACTCCACAGCTTCAAAGAGCCACAAGGCTGACATCAAAGGAGCAAACTTTAAGCAGTGTTCCCCTCAGGGTCCTGACAGGGCAGGTGACAGGGCCAACAGCACTCCTGCAGGAAAACCAGGGAGGGGAGAAGTCCAGGGGAACTTTTCACCACAGGGCCTGAAAATAAGGATTTCAAAGTCTCTTGTTCTTGTGGAGTTACTGGTTTCAGAGGATATTTTTTGCTTAAGTACTCAAGGTGTGCAGAGCACTTTCCCTTCTCCACAGCCACTGCCTAGAGCTGTACTTGCATCAATCTGTTTATTTGTAATAAATCAGTTTTAGAATCTGTTTTAAAAGCAGCCTCGACGTCCAACTTGGTAATATGGCCTAAGTACTATCAGCTTGTGTATTTGATTATAAACATTATTACTTGCTCAAAATAGACTTCCAAGGGTTTGGTTGCACTCCACGTGAACTGGGAACCTAAGACACACTTATGGATAGGAAGGAAAAGAGCAGAGCTCCTCTCCAGAGTTTACCATTGCTGTTCTCCTAATCTTTGAGGAGGAATTCTGGGTAAGCAGCATTCTTATGCTTACCTGGTGTCTTTAATCTCAGGTGTCAATAAGAGAGAGAAGCTTCTGATCCTCATTACAGGGAAGCTTTCATGACCTCCCCTCGCCCTTTGACAACTAAGAAAAGAGAGCTTTTACCTCAAGTTCTCAACCTTTCCGCTCGAAAGTATTTATTTTTTGAAGGACAAGATGGGTCCTGTGTGGATATTGGGGATGGAAATTCTAGACTTGTAGCAAGGCTAATGTCTGGCTGAGCCTTGCTATGGGATAAGTGTATATATATATATCTATATCTATGTTTATATACACATACTTGCAGTGCAATGAGAAGATCTACTGAACTTTGCCATGTCACCATTAATGCATTATGAGAACGTTTTATTGCAGGAAAGTGCCTCAGATTACGTATCAGATAGTCAGTTCCATGAAAAACCCATACATTTATAAATGATTTGCAACCAAGCAGGGCAGAGTGATGAATGTTACTCACAGTTTGGTATTTTGTGAGCACTGGAATTCAATGATTATCCAAGTGAATGTTGTTTACATGTCGAATGACAATAAAATATAATTGGGAAGAAAACAAGGAGTGAGGAAGGCAGCCAGCAAAGCCTCCTCCTGCATTAGGTTGTGCACTCAGCAGCCTGATTGTATTTTGATTCTTAAAACCTTTGAAAGATAGAGATAAAATTATATCATTTTACCAGCATCTCCTATTGAAATGTACCTTTGCCTTGCTTTTCTTCCTTCATGAGTCATTCAGACTGTCATCAATACTTTCTGCAGTTACAAAAATAAGAGGTTTTATCTGATTTCTTTCTTTAATAAGTGACCACAAATGCCATTTTTATCTCTTCCCTAGAACATTCGGTTCATATATGAAGCAGCACTTCATATGCTCTCTTCCCACCCTTTCATTTCATCTCGATATAGGAAGGATATTTTTTACAGCAAGAACAACCATTCAGTGGAACAGCCTCCCCAGGGGTGTGGTGGAGTTTCTGCTGCTGAAAGTTCTCAGGATGCAATGGCACGAGGTGTTAGATAACCTCATTAGACTCTCTCTCCCATGAGATGATCTTTTGAGGTCCCTTCCAACCTGACTCTGTGATTAAGAACCTATTAAATTCCACTCTCCTGTTTGTCAGTTTTCAATGCTTCTTGCCAGTCCCTCAGAATCACGGTAGTAGCTAAAGCACAACCAACTCTAACTTTCCTTTTAGGGCTATTTTATCAAAATGTCATTTTTGGGTCTCCAGCCAGAACAGCTGTGATTCTCTAGGAGTATCTTCTGCAGCTTGATTTTAAGACCTCCTTCCAACCTTTTGGAAATAACTCTTAAGGATAATATTTTTGTGTTACTTAGATAGAAAGGATTCAGAATATATTTCAGCCAACAGCCTGTCCTGAGAAAAGGGCTGTTTTTATTTTGTCACGCATCGTCTTGGGACTATTCTCTGCAGCCTGATTTTGACTTGCAGACAATAATGATTAAGAGTTTCCTCTAGCAGTAGAGAATAATTATTTATGCAGGGCAGTTCTATTCCATTTGCAGCTGTCTTTGCCAACAGCACCTTGTTATCCTGCCTACAAAGTCAGCGGTCTGAGAATGGCTCCTTAAGCAAAGGGAAAAGTCAAGTGCCATTATGCAGCATGTCAAAGAAACTGGTTCCTTGGCATGTCTCGTGCAAATAGACAAGGAGAAGTAGCCAACAAGGTGGTGAAGATTTTATCAGTCCCGCTGACGATACATTTGCACCCTGTCACCCCTGTGTTAGACTAACAACCAATGGAGTTCATTGCGTGGTGTGCCCACAGTGTTGGGAGTGGATTTGGTGTCTGGGGCACATCAGGGTTCCATTAGAGTCCCTCTGCAGGGAGATAATGAAGAAGTGGTTGTGGAGGCCACCTCCTTCTCTCTCCCTCCTGAACCAGAGCTGGAGGCCAACACTGCAGCAGCTGTGACTGCACTTTTTGGGTACTACAGCTCCCAGTGCTTTCACTGGCTGCCTCATGAGTGCGGAGCCTGAGGAAGCTTGGACCTCTCTCCTGATGTCACACTGCCACAGAGGAAGTCACAGAGGCAGTGGAGACAGATTTCCTTCCTTTGGTGAGCAGGAGATGCTTCTCCTGGTCCTGCTCACTCAGGGATTCACTTTCTCAGTGGGATGGCAGAGCTCCATCATGTTGCCCTTTAGCATACAATCCAACCTTTGGGATATAATACAAAGCAGGTGTTTAAAGAAGGAATTTTTAGGGAAAAAAAACCTCAAAGATCAGGATTTCATAGGCGAAAATGTGGGGAAGTATTTTTCTTGGTTCTGGTGGCATTTTTGTTTTAATTTTATTCCTTTATCATTGATAGCTGCAGTGCAGATGTTACATCAGCCTAAAATGTAACATGGATTTCTTGTCCTAGAGAGGATGGTTTTGTTTTCAAGCAGGATGGAAGCAGGATCATTTCTATCTGTTCGTGACTTAGTTCATGTTTCGCATGGTATCTTTTTAAGATGCTTAGGACACAAGCTTTGACATTAAAACACAGCATTTCCCTATCTTGAAAGGGAAATTACTGCCTTTAATTAGCTTATGTTTGTGAGATGCTTGGGGATCAGGTAGCACCAAGTATAGAAAATTATAATCAAACTATTCACTTCTCACTTTGTTTTTACCCTAGCTTTAATTAGACAGGGAGGTTTCCCATTCAGTGCACACACCAACATCTGTTCTTGGGTATAAAGCTTCTGGGATTTGGCATATTTTCATCTGCTAAATGACAAGACAGAATAGCAATCCAGTTTATGGCTCATGAATTTTCCACTGTTTATCTCTCCAGACTCCTGGAGCTTGACTTGCATATTCCGTGTGACTGTGCGTTACGAAAAGCTTCTCAGCCACACTGGATAAAAGATATGCTACTCTTAGCAGAGCCTGACTTCTCTGGGTTAACACCTTTCAGATGCCCAGCAGTAAAGAGTGTTTCCTCCGCGGTGTCTGCTCGCACAGCTCACAGATGTGCCGCAAGGAAACCACCGCAGCCTTCTCTGCCGGCTCTCGTCAGAGTCAATTAAATATATCCACAACAGAGCCTGATTCACATGCGACCTGTAGAAGTGCTACGGATTGAGTGTTATACCTCAGCTGAGAGATCTATAGACTTGTGAGACGCTGGTTCAGGGGTGCTCCAGGTGAGCCTGGTCACCTCAATTGCTTAATTGCTCTATTACTCTTTGCTATGTGCCCAGAGAGCGTGAGTTTTGGAAGGAAGGAGGCTCTTTAGCAGAACACTGAACACGATGTTACATATCATCTTCAATACTTCAGACCTGATCGAGTTTAGCGTTGCTTTAAAAAGATTCATCCCCAAAATTTCTTTTACCCATCCTGTGGTCAACCAAGTGGCAAAGCACTAAAAGTACCTACCCCACAACCCACGTAAGCCCAACTTAACTCTGCTGAAGCAATTTCACAGCCAGTGACAGATGTGTACAGGCTGAATGAAAAGTGTTTAAGGCTAAAACGCATAACTCCCCATCACGGTGACGCTCCAGCGTGTCATCATTACCCATATTCATTGCAGCTCATCAACTCCATGCAAAACATATGAGGCACAATAACCGTGGCACCCCGCCCATCCTTGGATTAGCACCGTAGAAACAGCTGAACAGAAGATTATACCTTAAAAAGTCACAGCTGGTCCAAAGCATCACTGAAATTACTATTCAGAGGCAAGGAAATTTAGGTGTCTGTTGCTTGCTGTCATGTGTGAGGATCTACATGCTGGTGCTCTTGCATGTTTTAGGAACTTAGCTCGATCACTGAGCAGAATTTACTGATATTTACTAAAGTGTATTTTTTAATGCCTGCTTATGCAGGTTTCTCCTTCATCCTGGAATCGCGCATTCTATAGCAATATTCAACATTCCCGGTAAGAGTGGAAAGATATGGCTCTGAAGACTGAATCATGAGTCATGGAACAGCCTGGGTTGGAGGGGACCTTAAGGACCATCTCATTCCGTCCCCTGCCACGGGCAGGGACACCTTCCCCTAGCCCAGGTTGCTCCAAACCCCGTCCAACACTTCCAGGGATGCGGCAACCGCAGCTTCTCTGGATAACCCCCGCCTTTGGCGTGGCGCGGTGTTTAAAGCGGCCTCTGTACGGAAACTTCGCGGGGTCTGCGCGCGTCTCCAGGGGGACGTGGATGTGGCGGCGGGAAGAGGAAACAGCCGCGGGGGCACAGCGAGCAGCGGGACACGCGTGTCCGGAGGCGGAGGGCCGTGGGGACCGGGGCGGCAGGAGCAGCGCGG
>JAWMRA010000005.1:24548252-24580118 GCA_035584735.1 Pseudotriccus pelzelni | reverse complement strand
TGGAGCAACCTGGGCTAGTGGAAGGTGTCCCTGCCCATGGCAGGGGGTGGAATGAGATGAGCTTTAAGGTCCCTTCCGACCCAAACCATTCTGTCAATCTCTAAGTGAAGGAAGCAAAAAGATGAGGAGGGAAGGAAGGTGGGGAAGCCAATATTGCTGGCTTAGACTGGACTGATAAGATCTGCTCTGTGGAATAACTTGCTGCATTGTGAACTGGGAAAATCCATTTTCCAAGTTCTGGATCAATGGCATTTTATGTAAGAAAAGTGTCTGGAAATGTGTGTACACATGTGATTACGGGGAGGGACACTAAATTACAGCCTCACAAACTGTTAAGCTGGAAGGAGCAAATAGCTGTGGTACATCCTGGGAAAGGACTTGCTGTAATAAAATAAGAATAGGAAAATCAATATACAATATGCAGCTTTTATGGGCACTCTTGTTCAGTAGGACAATCTGGATAACAGTGACTTGAGTGTGTGGTTTTATGATTTGAGCAGAGCCATTTGCCGGGTTTTTTACACCCAGATTTCTTTGTGACTTCAATATTTGTGCCTGAGCACCTCCCTGTGCATCACAGGATGGGCAGTGTGGGCACCCTGTGCTGTTTGCAGTGCTGCTCTGAGGCTTGCAGCTGTGACCTCCAGCAGAAAGCTCTGCAAGACGAGTGTTGCCTCGTGGAGATGCCAAATAACTTGTTTATTAGGCCAAGTCTTGGCCTAATTTTTTTTGGACATACCCGTTCCAACCACATCCTTTCCGTTTCCTTCCGTCTCTGGTTACATCTACGCTCGTGAAGGTTGGGGAAGGGGCAAAGAGCATGTGAAGGGTTATTATAGAAGAGTATTTAATGTATTACAATGAGAGCTTTAATAACAGTGTAGATGCCAGAAGCTGCACTGAAGTACAGAGAGATGGGATGTAATGTGTGTATCCAAACCTGAACTATCGTTGCTACTTAAAGCGCAGCACTTACACCCAGAGTGCTCCCTAATCCATTTTAAATTGAATATCATACTTCAGTGATAATGCCATCTTTTTTCATCAGTGGGCTGGTTTTTTTTTAAACACCATCATTGATCCTATAAAAGCCCTGCATTTCTGCCTGAGCCCGTTCCCAGACGTGGGGCTGGATTTGCTGTGCATGGATATTTGCTGGTGAGAGGGTTTGGGTTTAGTTACAGGGTTGATGTATTAAATAAAAGTTGCACAATGGCTGGCACAGAAAGGGATTCAGCCTTGTGAACCACGTCTAAAACGTTATCCTTTGTGTTCATTTATTTACAAAAAAAATGATGTTTACAGAAGATCCATGCACTTATTAAGCAGGTAATACATGCTTGGATGTGTTTCCCAGTGCTGGGAGCACTTTGCCTTTCTCTGGCTGCACAGGATTTGTTCCAGGGCTCAGTGGAGTCCCCATTTCTGTCACAAAGTTTTAGATCCTTTGTGAGGTGTGGGTTTTGCTTCTTGTCTAAGTTGCCGTGTGAAAGGGTGTAAAGCCCCGTGGTCAGAAGTGCTCAGCAGAGGGTCTCACATCAGTGTGGTCTGAACCGCACTTGATTCTGGAGCTGCTCTCAGTCTCTGGAAGTGCATTCGGTGTGAATCCGCTTTAGGGTCCCTTTTAGGGTCCCTTTTCTACTCTTACTGTTGGAGGATGCACAAACACATTAAAAGCGCAGCAGTCCCTGCTGAAGGCACAGGGCATTGTCTGGTGGTACAGACACATGTGGAGCTTCAGGGGACCAGAGCTGGTTGCTCAGGGCTTCATCCAACCCGAAATACCTCAAGCAAATAAGGTATTATCCTGAAATCTCTCCTCTGCCACCCCCCTGTGTTTTGACAGCTGTGCCCACAACTTCTTTGGGAAGCACCTTCTCCCAGGGCGCTCCAGGGCTCTGGGGAGGGTGTGGGTCTGGGAGAGGGATGTCAGGATCTCACGAGGCTTTCACACATGAGCACTGTGGTCACCTGCCCCTGCTTCTGGTGTCCTTTTCTGAAAACACCCAATAAATCACAGAGTGTGCTGGGTTGGAAGGGACCCACAGGGATCATGGAGTCCAGCCCTTAGCCCTGCACGGGCCCATCCCCAAGAGTCAGCGGTTTATAAACATGATGTGGAGGTTGGGTGGGACAGGGATGGCTGAAACAGGTTAGACCTGTGTTCAACAGCACTTCTGTGAACAGTTTAACAACACATCCTGTGCTTGTCCATCCCTCCAGAATCACAGAATCATAGAATATCCTGAATTGGAAGGGACCCACAAAGATCATCAAGGTCCAACTCCTCACCCTGCACAGAACAATGCCAAGAATCCCACCAAGAGCCTGACAGCATTGTCCAAATGCATGTTTTAGCAAGTCACAGGTAAATATCAATTATTTTTATTTTGTTCATTATAAAAAATAGTTTCTGCTGTTAGCACAAAGTCTCCTCTGCCTAGAGATGGTTTTATTCCCACCAGGCTTGCTCACAGCAAGGGTGCTGTCTGAACATCCCAGTTCTTCTGGCAGGAACGTGGAAATGTTCAGATTTCAAATGGCTGTGAAGTAGCTGAACTAATGAGTCTGAGTGGTCGAGGGGTGACACAGCTCTGGGGGGTGAAGGGCTCGGGACTGAAGCACTGCAGTATTTGAGATTAAATACTCAGGAGAGAAGCTGGGCTTCTCCATCAATTTTGAGCAGGGCTTGGATGTTGCAGGATTGTCTGGTTTGATTGATATTGACTCCAGCGCCCCAAGGGCTTTGGTGAGGAGCAAAATGTTTTGGAGCGAGCGAAAGCTGGAGCAGTGACAGGAGCTGCTTCTTCCAGAGGAAAATAAATCCAGAGCTCATCCAGCCCTTCATCACTCCTGTCCTGACAGGGTCTGGTGCTGCCACTTCTGAGTTTCTATTGTGTTTCGTATTGTGAAACTCTGTGGTGAGGCAGAAGTAGGCAGGGATGCAGTTTGAGGTAGAACCTCACCATCCCTTCTGAGAGTTGTTGCAGGAGCAGAATCCTTCTCTTCCTCCTTCTTGTCATCATTCGGTGGGTTTGGGGAGTAGATTTGGGGGATATCTGCCCCAAGACCCTTCGCAGTGTCCCCCAAAAGGTGCCCAGCAGGACACACCCAGCAGGGACCCAACCAGCACCAGGCTCCTGTTGTGTCAGGCGCGGCACAAACACAAAATGAGAAACGTCTCCTGCTCTGAGGGGGCCCTAAAACCGAAACAGGGCAGATAAGAAACAAGCACGGGAAGGGGGAAAGAGGTGAAGTGTTCTGATGAACTCAAACCAGGTGTTTGGCAAAGCTAAACACGGACCTTCAGGTTTCAAGCTGTGTCCCAGAGACTGTGTTGTTTTCCCTGCTGATAACACGGCCCAACACTTGGGAAAATCAAGTGCATTATTTAAAATTAAACAGTAATTTCTTTAGCTTTGCTGCCAAGATACGAAATGGAGGAAATACGTGAAAACCTCCCAGAAAAATGCTTGAGGGGCTTTCAATTAGAATTTTCTTCTTGTTTTTTGTTGGACTCAGCAGAAGAGACCCAGAGGGACTAGGACATTTTTAGGGATAAATGTGGTGGTACCGCAAACTGAGGAGTGATATTAATGTATCACAGAAATTTCAATTATTTCTGGCCAGATTGGAAATGGAACGTGTTTGGGTTATGCTGCTCTTTTGTAATGGCCAGATTTGACAGTACTTTTTTTTTTTTTTTGAGTAAAAACCTACCAAAACAGGAACCAGAGAGGGCAACAGCAGAGAGTTTGTTCAATTGTGGAAGTTTCCTTTAGGATTTTTATCTTTGAATATCCCTCCTGGTGATCTCTGTCCTCCCTCCAGGTGAGATGAACCATATCCATCCTGCCCACATCCCTCCCTTCCCTCTGCCACCACAAATCTCCTCAGCTCCCCAGGAGCAGTTTTGTCTCCAGTTTTTATTCTAAGATGTATTTACTCAGCTCCCTGCATTCCTGGGGGTGTTGTGTTTTCTCTTATTAAAATGAATGTCCTGGTTCTGTACATGGATATTCCTTGCTCCTGTGAAGGATGGCAGGCTGGAATGATTCATTAGGAAGGTTTTGCAACAGTGATTGCCCTGTGCCAGCTTTTCCTTAAAAAATTCAATATAATTCTATTTTTTTCTTTAAAAGGTTTGGGAACTCAGTTAATGTTTTTTTATATATTTATTATTGTTTCACCTTGAGATGGGATCTACATAATAAATGGGTTCAGAAGTTTGTGCAGCTTCAAAACTGCTCTTGGAAGTCTCTGCTGTTTGGTGTTTTGAGGCCCTGGCACAGGTTGCCCAGAGAAGCTGTGGCTGCCCCAGCCCTGGAAGTGTCCAAGGCCAGCTTGGAGCAACCTGGGTTGGTGGAAGGTGTCCCTACTCATGACAGGGGGTGGACTGTGATGATCTTTAAGGTCCCTTCCAACCCAAACCATTCCATGATTCTTTGATTAGGAACAAAGTCATTCTATTAAAGCCGTGATAGATCAGGTCTCAATCTTCTTGCATCAGTACCGTGTGCCCTGTCCATTAATACATGTTTTCCTTCACCCTTTTGTTTGAGGGAAGCTATTTCTGCTCCTAAAGAAACATCCCAATGTTTCTTTTTCTTTCCAAGACTTTATTTGCCATGGAATACATACAGCAGCAATTGGCTGGACTGATACACAGACGTTGATAAAAATAACATCCAGGAGTTGTTTGGGTTTTTCGTTAACATTTCTGGCTTTCAACAGCTCTGAAATTAATTAGTCTGTTCTCTTTTTTCTTTATTTGCTTTATTATCGTGGATTTGCTGTCTGGAATCACAGAGCTGTGGTCAAGCTGCTTTGCCCTTGAAGTGGGTCCTTCTCCATGACAACAGGTGGCACTTGTTTTCTGCAGTTATTAGCTGAACAAGTATTCCTTTATTCCTTGAAACCATCTTAGCCTTGTGTTGATCAGCACAGTTTTCATGGAACTCGCACAAGGAGTTCAGATGGGCAGGAGAAAGTGTCTCCATCTAATTACAGCCTGACAGATGCAGTAGATCTGCTTCCTATCCCTTTTATGTTTTTTTCTCCCCTCCTGTGCGCCGTGGAAGGAGCAATGGAAGGTAATCTGCCACTGTGATGTGACTTCCCCCAGCCCCTGCTTGCAACAGCACTCTAATAAACTGCATTCAGAGAGCGATTTTTCACTTGGAACTAAAAAATAAAATGACATCTCAGCGGCAGCGGCGGCTCCGGTGACCTCCACACTGCCCGTCACGGGCCATCAGTCCCTGAGCACCTGTCACAGTTTGGGATTTCGTTAAAAAAATGTCACAGTGGCAACACATTTACCACCTGAAACTTTTCTCTTAGTGTCTGGCCTTGTTTTATATCCCCATCACTCAAGCCTAAAGCGTTAAAATCCCAGCAAATGCTCTGGAAGTGGAGCAGGGGTGGTTGGTAACAGAATGCTCATTTCCTTTAAGTACTGCCATCCAGCCCTGAAGAAGTAATCACTTTACAGAAGCTAATAAAGAATGGATTAAGCTGCAGCTTTGAAGAACTCATCTCAAAAGGGCCCTGAAACCACTGTCTAAAAGCAATATTATCAGTATTAGAAGCTGAAAAATTACACCAACAGATCTGGGTCAGTGCATTATAGGGGGAAACAATAGAACTGATGTCAGAAATATTCCCCAAAATCTGCCTCTAGTAGTCTGGGGGGGATTTAAGTCATCGACTTTGTTTCCATCTGAAGGGTTTGTGGCATGACTGGATGTAAGTTTGCATCCTCACGTTTGAGATTTGGCTCCTAAGGTCTGGTTCTGCTTTGGTGGTTTGTTTTAAAGGCCAACCACTGGAGGAGAGGTTTTCGCGTGTGTTTATAAATATGTGTTGACTACTGAGAGTAAATACCTCTATATTAGTCAAGTTGTGGCAGGGGAGGTTTAGACTGGATATTAGGAAGAATTTCTTCATGGAAACAGATGTCAAGCATTGGAACAGACTGCCCAGGGCAGTGCTGGGGTCGCTGTTCCCGGAGGGATTTAAAAGCTGTCTGGATGAGACACTTTGGGATGTGAGTTAGTGGTGGCCTTGGCGGTGCTGAGTTAAGCTCAGTGATCTTAGAGCTCTTTTCCAACCTTAGTGAGTCTCTGACTCTGTAAATGTTGTGTCAACTCTCAGTTTCCTTTGGAATGGTTCTTTTTGGTTGCACGCTTGTGTTTTTGTGTTGTGTGGGGAGCCCCAGCAGCACATCCTGACACACGTGGAGGGTCCCTGCTCGATCAGTCCCGACACAACAAACCGGTGGTGACTTCTGTGAGGGTAAATCCAGGCCCTCCCAACTTCCCAGCAGGAGCTGCTGGAAAAAAAACCTCCCTGGAGAGGGAGAAGAATCATCAGAGAGGAGGAAGATACGGGCAGCTTTGTATAACCACCTTCATACCCTTCTCAAAGCGTCCTGAAATCATAAGTTATATTTCTTCAAACCTTCTTCTGCATCTGCTCTCTTAAAGGGAAGAATCCTGGGAGCTGTTCTGTGCTGTGAATATTATTTTCACTGGTTTTAGCTGGGTATTAGAGACGTAAAAACCTGAGGGTGTGGCCCATTGCAGCGATGGGACAACAACTTAACTCCAACATCAGTGTGAAGATTTGAAGTAAAGGCGTAAAATCATGGGTTTGATTTCTGGGGGTTTTATCTCCTCACTCTGAAGCCTCCCGTGCTTCAGAGGAATATTTTATATATTACAGCACTAAGGCCCGTGAAGTACCTAAGCACAAAGGGCTGGTAATGCAGACACAGTTTAAATCCTGAGCTGAACACTTTACTGTTATGTAAAACTAAGGGTTTGCATTGTTTTAGCACCCTAATTGAAAGCAGAATTTTAATAATAAGATAATGGAGAAAAACAAAGATGACTGGAGTGTGTGTGACAAAATTCTAAAAAGATCCTTTTCTTTTTGAATGCTGATGAAGACCAGGAAGCTACCTACCTTGCAGCTGTGTAATTTGATTTTGTGTACCATTGCAAAAGAGAATTAAGCATCTGAGAGGAGGGGGAAAAAAGGAACAAAAAGGAAAAAAGCGCCCGAATAAAATGAGTTGTATAGCTACAGGAAAGCTATTTAAAAACAAAAATCAATTATTTTCTGAAACATGAGAAGCTTCATTTCAGAAATTACAACAAAAGGAACTGCTGGTAACCACCCCACTACATATCCATTTCTCAAAATAGTACAAGCACTTGCAGAGAGAAGCCAAGTCATTCATTATAGAGGGCCCCCAGGACATATATTTTTCTCCAAGTGAACTTCACATTCCTCTTTTGCCAAGGAAAGCAAACCTGAAATAAAGAGAAGTGCTTAGCAAGAAAACTATCATGGCTTTTAAAGTTTGTACAGAAAATAATATTTATGGGCAATGCAAGGATTTTTGTGTGTCAGGCCAGATTATTCATTATATATTTAGAAGTTTTAAAATCCTTGGGTTTGGATAAAAACTCTTTCTCTGTAGGAGTAATACATCATTCTTTTAAACGATTAACCTTCAGCACACTTAGCAAAGCACTCAGGTGAGTGGTGTTAAAAGCCCAGAGAGGAAGAGGTTATATCAGATTTGATCCACCACTGTGACTGTTGCTGTTGCAAAATGACAGTATTTTATGCAGAAGCCCGGATATAATTCATGGAAAAGCAGCCAACACATACAGTAGTATTTCCACAAGAAAATGGATTTCCCACAAGGGAAATTACAGTTTTGCAAAATTGGCAAGTCGGCCACAGAAAAGAGCCCTCTCCAAATTGATTTTTTTTTTCCCCCCGCCATTACTTTTTGATAATAAGACAATAAATTACTGTGTTCTACTAATTTATAATTTGGCTTCTAAAGGTTTCACTTTTGTAAAGGATTAGCAGAGCTGATGGGCAGCGCTCGGCAAGGTAAAGAGACTCTGCTTTTAACTGTTTTCAAAGGGATTTGGTGGTTGACGTCTCTCTGCAGAGCTTTACCCTGGAATGGTTGTCTCAGGGAGTTGGAAATCTGGCCCTTTGCAGGAGAGATTAACTCTGGACCTTTGCTTGACAGATTAGCTCAGTGTACGAGAGAACTTTGATCGGTTTATGTACAATGCAGAGGCCTCTAATGAGTTCATTTTTAAGCACTTCTTCCATACAAACACGAACATAATCTCAGTTTCTGCAGTGCTCTCTTCCCTGTGTTTTCCACGTGCCAAACGCTGCCCCTCGCTGAGATTTGTTTTCTTCCGAAAGATCAGCTCCTTGGGAGCTGAGCCAGCAAGCCTTTCAGCTGTGTCCTCCCTCCGAGCTTCTGCCTCTTTGAGGCCTCAGGTCTCAAATATTGCCTGAGACTCGGACATCAATATTGCCTGAGAGCAGGAGGGAGGGAGCAGTTCATTTGTAGTTACGCCACGAGTAGCGCGCCAAACCTGTGGCTTTTTTTTTTTGCTGTGGATTCTTTACGCTAAGCAAGTGATGAGGAAAAATGCTTTGCTTTTCATCTCTAGGGTGGTTCAGCAGCTTGGCAAGCACCGTGTTGGTCCCTGGGTTTGTTTTTTTTCTTCTTTCTGTCCCTTGTGGTTTATGGAAGAGGGATTGGTGCCTGTAGGACAGCAAGGAGGAGAGAAGGTGGTCAGAGCAGCCACCGTAAGGATGTTTTCTTCTATTAAACACAGCGTGCTGAGTGTGAGTGGGGGAAATGAGTTGCCTGACATGACAAACCACCTCCAAAACCTGTGCCTGTTTTTCGGCTTCTCTGACCTGTGGCCTGTGAGATGTTTTGGCAATGCATCCACACCTGTCTGGAGTGGATTTATGGGCTCCATGAGCAGGAATTGTCTGATGGAGGTTCAACCAATGCACAAGGAACCCACCTCCTTCCTAGGACAGAAGCAAAAGAATATCATTGAATCATGGAATGGTTTGGGTTGGAAGGGACCTTAAAGACAACCTTGTTCCAAACCCCCCTGCCATGGGCAGGGACACCTTCCACTAGCCCAGATTGTTCCAATTCCCATCCAACCTGGCCTTGGACACTTCCAGTGCTCCAGGAGCAGCCACAGCTTCTCTGGGCAACCTGTGCCAGGGCCTGCCCACCCTCACAGGGAAGGATTCCTTCCCAATATCCCATCTAAACCTACTTTCCTCTCCTCTGAAATGAAACAGCTGAAGGGCAGAAAACGACAAGTAAAGAAATCCCTTTAAGCAACACCTTCACACAACACTTTGAGTTTCTTTTGAGGGGAAAACCACCAGAAAACAAAGAATCAGGGGCAGACTTCCAGACCTGAGGGGGAAGGAAGAAGAGATGCCAACATTTCATCTGATCCATGGAGGAAACATAAGTAGGCTGAATGTCTTACTTTGCCCAGGTCTGAATCCTGACTCCCGGAAAGGCAAGAACCCCTTGGTACAGTCTCAGATACATTTATATGCAAGGAAGCTCCTGCTAACGCTGCTTAACTTTACATAATAACCATCTATTGCAGGGAAGAACAGGAGTATGGGCAAGCATTCCTCCCCTAGGCAAGAAAATCAGCATTGCAGATCCATTTTAAGTATATTTTGAAGCCTTCAAAATGAAAATGTTCCCTTTTTCCCAGTCGTGGGGCTGAGGAGAGGTACCTCCAGTAGCTCTACCCATCTGCCCTGGGAGCACAAGGGGACCCTTCTTGTCCTGTTCACAAACTGTGGGAGGAGCTTCAAGAGGATGGAAAAGATAATTAGAAAGTGTTACTGTCCTTTGTATCGTTTCTGCAGCTGATACACGTCTATTAAACCATATATATTAAACGTAATTTACTCACAAAGAGAGTAATCTCTTCCTTTTGTCAGAGAACTCACTGGATAACAAATTTCCCATCAGCTTCCCCGGGATCTGGAGTTGTTCTCTGCTTTTACGGACCAAGCAGAGCAAGATGGTATTTTGAAGCAACTCCACGTTTATTTTGATGGAAGAAAAGGAAATATCACTGGAGGAGTGAAGCATTAATCTATGAAGAGCTTTCATGGGAGAACCCAGAGCTTTGGAGAGAAACTGGGTAGCAAAAAGGAGCTAATCCTCATGTTACCACAGGGCCAGCCTTCAGAAATAGATCTGAAATAGGGCAGCAGGGCAGGCTGGGAAGACCGAATTCCCTAGGAAACTGTTCTGGAACGGGCTGGAATTTGATACAGAGGCTAGAAGAAAGAACATATAATGACAGGATTTACCTTTCAGATAGCTCTGGGATCTGTGGCTGCAATAAGGAGTAAATGCTTTTAAGAATTCTATGATTTTAGTTCCAACCTAGGGACGCCCATCTGAAGCAGCTGGCCCTGGTCAGGCTGTAGGTTTTCACTTAGATCCGCGTCCAAACTCCAGACCCAAGGCAGGTCCCAACCTGAGGCTGAGTTTCACCAGCTGGAAAGTTTAGAAAATGTGCAAAAGAGAAATCACAGGTCAGCATCAGCTGTGGGAAAACCACATTATTCCACAGGCTTTGATCCAAATTTGGTGAGGCTCAGAGATGAGCACAGAGAAAGAGACACAGAGAGAGAGAGAGAGAGACAGAGAAGTTTAGGACATCTCCATGAAATGGAATCTAAGGAAATCAAGAGCAATAAATACATCTTACACACTCATGTAGTGTAAGTGAAAATTACCTCACTCTTGGGGTTTTTTCTGATTCAATAATTCAGGTTTATTCTTTAGCAGCAGGTCATCAGGAGAATATCTGTGATTTATTCTGTGACTATGGGCAGTTTACAGGTGGTTTGTAATGCTGGAAACCAGAAAGAAAAGGGCAAAGAAGGAAAAATGAAAAAGGGAAGAGGAAAAGACTCATGCACCATGAGCTAAGAGTTGCTACTGGGGGAGGAATGGATCTGCTACGTTTCAACCTCTGAAAGTTTTGCAGTCTCATTATATTCCAAGAGTCCAGTTGTCTGATGATACATGAAATAAAAGGATTTTTTTAATTGTTTCCCTTGTTATTATCACTCTCCCACTCTGAGGCCCACAAAAAACCAACACAATCAGGGAAAGGACAGGAATACTCTTAACATCTGCTCTTGCCCACAGAGAAGAATTTAACTAAGACAAGGGTAAAATAAATTGTACCATGTTTCTATTTCCGTTTGAAGAAAGGGTTCTGCAGATTTCTGCACTGGTTTGTAACTCTCCATATTTGCAAAGAAATCCCTTGCTCTGGATTTGCTTGGAACTGATTTTTCTCTTTCTTTCTCCTTGAAACACCTCCCCTTACACACAATAAATGGACCTGAGCTTGAAATTCAGGTCAGACATTTGAAGCAAAAGCCTCTGTATGAATCCCAAACTTTTTGATTAACATTCCTCAAATTCTCACTATATAAAGTCAGACATATAAATAGAGATGGGGGCTGGGGAGAACCTCTCCAGCTATCTCCTCCAAGCCCTAAAAGCCTCGTTTGTGCCAAAAGAGCAGCTCTTCAAACATTTTCCTGCCCTTTCCCTGCAAACCTTTCATTTTTGGGCTCAGTGGATCACACAGTGATTAGAGAAGCTGCAACAGCTGATGCCTTTCAGTGCTCTGGGTCTTCTCTGCCCCTATTTTTGCACCCCCAGTGATATATAATATTTTATATTTAAAAAGCTGGTTGCCAGCACATTCTAGGAAAATTCTGCACACTTGGCTAGAAAAGGGTGACATCTGGCTCTTTGCTGTTGATATTTTGAGTCTTTGTCTGGTTTTTGATAAAATGTTGCTGCTGGATGATTGGAATGGCAGGGGTTAACTGAGCACACGATCCCACCTTAGCCCAGACATTGCAGCACGACATCAGGAAAATTGCCTTATTCAGGAAAGCACCATAGATTTTACCTCCAGAGTTTGGCTGTTCTGGGGGGTTGGTTTCTTTGGGTTTGCAGGCCCTAATTAATCCCCTTAGTCTGTTCTTGATGAGCTGTGATGCCCACAGGCTCAATCAGCAAACCATTCCCGCACCTTTAACTTCTCTTGACTCCCATGGCTACTTCAGGATGAGGAACACACTCAGATGTTTCTCCCGATTGGAGCCATGCCTTTTCCATCTTCAGCAGGGGCAGGTGGAACAGCTCTGCACCTCATTCCTCACAGTCTAAAGAGGAATGGACTGATTTCCAGTTAAACCATTTATCAAGTCTTAAAGTATTCCACACAACCACTCCCCAGGTTCACAAATACAAACCCAACGTTGTTGCTTTGCCCTGAATTCCACGATAAGAAGATGTGATGTAACACCAAGAGAAGCTCTGTCTGAAATGGCCACAAAGCACAAATGTGGAACCCTTTTCCGTTGTATTTTCCATTTGACATCCTTGTTCTATATTTTGTCAAAGACATTTGAGTCAAATGCTTCGCTGAAATGACATTTTTCAACTCCATGTAATTAATAAGAATTTAGAATGCTGGTTGTTCCTGAGACACAACATTCCCTTTGATACTACTCCAAAACTAAATCCCTGGAATTAGAGAGACAAAGGTTATTACCAAAGCTCTCGCACAGAATAATAAGCTGATACCAGAAACCACCTTTTCTGCAAAGTGGAAACAATAATTTTTGGTAGGAATTTCCCATTTACATACAACTAGTCTGAATTAAATGTTGAACATTTAACAAGTAAAATCTGCTCACTGGGCTTGCAGAAAACAAGGGTCTTGAGAGAAACTCTTAAGCATGGAAGCAAAGTACAGGGAAAAGCACCTATGGCACTGTTACAGCTAAACAAAAACTGTCCAGTCCACATTGCCCAGCCTGGAAAAACCATAAAAGCACTTACACTGTGCTCCACACCTCAGTAAAACCCACAGGAATTCTGATATTCTTCCAGATTTCTGTCTAAAATGGATTATTTTCAGTAAATGGATCATATTAGAACCAGTGCCTGATAAATTAGAGGGTTTCTAGCACTTTGTGCACGAGTTTCCTCACGGCCCAATTGTTCTTCATTCTCCCTCAGCTCCTGCTGTATTGCCTAACAACTGTGCTTCCCATAAAACCAACTGTATTTCCCCACTATCACAAGTGCTCTGGAAATAGCCCTTGAGACCTTCTAAAACGTCTCCCATAAATGATCTGCTGTGCTCAAGTCATTGCACAAAGAGCTTCAGAGGGTTATTCTCTCCTCAGCACCTCAAATAATCACTTTAATAGGAAATACAGGGCAAGGTGTAAGTGATGAGGGTTTTTACTCCCAGCATTTGCTCCTGGAGTGGGAAAGCTGGCTCTGAATGCAGCAGATTTTCCTCTGCTTCTCTACTAGGGATTTAAAATCCAGCACCGAAGAAGCAGATTATAACAAACAGGAGTCAGGAATGGGGGATGTGACACAGACAGGAAAATAATGCTAAAGAATATGTGCAAACCCCAATTTTCTGTGAGCCTTCGTAATTCTGAAGTAACTAATATTCTGTTTCTGCTTGAAGCAATGAAATAGCAGAGAAACTGCCCAACACAACTGAGCACTTGGTTGTTTACGGGGCCTGAGTTGATCCTCACTGTATGATCTGTGACCATGACACAGCACTGAAAATTACTGAGGGGATGAAACCACCACTCCTCCCTTCCCCCCCACCCCCCAAAAATAAATTCCAAGCTTTCCAATGATTTTAAAAAGTACAAAAATCTGCTTCTCCTTTCAATTTTTCATAGAAACCAAGGCCAAAAATAAACCCATAGCAAAATAGGTAAATGTCACGAGAGTGGAAATAACGGAATCCCAGAATGGTTTGGGTTGGAAGGGACCTCAAAGCCCACCCAGTGCCACCCCCTGCCCTGGGCAGGGACACCTCCCACCAGCCCAGGTTGCTCCAAGCCCCGTCCAACCTGGCCTGGGACACTTCCAGGGATCCAGGGGCAGCCGCAGCTTCTCTGGGAAGCCTCTTCCATTGCTTCGCTACTGTCTAAGTAAAGAATTTCTTCCTAACGTGTGATCTAACCCTGCCCTTTGTCAGTTCAAAACTGATCCCCCTTGTCCTATCACTATCTGCCCTCTCCTTCCTTTTTATAGGCCCCCTTAAGGTAGTGAAAGGCTGCAAAAAGTTTTCCCTGAAGCCTTCTTTTCTCCAGGCTGAGCAATCCCAGCTCTCTCAGCCTATCACTAAATGTTTTCACATCCAACCTTAGGAAAAAAGTGCCTACAGCTTCTTTATATTATAAAAACATCTAGGATTTCCCCTGAAGATTTATGTTCCAGGTGAGGGGAGCTGCAGGTTTTGTCTCTCTCCGTGCACACCAGATCCTCGCTCACCTCCTGGCATGGCCCCGTTTCTGGAGTAATGCCTTGTTGGATCTTCTACAGGTTTTTTTAGTTCTGTGTGCTTGGGATTCCAGCTAAAAAAAAATCATCCTCGTGGGCCACATGTGGAAACATGCTGCCTGCCAAGGAGCTTTTCCTTGCTCTTGTCAGAGATATATGAGTATCGTTGCTTCAGACTTACAAAAGATGCCACCACCATCCCGCCCCTTGGCATCCACCTTAGCCCTCTTCTTCAGCCCCTCTCATCTCTTGTCTCAGGAGGGGGTTTTTAAAGCTTCACATGATGTTTCCTTCCTCTGCATGAAATCACAGTTGCTGCTTGTGTTGGGATTCTCTGCAGGGCTTTGTTGTGACGTTGATAACTGAAGACCTGATTCTTAAGGCAGCGCTGGGGATGTTAAAGACCTTTGGTGAACGTTCTCTAAAGGCCAGCTTGCTTTTTTTTTTATAGGGCATGATAATGAGAAGCCTTATGTATTTTCACTTGCTATTCCACACATTGTAGTGGTCACAGTAGAGGAAAGGCAAGCTTTCATCATCCCCAGGCAAAGATTTAATGGCGAGGGCTGTGCAAAAGAAAGGAAAAAATGGGTTTTTTTGCTGTCTAGGGGTATTCTGTAAAGCAGTATCACTGTAATTTAGTCTGCCAGACACTTTCCACTGTTTGCAGTTGCAGATGAGGCTTTGCCAGCCTTCAGCTGTCCAGACTGAAGTTTCCATGCGGAGTGTCTGCCTCGAGTTGCCATTTTGAGAAAAGTGCAGCTAAAATGGATGATCTCCTTTTTTTTTTTCCTTTTTTTCTTTTTTTTTTTTTTTTTTGGTGAATTAAGCTAAAGAAAACATGTTTTTCCTCTCCTTGGATGTTCTGTTGAGCAGCTCAGGTGCATCCTGCAAGAAGAGGGAAGGGGTTGGGGGCCGTGGAGAAGGAATAAGGGAAACTGGAGGCTAGTGGGAATGGTTTCTAGGCATTGCCCATGTTCACCTACTGAACTAAACTTCTCTGTGTCCATGTTTGCCCCCTGTGCAGGCTAGAAAATAGCTGCAAAGCCCACAGCTACCAGCTGCTGTTCACCTGTAGGCAAAGCGAACACAACTTCATACCCTATAAGCTTATGTGTGAGCTGAGAAGGTTCATGGCTCTGGAGCCCTGAACTCGTCACTGATGTCTCCACCAGCTTGGAAAGGCAGCTCTTCGGTATATTTCCTATTGGCTTCATTCAGGAGGAAGCCCCAGATTTGTTTGGGTTTTTTACTTTCCTCCTGAGATTTCCTGTACACCTGCCAAGCTACAAAGCGCCGTGCAGGCACCACTCAGCTGATCTTCCTGCTGAGATGCTGTGAGAGGTGGTGGTGTTTGCTTTCATGCATGAGGACTTATGGCTGTTAATCTGTGGCTTGACAAACCTGGTACTTAATTTTTCAGGGAACTGGCTGTTTTAGTGCTCTCCCCAAATTTCCAGGGGGCTCTGGCTGGGCTCAGTTGTGTCTGCAGGCACTCAACACTTGTGTACCTCAGAAAAGAAGGGGGCAAGAGCCATCTGAGAGCTTCTCCCATGAGTGAC
Organism: Pseudotriccus pelzelni; assembly: GCA_035584735.1. Taxonomy (NCBI): domain Eukaryota; kingdom Metazoa; phylum Chordata; class Aves; order Passeriformes; family Tyrannidae; genus Pseudotriccus; species Pseudotriccus pelzelni. Next base: position 24,564,305 of record JAWMRA010000005.1, on the reverse strand, counting down.
ACACATTTTACCACACTTTGGAGCAAACACGGAGACTGGATCTGGTTCTTTGGGGTGGCATTTACCTGCTTTTAAATATAAATCAAGTCTCTGTTATTTCCAGCTCACCATGCCACAAACTTTGAGAAGAAGTTGAGTAGAAGATGATATTTTTAGGTGTGATTGTAAAAAAAAAAAAAAGTAGTTTTAACCACTGCTGCTTGTGCTCCATCAGTCTTTGCTCTGAGCCCAGGAAGCAGCAGCAAAACTAGTGAAACCAGGGGTGTTTGAGGTTAGTGACGGTTTGTGAGTGTGATTGGAGGGGGTGTCCGGATGTCAGGGCTGCGTTTGATGTGCGAGGAGGAGCCCCAACATCTTCCAGGTTGTCAGCTGATCTGAGCTGATGGTGGGGTTTGTGGTGCTTTTGGAAAAGATCAGTCAGAGAACGGTGTGGGTGGGAAGGGACCTTAAAGCCCATCCAGTAACACCGCTTGTCTTGGAGAGGGACACCTTCCACTATCCCAGGTTGCTCCAAGGCCCCACCTAACCTGGCCTTGGACACTTCCACTTGAACAAAGCTGTCCTTTCGGCAGGACAAGAGGAAATGGCCTCAAACTGCACCAGGGGAGGTTCAGGTTGAACACCAGGGAAAGGCTGGTCAGGCTTTGGCAGGGGCTGCCCAGGGAGATGGTGGGATGGTGGAGTCCCCATTCCTGGAGGTGTCCAAGGAAGGCTGAGCTGGGGGACAAGGTGGGCATGAAGCACAGGGTGGGCTCGATGATTTTGGAGACCTTTTCCAACCTTCATGATTCTGTGGTTCTGTGATGTCCTACCAAACCACAGGTAAGCTGTGGGGAGGGAGAGTGCCCAGAACAAACCCCAGGCTCCGTCAGGTGTGAAACACTCCCGAGATCTTCGACAAAAGGAGCTTCTGTAGAGGACTTTGGAGATGGGGCATTAAGGGCTTGATGTGTTCACAATAATCCCTTGGGAGCTGCGGCCAGGTCGTGGTGACCAATCCTAAAGTGAAGCAGCACTGGGGTTTGCTGGGGGAGGAAGCTGAGTTCGAAGTGACTGAAGGAGGAAGGCCCCATCTCAGTTTATCACCAACTTCCCTCACGCTTGGAAAAAACATGAAGCTGCTCAGCACGTCTTGTACCAGAAAGGGGGTGACTAAAGCTGATACCGCGCCGAGAGACAAGGGGGGTTACCAACGTAAACAAACATCCAAAGGCAGTGTGTGGGCAGGAGTAGAAAACACACTGTGGTAATCTGGAGCAAGAGCTTGTGGTTTGGTGGTTACTGATCTTGCCACATGGCTTTTCCTTCGCGTGCCTTAAATACTCAGGCAGCAGGAAGTGTGACCAACTGAAAGGTTGCTGTGCTCTTTCCTGTAACACTTGGCCTTGGCAGGTGTTGCTTTTGTGACCATAAACCGAATTCACGCTTAGGGGGTGCTCCTAAACCTGGGTCTCGCTGGGTGCCGGGGCTGAACGGTGCAGGTGAGCACTGCCTGGGGTTTATTGTTACCATCTGCAAAAGAGTCGTCGTTGAAATAAAACCCAGCCTCTCTGGTAGCTCAGCGTCTGCCGTTCTGCTGTTGGAAGAAGGGATGAGTGGGTTTCTGGGAGGCTGACCCAGAATGCAGCTGAGTTTGGGGATGGTGCACAGAGCGTGGAGTTTCTGTGGCCGTTATGTGCAGGCTGAACCGGTGCCAGGGCTGTGAGTGTGCACAGCCTTGGGAGGATGTGAAAGCTGTATTTCAGATGGGACCCATCCCTCTGTTCATAGTTTTAACTTCTTTTTGGATGATGAGAATGGAGACATCTGTAAAAAGTAATAAGTCCCCTTTCCTTCCAGAATCAAGCTATTAGTTTTCCAGCTGTTGGCTAAGACAGGTTTTCCTGTTGGAATAGCTTTTGTCTGATGCAAGTCTAAAACAATATGGCTATGGTAACTGAAAATATTTCTTTGTTAATTCTGGTTGTAAATCCAAGTGTTTCTGTTCATTGTTGCTTCTCGTAGCAGCTGTTTGATTCTTATGTAGTTTTCCAGTGAAGTGCACACTGCTGGTAAAATGCAGTTTTGCCCATATTCTGCATTTTCTTTACCATACCATGTGGCTGTTTTTCTTTTATCCTCACAGTGAAGTCTCAGAATTCTGGAACACACTCTTGCTTTCCTTCAGAAGTCCTGTCATCTTGAATAATGCAAAGGCAAACCCATAACGTTCATTCATGTGGTTCTTGGTTGCAACCACAGTAATATGGACTGTACTATGTATCTGTCAGCTGACGCCATTGTATATTCATGCTTGAGATCTTTTTTTAGTTCTGCAGAGTTAATAAGATGAACTTATTAGGCATCTCTCTGATGTGTAATTATTCCAGGCTGAACAATATGTTAATCAGAAGATATGCAATTTATATACAGTAGACAAGCAAAGAGTGTATGTTTAAAAAAGGAGTTTTCCAGAGCATTTATGTCTATTGCATTTAAGAGACACTTATTTTTATTTAAACACCTTTTTTTAAACAGCACACTGTGTTTGCTGGCTAATGAAGCAGCTTTACTTCTGTATCTTATCTGTTTCCTGACTATAATTCTGTGTTTTCTTTCAATTTTAAGACACAGTATTTTACAAATTAGAGGAGCCCTCAGAAATCAAGAGTTTAAAAAGCATGTCAGGGTATCTACTCAATCTGGAAGCCAGGGCTGCATTATCTCTTCTGACTTTCTTCCCATTGCTCTGTACTGGTTGTTCTTGAATAAGCTCCGACGCTGTCGTGTTTTTCTCACAGCAGGTTCTTCTGAAGCACACCAGGCAGATATTTGTAATACATCCAAACAAAACCGGGAATGGTTAGGATTTCTGTTGGCACTCAGACTTCCAGCTTGGCTTTAGAGGTGCTGAGCACCCACCTGGCGCTGGGGGTTGGCATCCAGCAGTTCTGCAAACACGAGAAGTTGCCTCACACCAGTGGCAGCAAACAGAATTTTCAGGAGTGCCTGTGAATCTTCAGTGTGTGCTGTCCTCTTAGTGCCAGAGGCACTTCTGAAAGGGAAGTAATTACAACACAAGGACATAACCCTCATTACTGCTTCTGAAGAGGTTGTAAGGAGACTGTCATCTCCTGGACTGTGGGATTTGTGGCTCTTGGCCAAGGCTCGTGTCCCTCAGAGGATGTGCCTGCGAGCAGAATTGGAAAGCAGGGGTTAAAGGTGAGGCCTGGCTTTTGTTGTCCCGGCCTCGGGATTTCTGAGGCTTGCTAAGAAAAAGCTGTGACTCCATTTAGACCCAAACTTTTGGAGCCAGAAGGTTCAACCTGGCTGATTTGTTTTTGTAGGTTTGGTCCATCTCTACTGCCAGAGCTCAGCGTAGAGCAGAGACCATAAGTTGCTCTTTTTCAACGTTGTCTCTCCAAGTTTTATTTTTCACTGAAAAATAGAAACGATCCGTGAATTATACTGGTGGTGTTTGTGAGCAGAGTTTTCAGAATTGCTGGCCTGTCATCCTTTTCACTGCTCTGCTTTTTCATTAACCAAGAGCCTGACAGTTTGTGTGAAGCTGCCGAAACCTGTGGTGAAACTGTTGGCTCAGAGATGCTTGACAGGGTAAATAGCAAAGAAATAGTGGTCCCAGGGTACCAAAAAGTTTGGCTGTTGTGTGAGTGGCATGCGGCCTAAGTAGCATCTCATCCGAAGACATGTGTATGTATAGCAAAGATCTTTACAAGTAATAATAAGGGTAGAAAAGTCTCTGAAAGGTTATTGTGGATTCAAAAGCTCCTGAGGGTATTTTGAAGCTACGCTGGATGGTGTTAGGTGGGAAAAGATTTTGTAGAAGTTCTGGGCTCATCCCTCATTTCATCAGGCTGCTGAAGCCCATCAGCCCAAATGAAGATAGGAGATGGATTTATGTGGTTTTCCCTGCGTTTATTTGCTCAGGAAGCCAGAGGCTGACTTGAAGCCACCCTCGGAGAATGCAAACATGGCTTGAGAGGTAGCGGCAGTGAGGAAATGCAGGCAGCCTTTCGGAGCGATTCAGATTTGGATGAGACTCCAAATGAGCTTTGCTGTGTTAATGGCAGGACGTGGATATTGGACACTTCCATGGGCTCCTGGCAAAGGTTTGCAGAGCAGCCCTGCAGGGGCTGCAGCAAAAGCCAGGCCATCTCATCCACTCTGCTTTAACCTCTGCTCTAAGAGCCACTGAGCAGACAGGAACTAAATATGTTTAAAGTTGCATCACTGGTGATTACTTCTGCATTCAGAGAATGAAAATGTAATCCAATAGGCATAAATTTGCCAGATAAAACTCCTATCAGACAAAAGCTGTCTTGTTTTATTCTTGTCAGCTCTTGCACGTTGCATTCTTAGGGCTGGCTTGTTCTTGGTGCATTTTGCAAAACCCAGAAAGATGAAGAATTTAAGTTTTATATGAACAAATAAAAAAAGGACTATATTCTTCTCCAGAAGGAGAGGATATATCAGTGTCCACATCAACAGGAACTCAGATTGGATTGAGGGAAGACCTTTATGGAGACCTGTGATGGAAGAGCTGAGACTTACAAAACCAGAGCTCCGTAACCAATCATACAAAGGCAAGAGTGATGAAAGCAAACTGTTAAATGCACTGATTAAAGAACTGCCCCCAGGGACATAAAACCAAGCCTTAAATATCTTCTGGTTATTTGTTGTCACAAGTCAAGCTGGACGAGCAAGTCAGGTTGGTGTGTCTATTCACTGAGGTCCCGCTGAAGACCTCAGGCATATGAAGGCATAGGGTTGTTGGGAACCTGCAGGAGCGCTCTCACCAACCCATTTCCAAATAAATTCTCAGGAACCAATTTCCTCTTCTTATTAATAACCTGCCCAGCTGCTTTACTGAGCCCAGGAGCTCACGTGGCCCTGCTGTACAAACAGAGCGCTGGAAGAAGGTGGTTTTGATTTTGGTTTTTGCCTTTCAAGTCGCGTCATGTTGTCACAAGTCCTTCTGAACATGAAAGATAAATGGAGAGGAAATGAGGCAACTTATCTTTTTTTATTTTTTGTAAAAAAAAGGAAGGAGCATTGAAACATCGAGGCAGAAGAGCCCAGTGGCCGAGGAGCCTCAAACACAGGTTTAGTGAGAGGGCCAGTGGCTGAGTGGTGCTTCTTCCCGGGAAGCCTTCTCAGAAGCAGAGCAAACAAACAGCAGCACTGACTCTGTTGTCTTCTCAGTGATGCTTTCACGAGCGTTGAGGGACTGAAACTCGTCCAGGCGGAGGGAGAATGGTGTGCAGCCCTTGGCAGACCGACCGGTGGCTGGATGTCACCCCTCGGGGTGGGATTGCACTGTGTGTGAGTGGACCTTGGTGAAACCATCCCCATGGAGGAAACGGGGCGACTGGGCGGCCCCAGCTGCAGAGCTGTGTGTCAGCCCCTTCCCCTCACAGCAGGGCACGGACCATGGCTGTGCCTGCCTGGGAGCCACAGGCAAACACTCAGTGGGGCTCCGGCCTTTCCCGGAATTAGGGGTTAAAAATAGAAGTCTGAGAAAGAAAATAAATGATTTCCAACAATGTGCCGGATCAAAGAGACCTTTAAACCCTCAGGAGTGACTGTAAGACAACGGTCTTCCTTTGTGCGTGTCCTCTGTGCCATTTACATAAAATTATTTCTGCGCACAGTTCTTTTTTTTATTTTCCCTTTTTCCTTAAATTCCTCTAATCTATGCCCTTGTGACCTAGGGGTGTTTCTTGTGCCTTAAGTGATGTGGATTGCTGGCACTGGTGGGTTGTAGGAGAGCAGACCTGGGGAATGCAAAGATGATCCTTCATCTTTGGTACTGCTGAAGCTGCACAAAGTTAGGGCTTGTTTGGATTTTTACTTGACCCCTTTTCAGGATAAAATTTCTGGAATTATTCTTGATTTGCTAGAAGAAAGTATACCTCTATTAGTTAGGTACCAGCTTTAGTCCAGAAGAATCAAAAGCAGAAACTCTGCTGAGTAAGGAACAAATAATTAACACGTCCTTTTAGCTTTGGGGGAAAAAACCCAAACAAACAAAACCTCAAAAAATGTTCAAATCACTTTGTTTCCTTCTGTAAAAGAAATGCTTTGGAAACACTGGGATCTTGATTATGGCCTTGCTTAACTTCGGATGGGAGAAAAGAAGGAAAAGAAGGCCACAGGCAGGTGGCCACTCCCGTGTTGAGAGGTCTCAGGCATGCCAAACCTGCTTTGAAGTAGGAGGTGGTGGGTGATCTGGTACCACTTCTTGGTGTTTCTCCACTACCTTGAGTTACAGAGCTGATCTGTTGCATCACAGAGCTGTATTTTCCCTTTCCCATCCACAATATGCACAATAAAACAGACTTTTTTTTGGTTGCTTGACACAGGGTTGGGTGAGCAGATTTCTGTCGTAATTACACACTTGCCTTCTAAGCTCTCTACCTTAATTGATGCTTTTTAGCAGCCACGTGAGGAAACCTTCCCCACAGGATGAGGCACCATCTCCTGTCTCTTCTGCAGGATTAAAACCCCAGTGAACAGTGTGGTTCTTCTGGGAGATGTTGTCATCCATGGAGCAGCACAGAGGAGTTTTTTTCTAAAAGGAGAGACTTCTAGTTGCGTTAATGTAGACCCTTTAATGCTTGGCAGTATTTCCTGCAGAGCGGGAATGCAATGATTTTTTAATCCACTTATTTCTAAAGATTTAGTAAATGTGTTTAAGGATATAATCTTATTTTTCTGACTGTGAAAGCGAACTATCAGCAAGGAGAAACTGTCTTGGTGAAAGATTAACCCCGGTGTAGTGCTGTGGAGCATTTTTGTCTTGTAGGTTGTGCCAGCCTTGAACAATTCCTCCTGTAGCATCTTTAATGGCCAACACAGTCCATGTAGCATCAGAAAGTGATCCTATTGTATCACCATGCCTTGTAACAACAAAATATATGTGAGGTTAAAGAGGTTTTGAAATGGTGCTTCACTCAAACTTCAAAGTTTTTTAAAGCAAGTGCTCCAATCCTCTCCCCAGGGTTTTGCTGTAAAAACAGTTAAATTTTCTTGCAGTCCTGTTCCAGTGCTATAGCATGACATTATTGGGAGCCTGAAATAGTGCATAAAACTGCAGTGTGAAGGAAATGTTATTCCATTTTCATTGTGCAAGCTCAGTGCAAAGTGGGAGGTGGGGTAAAAAAATTCCTTGCGGCGTGAACTGCATTTTCCATATTCCTCTTCCTGTAATACAAAATTTTATTAAAAGCTTAATATTATATATATATGTGTGTGTGTGTATATACACATATATATATATTTCTTTTTAAAAGAGGGGGAAGAGGAATAAAATTGATTCTTGGTTTTGACAGAGGGTTGGCTCTTTGTCCCCCTCCAAACAGCCTTCCACAGCTGCTGCCCTGCAGAGCACCAGGGCGAGGTGGTGTTGGCACGAGCAAAGAAAGAACAAATCAGATTGGAAAATGGCCCCAGCTGGCACAGCTGGGACATGGGTATGGCCTTAGGCTTCAAACATCTGCATGGTGCCAGTTGTTTGGGTTAAAGTCTGTGTATTTGCCCACTTGGTGTTTCGGGGTTCGGAGTGACAAGGGGGAGCTCTGAGACTGAAAGGATTTCCTGGGATAAAGTGAAGCGACGTGGTTGTGGTCTTGGAAAGCCATCAGAATAAACATCCATGCTTTGAGATCTCTGTTCACATTAGTTCAGAGGTGAATCTTGGGTTTACCCTTGTTTTGCACAGAAAATCCTTTGGAAGTCATGATATATCATAGAATTAACTGGGTTGGAAGAGACCTCCGAGATTTATTCATTTTCAGTGCACATGGGAGCCAAAAGAGAACCAAACACCTCATGACTTGGTCAGAAAAACCGCAAGGAAAGTGGCCCTGATGGTACCTTTATTCTCTTTTTGTTACCCACACGTAGCCCCCTTCCATTTTGTGGAGTTTGTGTGTTTGATGGAGAGAAAGGGAATAAAATCCTACCATGGGATAATGACCTTCTGCTACAGTGCTTAAAAAGTGATGCTTTGTGGGAAACGTACTCTGAGTCATCCATCTGGGCTGACTTACACCAGACTGGTGCTGAAAGGACTGAGAATGCAAAGGGAATAAAGGGAATTTAAGGCTAAGGTAAGGAAACCTCAGCATAAATGAGGAATTGCATGGAAAGATGTGTGTGTGTGTACTCATAGCAACGTCCAATGCCATATAATCCTCTTGAGTAATTTTGTAATAGAGCCATGTAGGATGGCAAAATTTGGCAAAGTAATTAAGAAAAAAGAGATTAGTAAAAATCTCTCAGGAATCTATATGAGCACCTGCCAGGCATTGCACAGCATTCATCTTTTGAGGGTGAGTGTATCTGTATAAATGTGTGTATATATATATATATACATAGTCAGAAAAACCTTCCACTAGTATCATGAAGATAGTTCTTTCTGTTATCTGTGTCTCCTATGTGACAGTGTTTTTTTGTTAGTTTGCCTTGGGGATAGTTGGGCAGTGAAGTAACTGGCTGCTGTCACCAAAAGGGAGGGGAGAGGGAATACATCATCCTGATTTAAAGGGTGATGCAGAATTGGCTTATGTTTTTTGGAAAGCTGTTTAATTGTTCCCAAGAAACATTTTTGTGTGACCTACTGTGACGTGTAATGTGATGCTGAGGTCTGGACTGGAGAAAGCTGCTCAGGACATGCCTGGTGTCTGTTGTCCCCATTAGTGGCTCAGGGAGTTAAAAAAAAAAAACCCAGACTTGAAAACCATTGACTGTCCCCAAATTTACTTACTACAGAACACAGTTTAGCTCCTTGTGAGCCCCAGGAACTAGATTAATTTGTTTTATTAAATCCCTAGTTCTTCCAGTGCTCTGAAAGAAGCTCATAAAGAAAGGATTGTCAGACCATATTTGAGTTGGATGTGGCCAGGAGTAGTTGTTTGTAAACAGTGTTGCTGCTTCTCACCCCATTACCAATAAAGGGCTTGTTGGGCTTGTTTCAGCTTGATTAACCACAAGCTTTGGCCTTTATGTAATCCATGGTTATTAGGATTCTTCTAACCTGACACAAGTGCAAAGGCAACTCATGAAATCTTCCTTCTCCCCTAAATAAGGACTTGGCAGAGGGAGTGTTGCAGAGCTGGCGGCTGCTGTGTGAGAAACGAGTGTCTGATCTCACTGGTCACAATTCAGGCACTCTGAGCTTAAAATTTCACTCCTTGCCATTGTTTTCCCTATCCCCTGCTCCAGGCCCGGGTGTTAAGGGGGACCGTAGCACTGCCAACAGCTTCGTGGTGTTTCTCTCCCCTCTGAGTGCTGGTGGAGCTGCTTGTGCAGGACCTGTTTCCATCTGGAGAGGTTGTCCATCCTTTTCCCCTGGCACCAGAGGTGACCCATGTGGGAGAAGGGATGAAGAAGCTGGGGAGGTGCTGTCCCAGGGCTGGCATGAAGTGCAGGTGCTGAAGGGGTGGATGTACCTGCTGGAGGCAGCTCCTCTGTTTCAGGTGGGCACGAGGTCTGTGCCACCCCAGCCTGTTGCTTGACAGCTGTGGGTTGATGCTAAATCCATTTCCCTGGGCATTTCCATCTCAGCTGCAGCTGATCTTAAATAAAATTCCATGGCAACCTGTAGTGCAGTGAGAGGGAATCACACGCTTCTTGTGGAGGACGCAGCATGGAAATAGCGTGGTTGAAGTGGAGATGTCCTCCAGAGAGTTCCAGGTTATACCAGACCCGGGTGAACCCTGGTCTGGCAGGAAAAGGGGAAAGAGAATCTTTCTGTAGGAATGAATATCGAGTTTGACCCAAGAGCCAGTCTGTAATTACACAGGATCGGCGCTCTGCATTTAGTTTTGCAGGTTTTAATATTCAGAATTAATTTAAAATAGGGAGTTCAGTTGTTAAATCACAAGCTTCTCTTCAGAAAACAGCTTTTTTATTTTTTTTAGAATTTAGGAGGTCTGTCTCACTCAGGCCTGTCTGCTTCCTCTGAAGCACGGGATGCTCCTGAAGTTGCCTGAGAGGAACGTTTTAAGTATATTAAACCTATGGAATCTATGGGATAATTGTCCATGTCAGTGTAAAATCCAGCCTCATTTAGCAGAGCGCTTGAGGAAGAGCAAAGCACTTGGGTACAATTGCAGAAAGGGAAATCTACAAGGCTGGAATGGAGCCCGTTATTTCTGGCACCTCCTTTGCCGTGGGTCAAGTTTACATGAACTTCCCAATGTGTTTGTTTAGTTTGCTGTGAGAGAGAGCCTTCGCTTCAGGTGGAGCACAAATTTCACACTCACGGTCTCAGCTGACAAACTTGAGAAAAAATCTGGGTTTGGTTGTTGTTTTTTTTTCCACAAGACAGCATCGATTTCTTCCTATAGACAAGATGGACTGGGCACCCAAGGAATGCTTATATGGTGAGATTTAGTCAGAGGATGATTAAAAAAAAGGTGATGGGAGTTATCCTCTCCTGTGCACTGAGTTCGGGGTGACTGACGTGAATTGTACCAGTGTAAATCAAGTGGCTCCGTTGCCAGTTGATGATTTGGGCCTGGGTAGTTACAGCATTGCAAGTTTTTAATAAGAGCAGCTTCCATTAACAGAAAACAAGCTGAGAGTAAATAGGTGTTTTATCAGGTGCAAACCACATGTTCCTTTCTGGTGGTTCCACTTGGCTTGGCTGAGTGCAGCCAAACCTGTGATCTAGCCAAATCAGAGCCTGGGATTTGTGCCTGTCCTCCCTTTTTGTCAGGACAGGTATTAAGTCCTGACTCACAAATAATCGAAATACTGTTTTATAAACACAGATCAAACTGAGCTCTGCTTCCAGCAGCAAAGAGAGTAGTTTATATTGCCTCCCTGGACTGGGAACTAAAGTCTGGGAGCACTTCACTTTTAAACAGTTCCAAGGTGGTATTGTAAGTGCTCCACTGTAGGAAAGACAGAACCAACTGCTGTTAGTTCCTGGTGCACTGTCCCGTGTCCCAGAGCACTGGGAGGTGGTGGGCACTGTCAGGAGATGCCAAAGGGAATTGCTTTCACAGGGCTCAGGTGGAGCATCTACAATCCGAGATGTTTACCTCGATCAGAGGTTGTGTTTGACTTGGACTTGGGATGAAGTTGGCCCATGAGCTGAGCACTGAAATCAGTTTGTTAACTCATTTTGCTGCTGCCTTGGAGGGTCACGAGAATCAGATTATGGCTGTGGATGGAAGGATGGATGGATAGTAATTTCTAAGCTCTCAGTACTGAATTTGCTGTATAACATCAAGACACACAGTAACATTTATAGTTTATCTCTTAAAGCATGTCCCTAGTTGTGGGTTCCATCCTGGCTGGTGAAGCACCATGTGGGTGTGATCAGCTGGTTATTTTAGATTGATTGCTGACAACTTTGCTTGTGGCTTGGTGGAAGAAAACAAAGTGATTTTTTCCTGCTCTGTCTCACCACTTCACTTGTTAGAAGTGCTGGATGTACTGACGCTCAGCATACACAATGCTTATTTCTTTGAGGTTTTATTTTGTCTGGGATTTGCTTCAATATGGCAAATAATCTGCCTTTTTACAGTTCATGTCCCCTGGGGCACAAAGTGTGTTTTCCCAGGGGCATAAATAGTTTAAAAATATATATCCCCCAACCCTCCAAAGAGATCTGTGTCACTGGTCATGGTGCCTTTCTGAAAACCCCTTCCAAAAAGTGCTGAGTGCAAGCAACTGTGCTTTGAAGAGGAAGGGTCTTGATCATCTTGCTGCTCATGGAAGCAAAGTTTACTACCAAACACCAATATTTAAGTGAAATAATAACTTCTGTGGCAAGTCCTTACTTCTTTCCATCCTTGACTTCCAAGTGGCTCAAGTGTGGTGAGTGTGAGCAATCCCTCTGCTCTATGCCAGCCAGAACATTATTGTTTTCTGGCCTTTCTTCCTGAATTTTCCTGACCTGTCTGTGTCCTGGCCACTTGGCAACGTGTTGTTGAGAGCAACAAAGCGTGGCAGGGCAAGCTCTCCGGGCTGCACGTGGCTGTGCCACCAGGGTGGAAGCCAGTGGAAAGACCAGCAGGAATTCCTGAGAGCACTTGCCAAAGACTGCCCTTGCTTTTTAAAGTTTTATTTCAGTTTATTTCAGTCAAGGCAGTGAAACCCACATCAGAAAGTCACGTATTTGAGGCCGTGCAGGGGGTCTGATGGCTTGGGAGTTCCATGCAAGTGTCCAGCATGGCGTCACACAGTTAAGAAGGTAAAAAGCTGTGGGAAAGCAAGAAGCAGCCAACTGGGGGGATGATTACTGATTTCCAGTGGGACAGGTGGTAGCTGTTTCTTGTTTCTCAGCACGCTGACATTTGCTTTTGGTCTCAAAAGATGTATCACAACTTGTGCTGCGGAACAGGGGACGCATCATGAAGCATCAGCGAGGTTTGTTCTGGAGCAGGATCTAAACTCTCAACAAAGGGGGAATGACCAACATTAATTTGACAGAATTCCTTCCACCACTGTTGTCTTCCCTGTTGGTAACTTCAGTTCATGGAATTGCAGAATTCCCCATGTTGGAAGGGAACCACAGGGGTGACTGAGTCCAACTCCCAGCCCTGCACAGGACCAGGAGGTTGCAAGGAGGCTTCTCCTGGAGCTGAGAAGCTCTGCATTCCCCTAGGATAAACATCCTAGCTGCTGGGATTCACATCCCAGTTGTACAGGCCGAAGCTGTGCCGTTGCCAGACCAACCAAGTGGGAAAGTTGGCCTTGCTCCATATAAACAGCTCTGACTAAGCGAGCCACACTAAATTGGGAAAAGAATTAGGGGAACTCATTTTTCAGCTGCCCTGGAGTATTTTATCTCTAGTTTGCCCCATGTTATCATTTCATGGGAAGAGTTTCTGTTACGCACGACTGTTTCCATCATGTTTATTTTCAGATAGTGTATTTTTATCTTCTGTAAACCAAAAGAGTTTAAAGATCCATGGGTGAACAATGGCTCAAGGGTCCATCCACTTCTCTTCCCACACCCAGGTAGTGCTGAAATTCCTGTCGAGTCAAGCACTGCCAGGTCCTCCATGTGGTGCCACTCACAGTCTCTTTAAATAAACTTTCCTTCTAATTTTAAGAGGGAGGAGTACTTTTAATGCAGAAATTCTTTGCAACAAGTATGCCAAGATTGGAAGAAAAGGCCTGAAACATTTGCTCCTCGATTCATGTTTTGGTTGATCATAAATAGAGTCTGCGCATTAAAATGCCATCAGTGTCATGTATCTCACATATATATTATGAATTGCATAGTTCCTTTCTCTTTAGTCATTGTCCTTCAAGCTGATCTAAGCAATGTTGACAGTGAAGGCTCACACTTCTGAGGCCATTTAGCCATAATTGAAAGACTTTTGCAAAAATTACAGATATTTCCTGTGATTGTTGGAAGTTTTTTCCCAACACCAGAATTCTGTTCTTTGTCCCACTTCCTCTACAAATTTTTACTACAGGATGCAGGCAGTAGTCGAATGAGATCCAGTGTCCCAGGGCTCTCTGTAACAGATTAAGAGGCCACTACAAACTGGAAAAGAAAAAGCCACGGTGGAAAATAGGGGCAGACCCTGAGCAGGAAACTCCACCGGGGCCAGGGCCAACAACATCCTATTGCTGGCCGGGACCAGAGGAAAAAAATGCTCTAAAGAGGGTTTTGGGAAGCTTTGTCCTTATTTGGAGAATAAGTTTATGCCTCTGCCCAGAGCAGGCTGGTTTTAAAAAGGGCTGGGATTTTCTGCTCCAGTAGCACCATATCCTACTATTATACCCAAGCACATCCTGTAATCAGGAGGTCTCCAAACTGAAGGTTTGCAGTCCAGATTGTCACCCGGTGCTGTCCCACCAGTAAATCTGTGACAAACTTTCAGCAGTTCCGTAACTGATAGCTGGGCTCAGGCTCCTGCCCCCCCCAGCCCCATGAGAACCGTCCCCTCTGCGTGCCCAGATCGGGGCTCACGGGGGCGGCGGGTTTGTCTCCCGTCATGGTGTGTGATTGGAATGGGGCAGGAATGGGACAAAAAGGGCTTCCAGGTTAGCAGAAGGCAGTGATCCCATTGATGGTTAAGAAGGAGAAGGTTCCAGGTCACCCCTCTCAGCTGGGTACCTGCAAGTAGCTGGAGTGAAAGGTCTTGTCCGTGTTGCAGCTTTTTCTTTTGCCTGCACATCCGTGCCAGGAAATTATGGAATAATTCATAGAATCCCAGGATGGTGTGGGTTGGAAGGGACATTAAAACTCACCTTTTTCCACCCCCTGCCATGGGCAGGGGCACCTTCCACTAGCCCAGGTTGCTCCAAGCCCCGTCCAACCTGGCCTGGGACACTTCCAGGGATGGGGCAGCCCCAGCTTCTCTGGGCAGTAATCTCTGGAATAATTAAAAAATATGCCTGTCTGAAAGAATGAAATTACCTCTAACATCCTGGTAATGTCCCACATGAGAAGCAAATCAGAGCCGGACCTGAAATAAGCACCTTATAAAATGTCTTGTCTTGGCCATTTGTGAATTCCTTAGCAAACTAACTCATTTTCCATGGCAGACTCATCCACACATATTTGGGGTTTTAAAATGGAAATTGGTAGCCAGATGTGATGAATTTTGGACTTGTGCACTTTCTCCCATGAAATCCCATGGTATGAACCACAGCTTTTCTACTTTTTTTAACCATATTTAAAATTATTTAAGATGAAAAAAGACACGAATGTTCTGGGAACCGTGCTGGCATTTAAAGCCCTTTTTTTTTTTCTTTTGGTGAGAAATGGCAGTAAAACCAGCAGTAATACAGGAAGTTTTGCATGGTTAATTTAGAAGGATTGTGCTTGAAACTGCAAATCTGTCAAGAGTTCTCCCTGATCTCACTGGATTTGCTGCAGACCCACAGCTCGGGGTGCAAAATACAGAAACCTCATGGAAAGTGCCAGTGAATCCCTTCTGGTGGTAGTGCTGGGAGGAGTTTGTCAGTAAGGGGAATAGATGTCATTATAGGATGCAGGTGGTTCAGCTTTTCCAGAACTCTGGAGGTCACAGTTCCCCTCTTCAGCCCTTCCGGAATGCTGAGTGCCATTCCTGGTTTAGGAGCCCATAGAGAGACTTCACGGAACCTTAGTTTGGGAACTACCCTTTTTTTTTTTTGTCTCATACAGAGAATTTGGTATTTTTTCCTCAAGCAGAACAAAATGAAATTTTGAAAGCACCAGAACTGCCTGAGATGTGACATGACAGTTGTCTGTTGTATGCTCAGAAAAAGCCCTTTGGCATGGAGCTCCTACACGCCAAGAAGAAAGGGATCTCTCTGGTATCCAGGATGTTTGGGATGCTCTCTAGGTCACAGCTCAGGTGGTGTTTGCATTGCCACAGGCTGGTTTGAGTCCCATATATGCATATGCCTTTAACTTTTAGCTTTACTTCCTTGTCTGCAAAGCATCATTATTTCTTTGGGAGGGTTAATCAGTTAATTACTTGCAAATTGTCTTAAGATTCTCAGAAATGAGACTGTCAGTGTGTTTATTGCTGCTACTGAAGAGGTCTTGATTATAGCAAAACAATACAAGGTTAGTCTTTATTGCAGCCTGACTGAGTATCTGTTTGCATTAAAACAAAGACCAGACTGCAGCACCCAAGCCTAGAAAAATCCTCTGTAGGGCTTTGAGTCAGCTTTAAAATCTCACTAAGTGATAAAATTGGCTAATATGCCTGAACATTAGCCAGTATTACTGCTCTGCTTTGAAAACCCTTTCAGCCCTTAAACCCCCAAGGCTCTGTGGCAACATGTCCCAGGGACAGGCATCTTTCCTTGGAGAAATGGAGTTGCTCACTCTGAGGAGGAAAACAGTGTCTCAAACCCAGTGTTCTTCTGGACAAATTCCCCCTGGATGTATCTCCGAGGGTTTTCTGATCTGTTCAGCAAGAGGTCATTGCTACGCTTGGGCAGGATTTTCATGGAATGGTTTGGGTTGGAAGGGGCTTTAAAGGTCATCCAGTTCCACCCCCTGCCCTGGGCAGGGACACCTTCCACCAGCCCAGGGTGCTCCAAGCCCCGTCCAACCTGGCCTTGGACACTTCCAGGGATCCA
>JAWMRA010000005.1:24517834-24548152 GCA_035584735.1 Pseudotriccus pelzelni | reverse complement strand
TCCAGGGATCCAGGGGCAGCCACAGCTTCTCTGGGCAACCTGTGCCAGGGCCTGCCCACCCTCACAGGGAACAATTCTTTCCCAGTATCTCATCTAACCCTGCCCTCTGGCAGGGGAAGCCATTCCCCCTTGTTCTGTCACTACAAGCCCTTGCCCAGAGTCCCTCCACCTTTCCTGTAGCCCCTTCAGGTACCGGGAGGCCACAATGAGGTCACGCCAAGGCTTCTCTTTTCCCCAGAGAAGAATTTTCGGTCCGTGGAGAATAAGTGCTTTGGCTTTGCACTACAGTTTGTGAAACCACATCCTTGAAACACACTTAAATCTCTCTTTCTGCTTCAGGAAAAACAGAGGCCATCATCAAGAACTTCAGCCCGCACTACCGACGCCAGTACGCCGTGGCCTTCTGCAGGCACGTGCAGGAGGAGCTGGAGCAGCACCAGCGATCCCAGTCCTGCTTCCTGAAAACCAAGGTAGGAGAGCTCTCCTGCATGCCATAATTAGCACGTTAACTATTTAAATCACGCATTTTAAAGTTGTAATGTGTGAAAAACGTGAGCTGGAAGTTTATCGGGCACTGCCTGCACTGGGCTTTCTTGTTCTTGCCTCTTAAGAGTGAAGAGGTGGCACAGATACTCAAAGCTTCTAAAAGTCAACCCAGAGCATATTTTTAAAGTTATCTGAAAGTTTCTGCATAGCCAAACACAGTGTTCTCTCAGCTTCTTATATGGGATAGTTGAAAATATAATAAATGTGCATCTGAGGCATTTCACACATGTATTTTCTTATGTATAACTCAGGTTTACCCAATAGTTTGCACATAGAGGTGTTTGGAATGGAGCTTTGAGGTGGAAAAGTTATGTTTGGTTGCAGGTTTCAGGTTTTGCTTTTGAAAATTCATCTTTGTTTTGCTCTTGTTTAGCTGTTTTATTCTAGTGTGAGGAAAACCCTGACACAAGTTTCTGGTACAGAGCGTTGGCCACTTGGACAAAACTATTTGCTTCCTGCTGATTGCAAGGTTCTCTAAAATCTAGGGACAGAGATCACACATTCAGGGAAGAGATTTTTGTAGGAAACATGGTTAATCCTTTCATCCGTTCAGGGTTCCATGAAGAAGATGGCAATAATTCCCCCTGTGGAATGAGCTGGTTTTTATTAGAGAAGAGACAAAAAGAGAGACAGAAGTCTCTTTATAAGAGGAAAACGCAGCCTTCAATGTTAAGAAGACACAAATCTAAATTTTCTGGCCACATGGGAAATCACGAATTTCTAGTGCTTTGGAAATGAGTCAGGTAAAGCTCTGAGGTGGGATAATGGAAGAGGTGGGATGATAGAAGAAGCTGTGTCTTTCAGGAAGATGTGTATCAGTTACTAGAGCACAGATGCAAAAGTGCTACAAAGAAATGAGAAACAACTTACTATTTCATAATAAAACTCTTCGCTGCATCAAGGAAATGTTTTTAGGACATAGTGGAAAATGGGAGTTTGTGAACTACAGGTCACCTTGCAGGGGGGTTGGAACAAGGTGATCTTTTAGGTCACTTTCCACCCAAACCATTCCAGGATTCTGTGGTCTTGCATTCAGCGTGCCAGCTGAAAGAATCACACCTCTGTCTCAGAAATCTGGCAGCATTTTTGGAAGGCAGAGCTCTTCTGCTGCCCCCTCAGCTCAGGCTACAAGAATCTGCTCGTGTACGTAGTGTCTGTCCAAATCAGAGGGCTGTTTATGACTCCAGAGTGCATTTGAAGGCTCCAGAGCCCTCGTAGCAGCCTTCTGGAAATGTAGGAATAAAAGCTTCCAGCTGGCCAGTGGTCCAGAGCAATCTCAGGGCTCACAGAGTGTCTTTGCAGCCCCCAGGGGAAGCAGGGACGGTCTTATACGAAGCAGAGCTGCTGCATTTCGCGGAGGATCTGAAGAAGTGGAAGGATAGATACGTCGTTATCAGAAATGACTACACTGTGGACTGCTTTGAGACCAAGGAGGTAAGTGTTTCTTCCTGGGATGTTCCTGGCCACTCCCAAATAAACTGGTACGAGGTGGACTTGCTGCTGCCTCTGTTTCAGCAATACTGGATGAAGCCTTGTCCTGGTGTCTCCAGCCTTGCCAAGGGGATGGCTGAAGGTAAAACCTTGGCCATATATGTTTGCAAGGACTTGCAAATAATTGCGACAGCACTTTGGACCTTCCTCTGCCTGTCCCAGAATGCTTCTTATCTGTGTGTCACTGGAATGCATCCCTGTGCTCCTGAAGTTGGATTTTAAGTAGCAGTTATGCTCCTTAAAAGCAGTAGTTGTGCTACTTGAAACTAGTAGTGGCTTCAGGTTGACTACAGTGAAGTTTTTCATTTGGCAGGTACCACAGTCAAACTAGTCCTGGATGAGAAATCAGATAAAGAGGGCTCAGCAGAAAATCCCATCCTTTTTCCCTCCCTTCCGTCCCTGACTCTTCCCCACAGCAGATAAGCACTAAGAGGGTATTTTCAAACATGTTTTTTATATTTAACTGTATTTCAGATTTGACGTACCTAGGGAACATATCCAAAATTCAGCCTGACAAAAAGATTTTCCCTTTTGGGAATACCCTCATGCATTGAAATCATAGAATATCCTGAGTTGGAAGGGACCCACAAGGATCATCGAGAACAACTCCTGGCTGTGTCATTGAGTTGTGTATTTTATGTTTTCCCTCTCCTTAAATCTCTGTTTCATGATACTCCCTCTTTCTTGGTTTTCCAGGCTTACCAGAAAGGAGCCAGCCCTAAATCTCACGTTGTTCCTGCAGGAGGCAAAGTGCTGACTTCAGAAGAGGATTACAATTTGCTGTCTGATAAACATTTTCCAGATCCTGTGGGTAAGCCCTGAACTGCCAAAACCCTGTTCCTTACTCTGTTCCCTCTTCTGGGAAGGCTTTCAGGCTCCACATTAAAACAGGGCAGCAGAAGATGCCCACAGCCCTTTTCCCAAGCTCCAGGATGGATGGACACAGAAGGTGCTCTAAGCTGACATTCAGAGAAATGCAGGCTCCCTTTCTTCCCATCATCCCGGCACAAAGCCATGGAAGCTGTGCAGAAGCAGGGCAGGAACCACACCACCATTGTCCCCGGGCTTTGTTAATATTCCTGGTTTATTTGTTTCCATTTTTAGATGCCAGCTGCCTGTGTTGACTCACAGCTGATAATGAGTCCCACAGAGAGGGCAGGAAGGTTGCTGCTGCTGCTGCTGCTGAGTTTGTTGTTTCTGGGATGGGAACTGCTGTGGTCCTGCCTGCCCCCACTGCACAAAGACAGAGAAAATTCAGGCTTTCAGGGAGCAGAGCTCATGTGGCAGAGTCAGATTTGGAAAATGGAATGCCACACAATGAAAGGGATAAGGGTAACGTGAAGACAAGGATTTATTTTTTAAGTCCTGTCTCATCCACTACTTAAAGTTATGACTGTTGGGAGGTGCCCCCTTCCTCCCTTTCCCAGGGCATAGGGTGGTCAGAGGGGCTTGGGGGTGTCCCCTGTGTGTCAGCACAGCTCACTAGCAGTTGGGATTGAGGAACATGGAGCACCCCAAGGCTGTTTATGGGCTTCTCATGGCTCTCCCTTTGAGAAAAGAGGGGCTCAGTTAGACTTTTATGCCCCCTTTCCCTTTCTGTGCGATGCTGAAGGCCCTCTGAGGTGATCCTCCTGCGTCTGGGCTCTCAAAGCACAGCAGTGACCCACAATGGGGTTTGGTCACCTCTGAACGTGTTGTCCAGCGGCTCCTGCGCACAGGGACTCACAGGCACTCAGGGCAGCTGGGAACTGGAGGGACTTGGTGCTTCCTTTGCTTCACCTACAAGGGCTCAAAGTGCCAGTTCTTAGGTGCAGGTGTGTTTGGAAACCCTGGAGCCAAGGGAAGCACTGCTGTTCCCACGTGGTTTAGTGCAGTCTGTTTCTATATGGAAGTCCATATGCTCCTCTACGGCCTTTCTGTGGCAGAGACCAGAGCTGTGCCCTCTGACTTCCTTACCAGGAGCTGCAATGCACTGAAATAGTTTCTTTGAAATTTTACCAGGACTGTGTAGTTTTTGGCCACCTTGGACACGAAGCAAGAGGCCACCGAGTTGCTGTGGCGTAACGTGGCGAGGCGGTTGGTGCCTGCTCAGTGTGCCCGTGTCCCCCCGCTCTCCGTGTCCGACTGCTTGGATTGGGAAGCAACTTGATTTTTTCCTGTCTCATACCCCAAGCACCCCGAGAAATCTGCAGCTGTCCAAGGGAGGTGTGTTTTTGTGCAGGGTCGAGCGAGAAGGAGGTGTCTCCAGCCTTTGTCCATCTCCCGAAGGAGTTCCCGGTGTACCTGTGGCAGCCCTTTGCCCGGCACAGCTACTTCTGCTTCCCGGAGTCCAGAGCTCAGAGGGAGTTCAGTGCCGTGCTGGGGGACTGTGTGAGACACTCCAACCACGGTGAGTGCTCCCCGAGGAATGAATCAACATAACCCTGCTTCTTGCTTTGCTGGGGGCAACGTTAGGTGGGATTTGGGGTGCAGTGAAGTAAGCTCGGGTAGAGAACACGGGAACTGCTCTCTCTGTCAGTCCATCTAGGTCCAGTATGAGGATACGAAATTATAAGAGGTGTTTACTAAATGTGGCACAGCAAACCCTCACTGTGTTTGCAAGCTTGACAATTTCATCACAGATCCAGAATAATACATCATAAAATCACAGAATGCCCTGAGTTGGAAGGGACACAGAAATATCATCGAGTCCATCTCATGGACAGGACACCCCAACAATCCCACCATGTGCCATACAGGAGACGAGGTTGTACAGTGTGGAGGGAGTGTAGTCTCCCAGGACATTTCTGTGGTGTTGTATCACTTGTGATCCAACATCTGGCCTTCCTGCAGGTGTTTGATGGCAGCTCAAGCCTGTAACTGGTCCGTGAATGGTGTGTAAGACACAGTATTGATTGTTTGCACAAAGATAAGTTTTAAATCTCATTTTTGAGTATTTTAGACTAGAGAAATTTAAAAAACCAACAAACTAAACTTGTGACTTGCTAGGGTTATAAAAAACTTGCTCTTCTAAAATTGGATGAGTTGGATCCTTCAGAGAAAGAAATGCTTTCCTGCTTCTCAGCTGCCCTGGTTCGCTCACTGGTATCCAGGCTCCTCCATGCCTTTAGTGTCACTTTTGAGTCTCTTCTGGTCTTGCTGCCCTTGGTGGGAGATGGGAACACTCAGAAACTTCTCCAGCAATCTCGGCTCCTTGGGCCCAAAGCCCGTGCTTGTAGATAAATGAACTGCGAGTGCAGTGTGTGAACAGCCCCTGGTTCTTACAGAGGTGGCACCCAGTGGATGTTTTTTTAGCTGTCACTTTAGTGTCCCGGCCATCAGCTTCACCCCATTTCTCTCAGACAGCTGCCTCCCACTGTCCTCCGCGGATCCTTCTCAGCTGACATCTCTTTTCCCTTGTCTCCACTGCCAAAGGCATTCTTGGTCTCCTTTAGGACTCCATTCACAGGACCGTGTTTCTAGGTAGTTTCTGAAGACGTGTGTGGTCTCAGGGGTGGCTGGTGGCAGGTGCTTCTTCCCAGGATTCCTGGTCCCCACCCTGACACTCCGTGCTGCCCCTCCCCAGCTCCTTTCCAGCCCTGCTGGAAGTGGTGAGACACAGTGTGTCCTCCTGGCTCTGAGAGCCTCCCAGAGACAGTTCAAAAGGAACAGGACTTCACCTGGCACCTCCAGGTAGCTTCAGCCTCAGTGAGTATCCTCTGTGGAGCTGCTGGAGGAGCCCCAGGGCAAAGCCTGGCTCTGTGGCTTTCAGCTCTGGTGAGCCTGGTTTTAGCTGTGGCAGTTGTACAGGGTGAAAGCCCTCTGGACTTCGCTCCTCACCGAGGCTTGGTAAAGAGATGGAGACACAGTCAAGTTTTCCTGGCATGCCATGACTTGAAGCCTGTTCATTAGGTCTTTCTTTGGGGTTTTTCTTTTCTCTCCTGGAGCAAAGTGTAACAGGCTTGACAAAGCTTTTGGCAGCCTGGGTTTTTTCTTAAAGTTCAGCACATCACTCTAGGGGCCAATCCTGAATTGGCAAAAGCTGGGTTTAGATGACCTAATAGGTCTTTTCCATCTCCAAAGCCTGCAAGTCTGCACTTTATTATATTTCATATGGCTCAGCTATTGCTCATTTATGCATCTGTTCCAGGATTTATCCCTCTCAGCTTTTCCTGTGGTCAAGTTTTTTATCTGACAGAAGATGCTTAGTGACACCCCAGTGCCTTCCTCAAGGCTCATCCTCTCTGCCTCATTATTTCTGCCCAACAGGGTGATTAATAGATAAAGACAGTCTGGATTAGGACCTACTGTTACACCAGGAAAAAAGTTTTAACAGCTGACAAGGAAACAGGAGCCCATATTTTCTGGATTTCTTGGAGTTCTATCATCTCCTGGAGACTTAGATGCTGCAAGTGGAAAAATGAGCACAGACAAGCACCTCAGTAACCTGAACTCTGCCCTGGGAGTGAACTTCTTTTCCCAAGGTCTTCATATTGGTTTATATTCATTCTCACATGACTTTATTAATACTTTCTAAGGCCTTATTTGCAAAAAAATGGGTGTCTGAACAATGTGACAAAGTTACAGGCACATGCAGCAATACAGGGGTAGTGGGGATTGCGATGTAAAATCTGGCTGTGTGTTTTTATTAAATAAACTTGAAAAGAGAGCAGAATTGGGAAAAACTGCTCGATCGTGGAACGTGAACTTAGTGGGATAAGGAGCACCAGCCAAGGCAGCCACTCACCTCATCTCTTCTGAAAGAGAGTTCGCTTTTGCCAGGGGAGATCTGGCAAGGGCAGGGCAAAGACAGATGTAATGCCTGACCAGAAGTTGCCTTTCTGTCCTTGCTGTAATCTGCCACTCAAAGGCTTTTAAATCTGTGATTAAGTGCTAATGAATGAAAACACAAGTGCCCAGGGAGCAGCAGAGGAACCCCAACAAATTGATGTGGCCGGGCAACCCAGCCCAGCTGCCCTGACACTCAGAGGAGGGGGGCTGGATAGAGGGGAACTGCTTCCAGGGAGCCTGTTCTTCCCAAATGTCCGTGGAGCACAGACCCCCATCAGTGTAGGACTTTATGTGATGGTTAGTTTTAAAACTCCTTTTTAAAGAGGCTATGCTTGAGCTGAGGTGGTCTGTGGAGGAAACGAATTACTCTCAGGTGAGATGAGGTGGCAGCGTGGGATTCATTGCTTTGCCTTATCTCCATGATCCCTCCACTTTCATCCACAGCCTGCACTTACTTGGTTGCCTCTTGCTCCCAGTTTTCTCAGCGAGAAATTCCTCAAATTTTGGGGGAAACTGGCTGCTGAAATGGCCACCTGACCTGCACTGGGGGTGCTCTGGCAGTCCAGAATGGCAATATTGAGGGAAAGGCTCAAAATATTCAGTGCCCTAATACTTCCCCTTCTCCAGGTTTTAATCCGCTGTGTTTGTATGCCCTGAAAATCGGACTGAAGTTTCTTCTGAGCCTTTATTTTATTATTTGGTTTTTTAGGAAGTGCCCTCATTTCCTGCATGTGTTTAATATTTGCTGCTAGAAGGGGAGAGACCCAGCCCCCTGATGCTGGGGATAGAGGGAAGTCTGTGTGATGAGAAGGAAGCTACAAGTGGCTTGTTCTGGGAGACACAGGGTTTCACTTCAGGATTTTATTTTCTTTCATCTGGTTTGATTTCACATCCGTATCTTGAGAATCACCCTCCTGACACAGGAAGCTGAGGGACTTTCAAAAACCATATCCTGTCATCTCCAGTTTCAACAGGAACAACACCAAAAATTATTTTGAGCAATGGGTACATGAAATAAGTACAAGAAAAAAATACACGAGGCGAGAGACAAAGACAAAATGTAGTTTTAAGCTCAGGAGGGGCTTGGCTATATCAAGACAACAGGGACAGGGTCAGATTTTTTTCTCCCTCTCTGACTTCTAGGGTTGCCATTCTCTGTGTGCACATTTTCAACTCTAAATTTATCTGAGAGTTGTTTTTCTTGTAGTCATTTCTATCTTTCCCATGTTACATGTTTACAGTGCACGCAGAACTTACCAGCTCTTGGACTATAATTCAGAATAATTACTGAAGTGTTGGTAAAGGTTGAGAAGCCGCCATGAAATACCTAACAGAAGGATGTATATGTCTATATATTAATCTACATCTATATCTCCATATAAAAGCAAAGCAGCTGCCTTGAGTCCAAAGAGCACTTTGGAAGGATTTCTGAGCCTTCATGCCACGAACAGGGTGGCTTTTCTTCTCCAGAGGGGGCAGCTGAAGGGAAGGATTTTCTTGTTGCCTGTTTCTGCTGGATGTGGAAGGAGCAATTGAAGTGGAACTGGGGAGGAAATTGCTTTTCGTGACATTGAAGAAAAAAGCCCTCATGCACTGGGATGAAAGTGAGGCCTTTTGGAAGAATTGTGTGGTAATTTGGGGTGGGAAAAGGTACAAATGAAGACAGTATTTAGCCTTTCATCTACCAGGACTTGAGTCTTGGCTCCTCTCACAGCAGCTGATGCACTTTGATTAATTACATTGGTTTCTGCTCAATAAGGTCAGATTTCCTGTGATCCCCGTGAGACCGTGGCTGGTCTTTCCCCAGACACGTTTGAGGCATAACTGGACTTTTCAAACTGACGTGTGAAGTTCCATAGCAATATTAATGTTGTCATAACATTCAAAACATTTCACTATAAATGTCTTTGATGAGGCTTGTGGGGAGCTGCGAAACTCATGACATTTTTTAGGACACAATATGGAATTTTTTTTGTCTAATGTAGAACATTTCGCTTCACATAAGACTATTTTTCCTCTTTCAGACGGAAGTTTCTTCTGAGCCTTTATTTAATTATTTGGTTTTTTAGGAAGTCCCCTCATTTCCTGCATGTGTTTCACTTCATATTTGCTGCATCATCTACACCATCAGTTCCTTCAGTCCTTGCTGTTCCAGCCAGCCTGCTTGCCTACACTGTGGGGAGGATTTTCAGTCTGGAGGAGTGACATTCATCCTGAAACACCCAAGATGATGAATGTGCTAAAATCATAATTGCCATTACAGTCTTCCTGCCTCTCTCACCTTGGGCTGATTCTCTTTTTCCTACGTATTTATCAAGCATGGGGTGGTGCAGAGGAGCCACTGCCCCGTGCCCACCACCTGATGTGTTTCAGGGGCTGTGGGGATGCTCATTTGTGCAGGTCTGAGGTGGTGCTCAGGCTCCAGCTTCAAAGTTCAGCAGGGAAATCACAGAATTCTGGAACGGTTTGGGTGGGAAAGGACCTTAAAGCCCATCCAGTCCCACCCCCTGCCCTGGGCAGGGACACCTCCCACTGGTGCTGCTTTGAACGGCTTTTACAGGGGCACTGTGTGATGCCAAACAAACAGTTAGCCCTGCTCAGTGTTGGTTTTTTGGTGGCAGATAGATATTCCCACAGTTTCATTTGGTTGGACTCAATGGCCACGGCCTTTTTACAACTGTCTGTGATACCTTACAAGCAACAGCTCTTAAAATGTACTGGGACCTCATGTGAGCTTTTAGAAAAGCAAATCATTTTTCATCATGCTCATTGTTTTATTTGTTGGGCAGCCTTGCTTTTGTTTGCAAAGAATTAAAGAAAAAAATTGGTTAGAAATTGATTTTTTTTTTTAACTGAAGAGCTTGTGTAAGGGAAAGCAGGGGGAAAGCAACAATTTAAATGTATTTGGAAGAAACAGATGCCAAACTCGACTCCTTGGTCACCTTCGTCTCCTTGCAGTGACTGTCCTCCTGCCTTCCTCACTCTTCATCCCAAGCCAGCCTTTGGTTTTGATGGTTTGAGGGGACATTCCTGTGCCTTGTAGGAGGGAATTAAAACACTGTGGATTTTTCATACGGGGTTGTGAGTGACTTGCGTTGGGAAGAGACATTTGGGCAGAGCTGGGAGGCAGAGCCAGGAAAGGCCTGTGGGCCTTGACACGATCGGCTCCTGTAAAAAACATCTCTTGCTGATGGCCAGAGGGCTTCCATAGCAATTAGTGGCCTGCAGGAAGGACTCAGGGACTGCATGGAACGTGATAATCACTGAGTGCAGAACCTTTCACCCAGCTGTAGATGGGAGTGCTGCAGGGAGCAGAGGAAGCCGGGATTGCTTCCGAGCTCTGGTACTCAGTGATGGGTCAGAGTCAGCATTTCTGGAATTAAAACCCGTGCTCCGTGAGCTCAGACTTTTGGATTCTGGTTGAACACTTGTTCATCTGTGTCTTTGGGCCTCAGCCTTCTGTGAAATGTCAGCCAAAAAGCTGAGATTACTCTCCATGGTGTAGCTCGCTTTGGTGAAGCACTTTATCCACAGTCAATGTGCCTCTGCACTATTATTAACAATAAAAGTAATGCATTTATTGCAAGAAAAGCCCACTTGGGAGGAAGACATTTACTGGATTGCAATAGGGGCACTTGGTTTGTTTTTGTCATTCCTGATGTTTGATGACCATTTTAGCCTCTTTCATGCTGCAGGAATAAGTTTGAGTAGAATCCTAAAATCATTAAGGTTGTGAAAGCCCTCCAAGATCATCAAATCCAACCATTAACCCAGCACACGGCCAAGGCCACCACTAAACCATGTCTCCAAGTGCCATTAATAACAATTATTGTTCAGAGGGACACAGAGTTTAAACTGGATATTGAAATAATCACTTTTTAACGGATATTTAAATGTTATAATGGCTTCTTCCTTTGATTGGAATTAAGAAAAATCATCATCTCAGTGATCAGGCATCATCAACAGCAGCCCCATGCAGTCTGCAGTAGATACAGATCCACAATTTGAACTGGAATGTTCAAAACCAGATTTCATATTATCTGGATTTGCTGGCAGTCCAGTTTTAGCCAGAGGCAGCTGCAGCACTTCATCCTCGCTGGTGACGGGGTCTATTTAAAGGAGTTTTTGCACGGAGCTCTCCAGTGTTTTGGCTGAGGTGAGACCAGCTGAGTTATGGCCACAGAGGAGACCAAACTGACCAGGGCAATTAATTTCCTCTGCTGCCTTTGGACACACACAGGAAGTGTTGGTGAGGCAGAAAAACTGAGACAGAGAACCTGTCCTGAGGAGCTTTAACCTTGGGCCGGTGACAGGTCACCTCCAAACAGAGGTGCAGCTGTCCTGCCCTTCTGGAAGAGCTCTCAGGAACCTGGGACTGAAGAGTTCCTCCTTACTGACCAAACATTCACCTGCCAAGGGACAGAAGGAGCTGCAGCTCATAGCCTGGAGCACCTGGTTAGGAGATTGCAGGTCCCACAGCAGCCCAAACACCGGACACAGCTGGAATTAGGAACAGGACCCTCTAAGTTAACTCTTGTGCACCAGCTGCAAGTGCTCTCAGTGTGTGTGTGACACCCAGGCTGGGTACTCTGGGTACTGTTTTGGTGAGTTAAGGTTTGAGATAATAACGTTTTTAAAAGAGAAATTGAATCTGTGTACAGACAGCTTTCTGCAGTCCTGGACAACCTGGACGTGCCTCTGAGACGTGCAAATTTGGGGAAATTCATAAAATCACGGTGCTTCCAGATGTGATTCCATCTTTCCAAAAGGGGCCTTAAAGCTGTTGCTCTGTTGTGTTTAGGAAAGGAATATATGGGTAGCCGCGTCTTACCTGTTGTTAAAATTGGGCTCCACATTTTAGCATGTTGAGTGTCTAGGTGGGTTTTCTTATTTTAAAATTAAACAGAACAAACAGAATTTTGTTTTAATCTCCACAAAGAAGTGGATGTTACATCCACCGGGAGCTGGAGAAGGCACTTGGGTGATTTTCCAGGGGCAGAGCAGCCTGGATTAAGCACACAGCATCGGTCTGGGTACCTGTAAAGCCTCACCAGTGTTTTGCCGGAGGACATTCAGTAAACTTCACGGATTTGTGGGGGATTTGGGTAAGGAAGACCTACAACCACCACAGCACCAAGCTTCCCTAACATGCTGCGCTGCCTCCAAACAGCAGGACAGACGGATCAGTCCTGAGAGGTGCCAGATTTTTTGGAGGGAAGCCTCTGTGAGGGCATTCAGGAGAGGGGAAGCACGTGTCATCCTTTCTCCTGGAGAACAATCGTTCCTGATACCACTGGGCTTTACCACCTGCCCCCTTTGCAGCTGCAGCCTCTGCCTCCCTCTCCCACGCCCCGTCCTCTCTCTGTCACGCAGGCAGGGCTGCCCCAACAGCTTATTCCTTGTTTTCCTGGCTTTGCTGCGGCTGCCAAGGCAGCCGCCGTCCTGCAGCCCCTTCATGAACTGCTGGATGTGCCGCACGGAAGGCCTGGCTCTTCCCTGCTGGAACGGTGGAGGATGTGCAGCGCAGCTCCTTTCAGCTGGGGGACAATTCCCTTTTCTCGAGCCCCGTCCCATGAATGTGCCTCTGTCTCGTGTGCCTCGCCAGCAGCTTCTGCACAGCCCGACACTGGCTGGGTCTGGTTGTTCAGTGCCTTATCTGTGATGCAATCTTTTCCTCCTATGGAAAGTGAGAATGAAATTGCCTAAATTAAGCAGTAGCCTTGTAGGATAAAGCTTCCTTTCTACTTTGAGCTGGTTTTGTAGCAAGCCTGCCATAATTGTGTTTGTGTCCTGTGTTTACTGGCATAGGAAAAAATCCATGATTGGGATTTTATGGAACTTGCAGCTTAATGTTTTTCCCATGAACTATTCAAATGAATCACTCTTGGATTTTTAGCACCTTCTTCCCACTGCTCTACGGGGTTTGGGGGCAGTCAGAATGGAGAGGAAATACTCCCTTGAGCATGGAGTTTAAAACTTGATGATGTTAGAGGGCAGATTCTTGTCAGCACTGGCACATCCCCATCTCAGCAGGTCCAAGACCGAGCCCTTTGGGTTAGGAGGGAGCACAGCTGTGAAGAAGGAAAACATGTGAGTCACGACCAGAGCGCTGTGGGAGCTGCAGTTCTCCCTTCCTCCAGCCAAGCTCAGCCTTCTGCTCCTCAGAATATTCAGAGTTTAACTTCGGGAGGACAAAAGCTTTCAGGTGCAACACTCCACCAGTTTCTCAGGTGGAATACTCCATGCTTTCATTAAAGCCATGGCCAGAGGATGTTCTCTTGGCAGTGAACAGCTTGACTTACAACTAATACTGTTATTTGAGCATCCTGGTTTGTGCCTTGGTACGAAAAATTGTGGAGGTGGCAGTGAAGGCAGGGTTGGAATTTTACTTGGCTGATTTTTTCTGGTTGGATCATCGTACGAGCTTGGAGAACTTGTGTGATCTCTTTGGATCTTCAAATATCCGCAGAGCAAGAGCAGCATCTCAAGAGTGGCACTGGGAGGGTTCAGTGCCCCTCTGTGTGTAACAAACCTTCCCGCAGTCATTGCAGCCGGGGGAAACCCTGAAAGGCCAAGTTCTGGCATTTGGGCTCTCAGCAGATCTGAGGCCTCATTGCCCCATGCACATAAAATCTCTACGGAGCTGTTTTCCAGCAGTCATTTTCAAGCTTCAAGGGTGAAGTCCTGATGAAATTAATTGTAGGTTTCTGTAGCTGTTGTTTTTGTTAAAGCACATGGAGGAGACGTTTCAGGCATTACTATAGTGTTAATCCTCCATGCTTCCCGTAATTTGTATAATCCCTGTATTGCCTTTGGCACTTATGCAGACGTCCTGTAAAGCTGCTCTCTCTTTAGAAGCTCCACGAGGAAGCCAAAATAAAGTATGTTGGTTGACAAGCAAGGTTGGAGGACTTAATCCCTGACTCTTCACATCACAAATGTTTATATGTATCAGGAACTTTTAAAGCAGCAGAATTACCTTTGAGAGAATCAACATCCTTGTTCTTCCCTCCTTTCTTCCTAACACAACAGGACTTCAGGTGATCAAGGCTGCAGCAGATAACCTTGGAGAGGGGCTTAGGCAGTGGTTTAAAAACATTGCTGCTGGATGCATGTGGAATGGGAGAATGGATCAAAAAACGAAGGTTGTTTTTCAAGGGTTATTTATGGGCAAATCCTTTTGTGTCCCTCTCTGTTTTTCCCTAGATTTCCTCAAGCAGGCCACGTATGAAGTCGAGGCGTTCTTAGAAGCCATTCAGTTCTTCCGGCAGGAGAAAGGCCACTATGGGACGTGGGAAATGATAGCTGGCAATGAAAAAGAGGTAAAAGAATACATTCCTGGAGGTTTTTTGGCTTTGAATATGGCAGCTCTGAGCACAGTAAAGGTTGTAAAGCCTCTTGGGAAAAAAATGGCATTTTTAAAAAGAAAACTCAGTAGGTAGAAATACCTGAGATTTTAAGGTGCTTCCTACTCACGTGAAAGGAATAATTCTTCTTTAATAAAAACTTCTGAAACAGAGTCTTGCATAGTAACAGTCACATTTAAATGTGTGTGTACTTCAGTTCTGCAGAAATGGTCTGGGTCCATATTTGGGCACCTGAGTGTGTGGCTTTGAAGCACTGACGGTATCTCAGGTAACTCCACCAATCCCTCTGGCATCACTCCACGTCTCCTTTAGGGCAGTTGAGACATTTGGGCCCTGATTTATGGTTCTTTTTCCAAAGCACTGAGCACTCAGCAGCAACTGTTTACTTCAGTACCAGCTGCTGGGTGTTTTCCTTGTTGAAATCTGGCTTCCCTTTGGGAAAATGGAAAAAAAAAACCTGATAGAGCGGGTTTTGTTTTAAGAAACCAGATTATTGTTTTAGGAGCAGCCCACCTCTGAAACGCTGCAAAGGGTGCAAACGGGAGAAAAATCTGTAAACAGTGTCTTTCCCAGTGCCATCATGGCAGGGACTGAAGTTTCCTGCTAACATCTAATAATAATTCCTATCTACAAGGAGCTCCATCCTTCCTGTGGAGTGAGGGAGAGTTTTCTCTTCTCCCCTCCTCCCTCCAGTTATGGAGCTCTTACAGTGCTAGTTTCATTTCATGTTTTATTTTCCCTTTGCTTGCCAACAACTTACTCATAACCCATATACCTCCAGAGAGCTGTAATCAGAAGACATCCAGCCTAGTTCCACTATTATCTCCCTAGTAATAACTCACTCTGGAAGTTTAGCATGTTCTCATGCCTGCTTGGACCAAACACACTAATTATTTTAGGCAAATATCCAAGCTAAGTGAGTGGTTTGGAACACAACAGGCTGCAATTTGTCGCTGTAAAAATCCCTGCAGAATGCCAATAAATGTATTTGCTGAATCTGAAGTGCTGCTGTAGCATCATCTGTAAGTACTTCAGTAAATGAAGCTATGACAACAGTTTGCCTATTGTAGGTGTATCAGAGGGATATTAGAGTAGAGGACTGTGTGTTGTATTTCTGTAGGGGCTGTTCGTGCTTTGTGTTGCGCTGACACACAGTCAGAGCCCATCCTTACTTTTGTTAAGTTCCTGCCATTCCCCCACGCTGCTGTTGGTGCCCCAAACCCTCTCCAGCAGCTGTAAAACACGAGGTTCAGCATCAGGAGGCACTGACACGAGTGAGGAAGCAGTGACATGATGAAAAGGGAGAGCTGGGGGGTGTCTCTGCACTCTGTGTTGGCTCAGCAAACAGCTGGGAGCATCAGGGCCATGGTCCTGAATGTGGACCGTGCCGGGCTGTTGGTGAAGCGAGGAGAGCTGGGTTCAAATGCTCATCACTGAGCACAAACCCTGTTCAGGCCCCACTGGAGAGCCAGGAGGGCTGTGTACTCTGTGAGACCCCTCTGAAACCGGTGAGAAAAAAAATTCTGTGAGAAAAAAATCACAGAATCACAGAGTGGTTTGGGTTGGAAGGGGCCTTAAAGCTCATCTCAACCCCTGCCATGGGCAGCGTCACCTTCCACTAGCCCAGGTTGCTCCAGCCTGGCCTTGGACACTTCCAGGGATGAGGCAGCCACAGCTTCTCTGGGCACATCCTTTACCCAGAGTGAGAAAAGTACAGCCTCTTAAGATGCTTTTTGTTGGCCTTTTCCTGGGCTTGCTCTGTCTCTCTGTGATCTGTTCCATCACATATGCTGGACTGGGCATTTACCTTCGTTGAACTTCATGAGGTTTTTGTCCACTCCTTTGTTCAGCCCATCGAGGTCCCTCTGAATAGCAGTCTTGCTTGCCAGCCTGTGGACTACTCCCCAAATTGGTATCATCTGTATTCCCAGTCCAGTGTCTTTCCTTTCTGATTGGAACCATCTGCCAGACCAGACTGCCAGTTAGATGCTGGGATCAGAGCGGGTGATGGGTCTCTTCTGCAACCACTGAATCCAAAGTGAAAATGTGCTTGAGGGATAAAAGTGCTCAGTGTCAGTTTAGAAAATCAAAAAACAGGGCAGTGATACTTTTTCCTCGGTTTTCCTACATTCCATCACGAACTCTTGTTGTGTGGAAGTCCCTTGGACTCTTTTCTTCCTCCCGCCTTTCTGCTGTGTTGCACCTTTGTCACCAAACACCTTCTTAGGTTACAGATTTCATCTGGGTTTTGTTCAAAAATCTGGAGGTGCTGGGAGGAGATTGGAATGTATATGAATTCTACAGTGTAAAAGTTTTACTGGTTTTACACCAGTATAGTTGTCTTTTTGTGACAAAAGAAGCTGCTTGGAAAATCTTTCACAAACTCCAACAGCTATTTATTCCATCCCTTTTGCCTCAGGATTAGGTTAGAGCTAATGAGTCTTTTGGATCATGTTACACATTCTTTGAAAACAAATGTTAATTAAAAAAACCATGTAGAGTAGAATGATTTGATTCACAGATTACTGACATTACTGGGTTCCACTTCTGTCCTCTATCCTGTTTTTCTTGGGATCTCCTGCTTTTCTTGTTTGAGCTGGGAAGTTGGTGCTCACCCAGAAAAGTGCTGGAGATTCAAATTAGTTCAGTCATATTTTCCTTTTTTCAGCCAGTGATCTTCCCGTCAGAAATAACCTTTGTCCAATGACTCCTCAGAACAATTTCTCTCCCATGACATCTCCTCTCGGAGGGTGGGAGCATCCCAGAGCGAGCTCAGTTTGGGGGAGCAGCAGTCAGCAAACCAACTTTTCAGTGTTTTTGATTAGATTTGTCTCTTGAAATCAATCATTTTAGCTCCATGGATTTGCACGTGGCAATTCCACAATAGCGTGCTGTGAATTCTAGCAGGGATCCTGGTCCATCTGCTGCCAGTTGTTACGTGGTCTCTCAAAGTCCTGCAGTGGAAACTGCTTTGGATGAAACGCCTGGAGCTTCCCTCAGGCTTTCCTCATGTTTTAAATCCCGTCCTCCTGGTAGCCTGGGATAGCTCAGCCCCTGGATATTTGAGGTTGCCTGTGCTCACCACTGGGATGCAGGTGGAGAGCAGTGTGTGAACGTGTCATTCTGACCTTACAGATCCTGAGCAACCTTGTGATGGAGGAACTCCTGCCTAACCTTCAGACAATGATCCTGCCTAAAATGAAGGGGAAGAGGAATGACAGGAAGCGGGCCTGGTTTGGTGTAAGTACTTGCAGACTTGCAGAGCAGCTGTTTCTCACAGCAGCTCCCTGTGGGTGCTGATTCTGATCTTTGCTGCTTAATTTTATTTGGGTTTAGATCGTAGAAGAAACTTATGGCTTAGTCCAGCAGCAAGTGGCAGAAGGATTAAATACCTTGAAAGAAGAATGCAGAGAATATGCAAAAACTCTTGAAGGAACCATTCGTTCAGACATGGATCAGATTCTAAACTCCAAGAACTTCTTAGCCGGAAAAATCAAAGGTTAGTGGAGGAACAGCTGTGCTTTGGAGCAATTTTTTAAAGTTTCCCATTGTGTTGCTTAAATGACCAGATGTCATTGTTTTGAAATCCTCGTGTGTTTTGAAAAATCCAACTGGAGACACCAATTTTCAGCAAACAAATGCTTTGAGCCTCCGCTGCCTCTGCTGGGAAGTGACACCTCTGGCCGCTGTGTCTGTGAAAACACCAGGTCTCGTCAGGCTGGAGCTGACAGTGTTTGAGTAGCCTGATTAGAGTTGCTCACTCTGCTTTCATTTTGGCTTGCACAGCCTTAGGTAGTGAAGATACAGGTCACATGAGCATAACTAGAAGAGGAGAGGTTTTGACCTGATTTCTAGGAATGCACCACAAAGACGGGTTCTGGTTATGATGTGACAAATTCACAGGCTACCAAAGAGCTCTTAAACCCAAGGGCTTCCTAGGTGGTTTTAAACTAATGTGAAGTCACCATAATTTTGTTGTGAATATACAAGTGAGTTTACAAAGCAGGGAGGACATTTCTGGTGTGTTGCTTAAGCTGGCAAATAAATAAATAAATAAATTACTGGTAATGGATACCTAGAGCTGCCCTTTCCTCCACTCCCATGGTGCCCCCAGCTGTTGCTGTTTAGGTGAGGCATGAGAAGAGAGGATTCTTTGTCACCCATAAAACTGTGAGCTCTCCTTTCATCACCCTCAGCACCTTTGTGGAGGTGCAGCTCCAGGGAAAGCTGCGGAACCACTGAATTCCTTGTGAAGTAGATCAGTTCCCGTTACTTTCTCACTGTACCTCTAAAACGCAACCCTTGTGCTGTGCTGACCCTCCAGCCACTGTCTCTGAGCCTGCCCAGAAGTGCTGCACGGAAAACATCCAGCCATTCCTCTCCTCCATACTCGAGGAGCTCATGGGCCCCGTGAGTTCGGGATTCACGGATGTCCGCTCGCTTTTTGATAAAGAAGTGAATGACATCATCCAGGACTTCCAAAAGACCAATGACATGGCGAAGCTCAAAGAGGTAAGACACAACACATTTAGAGCCTTTATATTAGAACAAGGACCTCCTGGCTAGAACTTGGCAGAGTGGGATTTGCCTTCCCAGGTGGCAGTAAGTTAGCGCTTGGGTTTATCATTTAGGAAGTCAGGTGGTGGTTGTGCAAGTAGAGGGTAGATTTCAGAATTTGGTTTAAGGCCAAAATGTTAAAAATTCACCTCTGGTTGCTTCCCCTGGAAACCTGTTCTTCCCGCACTGGAATGCAGAACGTGGATCAGCTTATGAACCTGCCCTTCAACTCCGTGAAAATGGAGCCGTGCTACCTGAAGGTGAACCTGCTCCAGGAGCTCCTTCAGGACCTCAAGAGTCGCTTCAAGGTCTATCACATTGACTTTGTGATTCAGAGGACACAGAACTTCATGCAGGAGGTACTGTAAGATCCAGTTTTTCCTCCTGGGAGAACAGGTTAGGATTGTCCTGCTAATCTGCTTGGGAATGATCTTGATAAAAGCTGTGCACAAGTCCCAGAGACTCTCTCAGTCAAAGCAGAGATACCAAAGCCTGAGGAGATCACCTGGGAGCTGCTTGGGATTTGTATTTGGGAGGCTGTGTGTGTGGATAGAGTCATTCAGCAAAGCAGGAAATTTTGGAGGATCATCTCTTCCCTTGAACTTTCATGGTCTGAATTCCCAGTGTCTCAGCACGCAACAAAGTTGTGCTTGTAACCAATGGGGTGGTAAAATCTACCTGATTCCCATTCCCAAGGGTGTATTTTTCAGGAAGGGTCTTAAATATATTTTACCAAAACGGAACATCTCCTCCTTGGCAGTTTTATTTTCTCATTTATATAAAAGAAAGCAATTTAATGTTAGAAACTGGTAATTGCGTGGGGACAGATGATGTCTGAGGATGAGGTGCTTTATCCAGCTTCACTTTTCAGGGAGTTAGGGGAAATGGTGACATCATTTCAGGTGAAAAATGAACTCCACCTCTTTGTTCCCTCTTGTGTATATTGGTATAGGCTGTAATTATGCCTGGCTTTAATTCCTTCTGGATGCCTGGCCAGAAATCTCTTAGTAGCTGGCCAGCAGACTTATCTCAGTTGCCAGATCACAAGACACACTTGCCCTTGTAGCCCCAAGTTGAATCCTGTGATTTTAATCCGTGGTTGGGAAACAAAATCATCTAGTCAGGAATCTTGAGAAGTGGAGCTGGTCCAGATCTATGGAGTGGGAGTTAATGAATATGGAAAACAAGTGTCTAGCACAGTGCTGGGACAGGGTTTTCCTAAAAGCAGCGCTTCTAAGTACAGCCATGACCAGCAGCCAAAGCATTAGTCAAAAATAAAATTCTGATTTCATGTCTGGGTCTTTCATGGAGACCATTCAAAAAAGCTGCCAAATAAAGTGTCTTTCAGTAAGTGAAGGCCATGAGTCAAGAGAAAGAATTAGACAGAAAATGAATCCCATAAAACCAAGCAGTATTGTTTTTCTAAACAGTGCATGAGTCAAAATTAACAAGAAATAAGTTCAATTATAGCACGAGTCGTTCTAAAAATGCTGTTATTGCATCTCTCTCTTTAAAAGGCTGGCGTTTTCCTCATAAAAATAGTGAGTAGCTCCCTTTGTGTCCACGGCCGTTTCTTTTATTAATGAGTAAAATCAGACATGTCTGTGTTCGTGCTGCCTTAATTAAAAGGCGCATTTGGCTTAGCCCTGACTCGGGCGGAGGTGAGGCAGCATTCCTTGCCTTGGGAATTTGGCATCCTCTAGTGGCCAGTTCTAGGAAATTTGGGAGCGCAGTGCTCAACTGGCGTGAATGGACAGCCCCGTGGGCACCTTCAGTCAGAAGATTTAAAATGTGAATGGAAACAGCTCAAAAAAAGGCAAAACCTCATTAAATAGACGCAATTAACACCTACAGGACTGCTTGTCTGAAATGTATTTTCAGAGCAGGGGTTTAAATGTTTTTAACGAATCTTTGGATAACCTGAAAATATGGTAAATGCCAGCTCAACATAATTCTGTGAGGAATTATTGCACTCTGTGTGATTTTTGCTGATTATTATTTGTATTATAAGGAAAGCTAAAGATTCATTACCTTAAAAATATCTGCAGACTTATTCTTTTTTATTCATGATTAATGGTAGGAGTCAATGGGAGTCTTCTTACTAGGGATAAGAAGTTTTGGCTGTGGTATTTATATATGGATAATAAATTCTACTTTTTGGCTTTTCACCATCACTTTGGATGGTGACATGAGATCAAATCTATACAAGAAAGCTGTGACAGCGTGACAATGACACCAAGGCTTAATTTTCTTTATTTATTGCAGCATTTTCAGTGCACATTGCCCTTCAGCAAACTGAAATGCAGCAGAAAATTTTTGGACAATATAAATTAATCTACTCTAAGTATGTTTGCTGATAGAACTGTTCAGTCATATGAGCAGACTTGTAGTATTGGCCTGCTGTAAATTCAAGATAGACACTGAGAGAGTTATATTTTCATATTCTCTTGCATTAGATAATCATCTTTTTGGTTTCCCATTTCAAAACTGAGTGTTGCAAGCTAAACTAAATGAGGCTTTTCTGCCCTTTCTGCAATCATTTAAAGTACTTGAAATATTTGTTGATCTTAGGCCCGTTGTTCTTTCTCTGTTTCACCTTTTCAAAAAACACAAGTTGAATTAACAGTTACATTTATCATGTTTGCATGAATTTTATGTTGCTGGTCTTTAACAGATCTTTTCAATGGTTCTTTTTAGCTGATGGAAAATGCAGTTTATACTTTCGAGCAGCTGTTCTCTCCAGCTCACCAGGCAGACTCGGCCAAAGTGGCAACAACCATTGAAAAAGTCAAGCTGAGGGTGCTGAAGGTAAACTTTGTGTAGCACTTCTGGACCAGAAGTCCTTGGGTTCTGCCTTCTTAGGAAAAGGGAATATATTTTACATGAATTTATCTCTGTATTTGAAAGGAGATATCTCCTACCAACCAGCTGGAAATACTGACTCAGTGGCACATAGCAAACTCTTCCTTTGAGGGGTAACACCTAATTCTGGGCAGACCCTTATAAAAGTACTTGCATGTGCAGTATGATGCTGTGAGTCCGGATAGAAAAGTTTTAATTAACTGTATAATTAGCCTGCCCCTAGAATTCGTTCCTCTCGGAAAAGGCAGTGCTGAAATACCCGGGGAGGGCAATCAGGGGCTGTTTCTAGCCTAGATATAAAAAAAAAATGAAATGGAAAGAGATGCCGGCAATCTGGATTTTGGAGTGGTTTTGCAAAAGCTGGAATAACCCGCACGGCAGTTCAAACCCCCCGAGAGCACCTGTGATGCACCAGTTACAGGGTAACAAGAACCAGTTCCTCCTGTGAGTGATTAATAACCCCAAGCACGTCGGGGCCTGTTTCTGTTCTGTGTTTTGACAGCAATATGACTATGACAGCAGCACTATCAGGAAGAAGATATTCCAAGAAGCACTGGTACGGATTACCCTGCCCACAATGCAGAAGAGCCTGGCTTCAACGTGCAAACCAGTAGGTTTCTGGGGTTAAAAATACCCAACCCCAATAATAAAAGGCAAGGAAGGAGTAATGCCTTGTCAGTAAGTCCTTCACACTGTAGCTGTTTTCTCCCAGGGAGTTGTTCAGGTCGGCTGCCCGCTCGGCCAAAGGAGGCTTAGATTTGCCAGGTCATGGGTTGGGTGGGTGTGGGGCATAAGGAAGGTTTCAGGAAACAGGGAAACCGCATGTACAGCTTGCTTGCTCAAAGGTAGTTGCAGTCCTTTGCCCATCCCCGGTTCCTTTATTCCCTGGAGATCTGCAGTCCCCCAAACTGGGCTCCTCTGGGCAGTTGGGACGTAGGTGATGAGCTGGTCCTTGTGTTCATTCCTCTTCAGCAGCACCCCAAGGCCCGGGCTGGGAACATGCACAGCCTCTGCCAGCGACCTCCTTCAGCGCCCAAAGCCTCCTGGGGCAGCAGGAGCGGCAAGAGCCAGGCTGTGCCCTTGCTTTCAGTGCTTTTAAATGGAAGCACTGAGTCAACAAACAAGAAATGATCACACAGAGATGATCTCTGTTGCCCTGAATCGTACAGGGTACGTTGGTAGTCAGCAGAGGTGGCTGCCAGAGTCTGGGGGAGAAGATGGTAGATGTTATCAGTGTGGCAGCATCAGGGGCCTGTTGGAATGCTGTTCACCTTGGCTCAGAAGAAAGAGTCTGAGCCCTTTGGAAGCCCATGAGTGCCCTCTTGCATTGTCACAGTACCTGCCTAAGCCATCCCAGTCTCCCTGCCCTTCTGTTTCCATTGATGTCCATCCAATGCTGGATGCTGGGAGCTCTCACCCATGTGTGCTGCTCTTGTTTCTGCTCTCCAGCTTGTTTCAGTTTCAAAAGCAAGTTTAAACCCAAGTATTTTGCCAAGTTATGCTCGCAAGTCTTTAAACTCTGGAATACTAAAACTTGAAACTTCCAAGAATATCTTTAAAACCACTCTTTTCTGTATGTCCCTCTACTTTCCTTAGTATCCCCAAAATAACAGTTTCTTGTAGCGTGTCAGCAGTGCCTTTGTGACAGGGTGTCCGTGCACAGGAACAAGCATTTCATCACCTGGACTATCTGTGGAGACAGGTCATGTCTCTGTCCTACAGGACAGAGGGAGTTGTGGTGGTGCAAACTTCCCACGAGCCCTTTCTATTTGATTTCCCACAAGCTTTTTGTGCTTGTGCCTCTGCATAAACGAGCAGTCAACTCTGGAAGGTAAATGTGCGGCACAGCTGACAGGCCCAGCCAAGTTCTGACCTTTCCCTTGAAAATCTCCAGGTGTTTTTATTTAGGTGCCTCTTCTGGAAGGTCACCTAATTTACTTTTTATAGACCACCAAGCAGCCGCTTAATAATAATGATTCAGTTATTGTCTAGACAGCCTTTGTACACAAATCACTGAGCTGAGAGTGTTACACACCTATTAGAAAAACAAAACCAAACCCTGTATCTCCCATGCACTGTGGATTTGCCTCCTTGGACAAACAAGTTAGTGAGGCGTTTCCTCAGCAGCTGTTTATTTCAGGTGGCAGTGATCTGTACTGCTTTGACATGTGGTTGTACTGCAGGAATACTGTTTGATAAGCACGTAATAGATTGTGGACACACGCGGTCATTTAGTCACAGTTCAAAGGGAGCATTGCAAGACCTGCCGGATGGATCTCCGGGGTGTTTGGTTGCCGTAGAACTCTCAGAATTCCCTGGGTTTTCTATATCTATTCCTTTCTTCTCCACCTGCACAGGAGCTGCAGAAATATGAGCAGTACATTTTCGCTGATTACACGAGCGTGATCCAAGTAGAGAATGTGTATGAAGAGATTTTATATCAGACACTGCTTGAAGAGGCCCTGAAAGGTGAGAACAGTCTTGAGGTGACAGTAATGACATTGCAGCCCGTGAGCTCTTCCTTCAGAGCTTCCCAGAGTCCTCCCTTGCCTGTGTCAGACCCTGGCCCCACTTTCCCCAAGACACTATTTCGCTCACTAAATATGTGTGGCAAGCCCTAAAATCTGAATTATGGGGCAACTTCACTGAACCTGGGAAACTTGAAGTGATAGCTCGGCACAAGCCCTTTTCTAACAAAATGTAATTATGCCAACTTCATCTGATCTCAATTCCCTGGGCTGGGGGGGGAAATTATGCCCTTATTTGCACAGACTTGGTTATGACCAAATGGCAAGACTGGGCCAACTGCAAGACTAAGACCATTACAAAGAGTAATGGCAGCAAGACTTAATTTCCCCAAATGAAATGAGCTGCTGGATGCAGTTTGCAGTAGTTCACTGATGCCAGTGCAGTACCCTCTGCTTTTGTGTCAGAAAACTAAACTATTCATAATAAATATTATACGTAGAAATATAAATACCTACAAAATACTTGTATCACTCTGGATCTGCATTCTGTCTATACCCTGGATAAAAGACAAGCAGAGGTATTGCACAGTAGGTTTTCGTAGACCCTTGTTATCACTCCTGTTCAAAAATATCAGTATAATAATTAATGTAACAAGGACACACTTATTCACATATTCAGTGTAAATCCTTCTGCATTGAAGCATTACCTCTGTACATTGTGGGTCCTCTGGTAGTTTTCTGTTTCAGAAATGCTTGGGTCAATCATGAAGCGCCATAAATTAAAACAGATAAAATCACCACCCCCAGAAAAGAAATGTGAGCTAAAAGCAAGTGGAAAATGAAAATTACTGTTGTCTGTAATATCAAAAAGGACAACATTGACTGGGGAAAACACTGTACCTTCTTCCGTGTCCCTCTGTGAGTCCTTCCAAAACGGTTTGTCTTTCTGTTTTATTTAGTGATAAAAGAAGCTGCCATTCTGAAGAAGCACAACCTCTTCGAAGATAACCTGAATTTGCCCTGCGAGAGCGTGTCCAGCCTGGCGGAGCTGAAGACCCCTTCGGGCTCAGCACAGACCACCCCTGCCAAGAAACCTTCGGCCGCCCAAGGCGAGGTGTCGGACACGGAGAGCCAGGGGGAAGAAACGCTGGTCGTGACGGGAAAAATTGCTTGGGAGAAGGATGCTGAGGAAGGAAAGTCGTCAGACAAAGAGGCCTCTGGTAGTGCAGCTGGTGATCACAGCAAAAGTGAAGCAGTGGTTGTTACAGACACCGGTGAGAAACAGGAGTCCCCTCCAGCTGCCCGCACAAAACAGGCAGTTGTAGAGAGGAAAAGCGCTGTGGGGAGTGAACCAGAGCGTGTGATGAATGCTGAGAGAGAACTCCAGACACCACAGGAAGCTGCGGAGGAAAAAGTAGCTTCTGGGACTGACGCCGCAGTGAAAAATTTTGGATCCAGCCCTAAAAAAGAACCTACGGTACCTGAAGGAGCAGCGGAGGAAAAGGCAACTTCAGAGAGTCGAATGGCACGGGATGCTGCGTTTGTCAATGCCACTGAAAAAGAAAGCAAAGCACCGGAAGAAGTTTCGGAGATAAAGCTGACTTCCTCACGTGAGGGTGTAACAGAAGCAGAGATTTCAGGGAATGCTGAAAATAAAAGTAAGGTAGAAAAAGAAATGATGGGAAAATTATCTCGGAGTGAAAATGCCGTAGGAACAGGGTTTGAAGAGGATGGTAAAAAAGAAAGCAGCGAGCAAGGAGTGAGTACAGAGAAAAGGGTTGTTTCCCAGCACGGAAACACAGGGAAAGGAGGGTTTGGGGATAGCCCTGAAAAAGAAAGCAGGTTGGAAAAAAAGAGTTGTAAATCCCCTGATGATGTGAACGAGATAAGGAGTTTGCTGATGGTGTCGGTTGAGATACCAGCAGATACACCTGAGGAGAACATGAAGGAGATCTGTGAGGGGGAGATACTGAAGTTGCAAGAGGACAGTGGAGGGAACGGTGAATTGAGCAAAGTGAGTGTGGCAGAAATCCAGGTGAGCCAGACGATGAGGAGTGAAGACGCAGCAGAACATGTGGGACTGAAGGAGGAGAGACCATCCTCGTGTCTGGGGACAGATGGTACGCGTTCGGAGAGCGTGGCCAGGGGGGCACAAGCAGAGTGGCTGGTGGAAAGCTCGGACCCGCCTCAGGAGGCAAAAGCAGAGGTGGAGATGAAGCAAAGCGTGTGGTACACGGGCGTGGGAAGCTGTGGAAGTGAGAGGCTGCAGCCAGAGGAACACACGGGAAACGTGTCGGAAGGCAGAAGGCTGGCTGGGCAGGAAGCAGGAGCAGGGAATAGCCAGGCCGTCCTGGTGCAGGTGGGGCCACAGAGCTCCTCTCAGAGTGCTGCTGAACGTGCAGACACCGCAGAAGTGCCCATTTTGGATCGAGAGAACCCAGGAACAGGACTGCTGGAGCCAGTCTCTTTGGTGCCACAGCAGCACACGGTTAACCCTGCTTTACAGGTCACGGGCGATAAAGAGGCTGGTGGGGGCGAGGGGGAGCCAGGAGATGAATCAGCTTCACACGCGGAAATCAAAAGCACAGAAGTGAAAGATATCCTCACAGAAGAAAACAGGGAAGATAGTTGTGTACAGCAAAACTCGGAAGAGTAGGAAGTGTTTTTCAACCCAGCCCTGCAGGATTTATTTACTCCAGTAATCCCTGTTTCATTGTGAATACTCCTTAGGGCTGAAGCTAGAGGAAATGGGCTTTGTTGTGGGATCTCCAGCTCTTCCACGTTTCCCACAGATCCCTTCCTGAGTGATGGGTGATGGGCTTCTTTTTGGTTTAAAACCAGGTTACTGCTGAGAAACCTCATCTTTCACTTAAAATTTGCTCCCTTTTTATGGTTAAAGAAAAAGTCCGAAAATGTGACCACTGAACGCTTCAAAAGCAAGTCACTCCCAGCCATCATCAATTTATTTTAACAACTTCGCCGTTCTTAGTGTTGCTCATGATTTTTCAGTGCATGGATTTGACAAGCACTGCTCTGATCCTGGTGGTTGGTACATA
Source organism: Pseudotriccus pelzelni (assembly GCA_035584735.1). Lineage (NCBI taxonomy): Eukaryota > Metazoa > Chordata > Aves > Passeriformes > Tyrannidae > Pseudotriccus > Pseudotriccus pelzelni. Next base: position 24,521,035 of record JAWMRA010000005.1, on the reverse strand, counting down.
CAGGCTCGAGGGTGTTTTTAGTATTTGCATGCAGTGCACAGGAAATAAATCAATCTTTTAGTAGTTAAACAGAACCCAATGGTTAATTTAGTAGGTTGCTCAAAAGCCACACTCTAAGCAAACTCTGCAAACTGATTACTTAATTATTTTCAGGCTTTGGTGGATACTAAAGACAAGCAAATGTTCTGATTTTTTTTTCTCTTATTGCTATATTTAAAAAGGGGAAAGTATGGGAGCAGGTTTCTCAGTCCCACTGTGCACTTCTGGGTTATTTAGCCTTCCAGAGCACTTTACAGCTATTTTATTTTGGGGTTTTTTTAATGGAAGGAGGAGATGAGAACGTTTACAATAACCATCATCAGCATCTGTCTGGTTTAATTCCCACCATAAAATAGATTCACTTGCAGCTGTCTAATATAGAACATTGAGTCCTGCCATTCCCATTCCTACTGAGTTACCCAGTTTTGCAGGCCTTTTTAGGTGTGGAAATCATGTAATTAAAGTTGCAATAATTGTGAAATATCATAATCATTGCATGTAATTTCTAACAGAGATGTTAACTGAAGTGAAAAGCAGACAAAGTTTATTACATGTGCTTAGATTTTGGAGGGCAGAATCACATTAAAAAAGCAGTTATTAAAAGGAGACAATTGTTTTCAAACATACCATCCATATCAAACCATGATCTAGGCATGCATTTGCCTAGATGTTTGCCTATGTGTTACTGCATTTAAGTTTATGGACTGTGCAGAGAAAAGCTTGGAAATGAAACCCAGTATTTTTAATAAATTGAGCTTTAAAGCGCAAGACCTCACTTTAGAGGTCAGTTTAAGGCACCTTAAGATTTTGGCCCTGTGTTTCAGACTGTTTCTGAATATCATACAGTACAGGACAGCAAAGATTAATGATAAATACAGTAAAGGACTGCAGGATTTATGCCCATAAAGACATGGGAAGAAATAATAAAGTCCCGGGAGCATAATACATGTTGGCATTTAACTTCAACAAACTGCGAAGCCTTTTAATGCTATCAAAATATTCTTAATACTAACAGAATTGACACTAGAGGAACAGGCAAATATTACCGTGTAAGAAAGGAACATTGTTGAGTAACTGGACTAACTTCTCTGTCACTATTGTAAAATAAATGCAATTCCTATTTATTCCAGAAGCCATACTGTGGTGTGGAAGCATGAAGGTCACAGATGCTTTCCTTGCAGAAGGATTTTGACTCGCTTCCTCTCTGTATTTCATGCAAAAATACTAATTTGTAAGCACACAAACCACTGCCAGCCAGTTTTTTTTTAACAAATCATTACTTACTTCACTGTCAGCTGCTGTGTTTTTACAAATCATTAACTATTTTTAATTGGTACTGAGTGCTAAGCGACTTCAAATTTATACCATGTGCTATACAGTTAAGCAGAGCAGCCTCTTTTAGCTAAAATTAGGGGACGTGATGGGTTTTTAATGCTCTTTTTGTGAAAAGGACAAGTAACGTGATGGTGAAAAAGACTTCAGTGCCCTGCAAAAGGAAACTAATTCATTCTAACATGAATTAGACACATCTGTACAGAGAGCATTCAGAATAAATATTCCCATCATGGTAATTTTTGAGTTATTTCTGTGGCAGGCTTAGATCTGGGTAATGTTTTCCTGTAATATGAATTGAGTTGCTGAAAGCAGGTGCTCGGAGGTTTTTCACAAGTAGGACAGGAAAGGACAGGGAAGATTTAGCCTGCACATTGCCTGGTTCTGCAATTTAAATTGGAGTTCCTCATGGCTAGGAGAGTGGTTTTTTCCCTTTTTTGGACATTTTCTGTCCATTTCCAAATGGATAAAGTAGCATTTTCTTGTCTTTACCAGACTTGGGTAAAAGGTGACAGCCGTTTCGAGCTCATAAATCTGCAAGAGTGCGTCGGACCACTGCTCAAAAATTATAATAACCCACCCATTCCGGCACTTTTTGCAGCTCTCTTGGAATTTCCTACACACACCTGGAATGAATTACTTCACTTGCACACTGAGAGCAGTAAAAAAATCGCCCCCCAGGGCAGGATGGGTGAGGGTGCCCCGAGGGGAGCGGGAATGAGGGGTGGGATTTCCTGGGCTTCCCACTGGTAGCGGCCAGGGCATGAAACACATCCGTGTTCTGCTTGGAACTTTGTGAAAAAAAAACGCTTGTCGTGGAAATAAAGACGCTCTTCCCTTCCATTGCTGGGAGGCTGTGAGTGTGTGGTAATTTGGAGGCGTTCTTGAACAAATGTACTTGGGGCGGCCGTCGGAGGGTGAGGGAGGAGGGTCCTTCCAGCACCCCGGGAAGGGGGAGAGGGACTTTTTACAAGGGCAGGACGAGGGGGAATGGCTTCAAACAGGTTTAGATTAGATACTGGGAAGAAATTCTTCCCTGTGAGGGCGGTGAGGGATCGGGATGGAATTCCCTGAGAAGCTGTGGCTGCCCCATCTTTGGAAGAAACGTCCAAGGCCAGGTTGGAGCACCCTGGGATAGTGGAAGGTGTCGCTGTCCATGGCAGGGGGTGGAATTAGATGAGCCTTAAGGTCCCTTCCCACCCAAACCATCCTGGGGTTCTGTGATGATATGATGATACAATTCTACGTCTCTTCTCCCTTGTTCTTTATTCTAATTCAGCGTTTCCGTCACACCCAGACAATCCCGGGATGCGTTTGTTTGGAAGCTGTCGCACGGCTGGAAAGCGCAGTGTTGTAAATGCTTGTTATTGGCTATCAGCTTTGGCTTCTGAAGCTTGGAATTGCTATTTGGAGTTTCAGCCTCATACTTTACACCTTTAATAACCGTCCGCTTGGCTAACGATTGTGCTCTGCACGTGACAGTTAAATGTGTACAAACCGCTGGAAACGCCGGCGCTGTTGGAGCCTTGGGAGGCTCTCATTTTTAACCGCGGCAGGAATTCACAAAGAGGGGACGGAACGAGACGGGCTTGCCGGTTCCCCGGGACGGGAGCCCTTCCCTCATTTCCCCGCGCCCGGGGAGCAGCGGGAGAGGGCGGGGCGCGGGGGGGGCGCGGTGCACGCCGGGAGTTGTGGGCCGGGGCGGGGCGCGGTGCGCGCCGGGAGTTGTGGGCCGGGGCGGGGCGCGGTGCACGCCGGGACTTGTGGTCCGCCCCTCCCTTTGGCCACGTCGCCCGTCTCGTCACGTGCCCGCCCCCCCTCCCCCCCCCC
>JAWMRA010000005.1:24487505-24517734 GCA_035584735.1 Pseudotriccus pelzelni | reverse complement strand
TCGCCCGTCTCGTCACGTGCCCGCCCCCCCCCCCGCGCGCGCGCACGTGCCCCGCCCCGCCGCGCTCCCCCATTGGCCCGGCGGTCCCGGAAGCGGCGGCGGCGGCGGCGCGAGGCGGTTTCCTTGGCTACGCCCCCGGGGCGCGCGCAGGGGCCGGGCCGGGCCGGGCGCTGCGGGAGCGGCGGCAGCGCCATGGGCCGGGAACGGGAACGGGAACGGGAACGGCTCCGGCAGTAGCGGCACCGCCGCCACACGGCCCCCATGGCCCCCAGCGCACCGCCGCCCTGCCGCGCCGGGGAGCGCGCCGCCCGCTGCAGGCGGCCCTGGAGGCTCCTGGCCCTGGGCCTGCTCTCCGCCTCCTCCGTGCTGGCGGCCGCCCCGGGCGCCGGGGCCATGAGCAGGGAGGAGAAGCGCCGGCTGGGGTGAGCGGCGGGACGGGACGCGGGGAGGGACGGCGGGCAGCGGGGCTGAGCCGCCCCCGGGGCTGGGGCGGGCGCGGAGCCCCGGGAACGTGTCCCCTGTCCCCAGGCTCCGGGACACCTTGGCAGCGGCCCCGCCGGCGCTGGGGCTGGTGTGCCGGACCCGCCGGGCTCCAGGCTCAGCCCCATCCCCGCGGCTGCTCGGGGGTCGCTCCGTGTGCTCCGGGAACCCGCTGCCCACAGCCGCGGCACCTCGTCCAGGAGGGCTCAGCCGGCGGCTCCGTGGAATTAGGTGGTAAAAGCGATCAAAGGTAACTCCAAATCCGCCCTCGGTTGGTTTACCGGTGGCCCTGCCTACATGAGAGTGCGGGAGTCATAAAAAAGGTAAATGTTTATACGTGTTCCTGCCGAGTTCCTGTGTGTGAGCTAAACTGTGCATGTACACGTCAGAGCCTGATTCTCTTTTGGTGTACTTTTTAGCGAGGGGTAAAGGTTACGGCATAGCTGGAAATGCATTTCTCTGCATTAAGTTGGATTTCTGTAAAAGAAGTTTGTAATCAGGCATGTCTCGATCTTGGCGTGTTACTGGGGCAGTTTCATCATGCTCTGGTCGGTGGCACGGAATAACGATGCAAAAAATCTGCTGGAGAAGCACTCTGGATACTCTCCTGTCTACTGATCATGGAATCCCTCAGGTTGGAAAAGGCCTCCGAGACCACCAAGTCCAGGCATCAGATAAAAGTTGATATTTAACTCCAGTGTTTACAGTTACTGGAGTTTCCCGTTTTATGTTCTCAGGGCGCTTTGTACGTGTAATCTTTTTATATTTTTCTTCATGCGGCTTCACAAGGAGTTTTAATTCCTTTCTCTGATTGGTTTTAAAATTTTTGCATTAATATTATCTGATGCCCCAAAGATGTGCAAGGTCTTGTCCCGCCATGGTTTGTATTTGGGGGTCGCTTCTGAGTAAGGTAATCTGTGTATTTATTTAATGACAGGGTCATGTCAGTCCCAGAAAATGCCCAGTAAATGGAAGTTTTAAGCAGCTTTGTGTGCTCAGTTCATCTGGGGCTTTGTCTGCTGCTGCAGATCCCAGATCCTGTGAAGTACCTGGAAAAAGCACCATCCTCTGCTCTTTGGATGACTTAATGCACTCAATGAGTTAAAGCTCCTTCTCAAATTTCGAAGTCATTGAGCTAAATCGAATATTTACAGTATAATTGTAGTGTTCTTGGCTCTTTTATGTTCAGTCTTATCAGCGGAGGTTGTGAATTGTGTTGATGGTAGAATTAGCATGCTCTTTTGCTTGCAGGGCTCCTGAGTAAAAAAGTTAGGAATGACTGGAAGTAAAGCTGTCTCTCAAAAAAAAAAAAACCAATGTGCTTTTGGGATTTTTTTTTATTTATATATATATAGTAGCATTTCTCTTCTTGACTGCTTTTCAGACAGATAAGATAAATACAACTAGGAGAGTTTTCTGCTTGCCAGGAAATCCCCAGATATTTAATTTCATTCTACAGTGAACAAAAGTAGTTGAATTAGGAAAAATCATTGTGCCATATCATTTACTTGAGTAGAGTATGCTTGTAAAGGACCTGTTACTGATATTCAGACAAATATTAAAGCGTGATACATCTAAGATGGTGCATTGAGGGCCGTTGCGAGACAGAGCACTAATGCTTTTGCTTTTTCTTTTTTAGAAATCAAGTGCTTGAAATGTTTGATCATGCATATAGCAATTATATGGTAAGTAAAATGCTCGTTTGAGGTTTGTCAGAGGAGCTGTTGCTGACCTGGGAGAGAAATTAGCCTACAGTACATGACATTCTAGAGGAGTATCCGGGAGGGAGGGGTGAAAACAAAGCTAAAATAAATAACAGTACCTGTACAGCCTTTAAAAAGACATGAACAAATGTTACTTTCAGGAAGAGCGGTGTCAGGAGGGTTGTGGTGGCTTTTGGAGGGGTAACTCGGAGTTGTCTGTGGTAACTCTCCTAATGTGTGCTCTGATCTTCCCCAAACCAGTTTATCTTAGTTTTTCAACAGTTCTCATCTTTAGTAAAGTGTTTGGTTTGAAATTCCAGCCTCCTAAAACCGGTAGGAAAAGGAAGCTCAAGAAGAGCTGTTTGTAGCCGTCAGATTGCGGAGAACTGTGTGATCTCATTATCTGATCTCACTTATTTTGGAGGTGAAAATGCCATGTAATGTTTTTTGAGGGGTCAGACGTGTCAGGTGCAGTTTGGTGACTCTTTTGCAAACGCCAGAAAGGGGATGTGGTGTCATATCCAGGCGTTGCAGGCTCTGCTGAGGATGTGAATGTCAGATGACCCAAAGTCATGCTCACTGTGGTTTCTTTTGCTAGGACTTGTCATTTTCTGTGCAGGTGTCCCCATGTGCTGGGTCTGTGAGCCATTTTTACCCACCTTGAAATATAGTCAGCCTGGTTTAGACCTGCTGAAGAATAAGGAATTGCTGAGAGTGGACTTGCCTCAAGTAATAGTTAGTATACTCTAAGTAACACACTTCTGAGGAGAAAGTGCAGGTGTGACTCAGATAAATATAAAAGGTGCATTTTTACTGACTTTACACTGACAGTCTTGCACGTTCTTTGTGGATGTTGCAGAAACCCCTCAAGTTGCACCAGTTCCTGCAGCACAAACCACTGTCTCCTGGCAGCATCTTGCCACGTGTCCCAGTTTCTGTGTCGTGGTTTAACACTTTAATATGGAATACCAGCTTAAAAGCTTGGGAGTTAAAAGTTTGTGCAGCACTTGAGAGGTCCAGGGCCCTGGAATGGATAGAATAGATGTAGTTTCTCTTTGTGTCATTAGCTTTATACTTTTGCCACCTGTAGCAGTTTAACAAACATTAGGCTTTTGGGGATAATTTGGAACTAGTTACTTGGGACCTGATTCCATGAAAAACACTTGGCTTGGGTTTCCCTGAGGAAAAATTAATGCGTTTGGCAAAACTGCATAAAATACTCCAAGGCTCTGTGCTCCTGCTGTTCACTGTGTGATAAACAGGCGACTCAGTCGGTTCTTGCCACATCTGAAGGAAGAAAATTGGGGTTGAAAGAGAGGAATAACTTCAGGTATCCTGGAAACTTTGGAGCCAAAAGGATGTGGACTTGCCACGTATACTGGAGCGCAAAACAAACAGAGAAATGTGACTTGTTTGTTTAAAGCTGAAGAAAAGATTAGGGTATCAGACCTGACTCTGACAGCCAGAGAATTAAGTACTTTTGCAGGTGCTTTTGAAAGAGCCAGCTGAAAAGTTTTGATTTTCTGTTTCTATTAATATGGATTTCAGACATGCGTGTTTAGAAGACTGAAAATTCATGTTTGCTTGCAAGGGAAACTCCCTTTTTTTTTTTTTAACAGAAGCTTTGAGCAAAAAGCTGCTGTTTGTTGGGGTTTTTTTTCCCAGTCCTTCAGCAATGTTTGTAGTAATCATTTTTCTTGGCTGTCAGAAAGAACATGTGAAAATGTCAGTTATTTGAGGCCAGGACAAGTTGGGAAACCATTTGATCCAGTAGCCTTTCCGACTCTATGCAGGGAAGAAGTGAACTTTTATTTTTTAAAATGCTTCCCGTTCCTTATGATTCTGTAAAACTAAAAGTCCATTTTCTCAGAATTTTTATAACTCCCCTCTCCATAATTTAAACCAGAGGTCTCAGTTTTGACTTTGCTTTTGCCGTGTACTTCTTTAATCTGTTTTTCTGAATACTTTGCAGGATATTCAGAAACATCTGAGCTGTGTTAAAATGATCTAGATTCTGGGTTTTGTAGTCGAACTTGAGAACAAAGAGTTGTGCAAAGACCAAAACACTCAGGAGGGTGGTATACAGGGAAACAAACCATCAGTTTCAAAAGGGGTTGCTGTAAGAGCTGTTTATTTATAGAGGAATGTTCCTTTTTTCCCATCTTTATTTCATGTTTGAATATAGGTTATTTTTGTACCATATATTTGAAAATAGTTTGAATGTATTTACTTGCAGTTTCAGTGCAGTAATTGGAGTTTTTTATCCTGCCACGTGTTAGTTCTCCACTAAAATTCAAATTGGAGAGCAGAGTATAGCAGCCAGTTCCCTGATGAAATCAAAGAGAAGCTCCATCCCAGATCGCTTGCATTGAGCTTCTAAGGGAGAGGCAGTTTCGTGCATGTTTGTTGGAATTAGATATGCTTAAGATTCTTCTTTATTAATGTCAGTTTATATTTGTCATATTAGTGTCAGTTCTATTTGAAAAAGGGCTCCGTTTTGTTAAGCTTTTTTTTGGTGAATGTTCCGTTTTTTTAATGCCTTGTGTAGTAATTGACTGATGGATTGCTTTAACTTCTGTGTTCTCTTGCCTGTCACTGATTGTCACCCTGGGCCACACTTCTTCACTGTGAAGGTGTCCAGGGGCTGGCACACGGTGCCCAAAGGACTCTCCTTCCTCGGGGGTACTCAGAAGTTGTTTGGACACAGTCCTGGGCAGGCAGGTCTGGGTGGCCCAGCGTGAGTAGAAGTGTTGGACAGGATGAGCTCCAGGAGTCCCTTCCCACCTCAAAGGCTCTGTGACTGCCGTGCAGTTTTTGTGAAAGACAGCGTAATTAAAATCCTCTGACAGAAGGGTTGAGGCTGTGACCAGTGTAACTCCTTCCCTTGTTTTTGTTCCCCACAGGAACACGCGTATCCCGCTGATGAACTCATGCCTTTAACGTGTCGTGGTCGAGTCCGGGGTCAGGAACCGAGTCGAGGGGACGTGGACGATGCCTTGGGAAAGTTAGTGTTTGAAATGGTTACTGGCTCCTGTAAACATCTAATCTAAGTACAGCTTGCAGCCCATAACACTTGTTTGTTCCGTTGGCGTGTCCAGAAACTTGCACTTGTAAGAAATACTTGGATTATTTCCTCCCGTGAAATGAAATGATGTGACATGAGAATTGACCAGTGAATGAGATCCAGAGATAATTTCTTGGGCTGTCCGGCACAGGGACAGGAGTTGGGCTTGATGGTCCTAATGGGCCCCTTCCAACCCAGCAGATTCTATAATAATTTTTTTTTAACCATCTTCCAAGTATTTTCTGTAGGAAAACCTTCCAAATGGGAGCTGACATTAATGGTATTAATATTAGAGGTCATAAGGGTTAATGATCAGCTGAACAATAAGCCGTTAGCCATGATGCTGGCCTTATGAGTGATATTTAAAATGCCTTTTTTTAAAGTAGAAAGTTCTCTGAAAACGGATAGTCAAATGATTATCATGTGTGTGGTACCCTGAGGCCTTTGCCAAAGCATAAAACATTATTTCAGACATGAATATACTTCATGTTCTTTCTTTTAAGGTGGCTTAGAATAGAAAGTACTGACTCTTTTGCTAGAAAAATGTAGATTTAAGGACTTTTCCTGCATGTTAAAAGGAACAATCAAATAGTTGACTTAGTCTCAGTGTGTTTTAATTGATTCCTTTGTGCAGTTCGTAGAGGAAATACTTAATAACAAATAGCTGCTGCTTTTATTTATTGGTATCCCAGCTCAGTGTCCCTAGGCAGAATAGGGTTAATCAGAGCTGAAGTCCTTGACTTAAATACTACATCTAATTTTCTCAATAATATTGAGCATGTTATTTTGGTTATTTTTGTTGTGTACGAAAGTTCCTTAGCGTAGAAATTTTTATAGAAACCTGCTGCTCAACGGTATTGAGAGATACGACCGATGAAAAAGAATTGTCAAGAAAGTGTATTTATTGTCCTGATGACCTTTTTTGACATCATAACATCCTGTCATTTGAGTAAAATTCCCTTTCAGGCCCTTAGATGCAGTGAGTAGTCTATTTATTTCTTATTTTCCTGTATCCATGCTTTATTCTGTACCTTATAATTGGTTCTGTTATTATTTAGGAGGTTTCCTATTCTTTTTCTTGCCAGCTGCCTCGTGAGTCTTTGCAGTCACAAGTGCCTGGGTGAGGCAGCTGGGTCAGCTCTGTGCCCCTGGAGAGCTCAGGAGGGTGCTGGCACACCAGCTTTATAGCTGGGAAGTGCACGATTTCCCTCCTTTTCCACACCAAAAGCTGTGTATCTGTCAGACGGTTGTGTTTAGCCACTGGTTAATCACTGCCTCTTGTACAACAACACTCGCCCTTGTGTTTTTACAAATTCAAGTAAATTGTAATATAGCAGCACTTAATTAGGATTTCAGTAGTCAGGTGTTGCCTACAGGGTCTCAAACACTGGATACCTACTTAAATTCTTGGTGCTTGCACTTTAACTGGCAGTTTTAACCCATTCCAGAGCTTTCAGTTTTGACACCATCAAGCTCTGTAAATTCTGTTTAATGTGTGGTGTGTTCTTTAACACTAACATAGAGAGTTGTTGGAATTAGATATATGTAAGATACACTTATAATTACTGGGGTAAGGGAAAAGCCCACTCGGCTTGGGATGCACTAGAACAGCCCTGGAGAAAATCTAGGAATCTTATTGTGATATTTCTGTTTGAAACCATGTGGATCAGACTTGGTGTTCTCTTTTTATGGAATAACTATACAGTCCTAAATGGTTTGGATTGGAAGAGACCTTAAAGTTCATCACATTCCACCCCCTGCCCTGGGCAGGGACACCTTCCACTAGCCCGGATTGCTCCAAGCCCCGTCCAACCTGGCCATGGACACTGCTAAAGTAGTTCTTTATTTTAAAGACAATAAAGTAGTTCTTTATGTTAAGCCTCCCACTTGCTACTGGTGGAATAGTTTCTCGTAGGAGAAATTTAGCTTGGATCTTAACCTCAGCTTGATTCTCAACCTTCTTCCTTTTTTTGAAAACCGAAGTAAAACAGAGGTTGGAAGAAGACTTCAGACCATTTTCCCGGGTTTCTTACTAGGTTTGATTTGAAACTATTAATAAAAATGAAATTTGCATACAAGAAGTATATGAAGGTCTCTCTGATCACTGCTCTCAGTGAGCTTCTGCTCTGGTCACTAATCAACGGAAGAAACTTAAAATGGTCTTTTGATATTAAACATACTGTGTACAACTAATTTTTTAGCACCCAGTGGTCTGTGAGAGTTTAGTTTCTTCCATGGTATCAGTTACTATTAAAAATTACTTAATTTCTACACGTGCAGCTCTGTAGTGAATCTGTTTTAAATTTCCTTTCCTAGGTTTTCGCTGACCTTGATTGATACCTTGGACACTCTTGTGGTAAGTTTAATCTGAGTGGTGAGTTGATAAACTTCAATAAAACGAAAAGATGGTCTTCTGATGCTCAAACTTATTTTTAGATTTCTTTTTCTTGATCACTGGTCTCTGGCTCTGTGTTTGAAGTGACTGTTGCTCGTAGGAACTTTCAAGTGCTGTGAGGGCCGTGTTCGGAGTTGGCTGTAAAAAAACCCTTCAACAGTTCCTTCAAATTTCATTGATACTTTCCTATCTTGCTTTCTTGGGCCTTTAACTTAACAAACAAGCATGTCAGCTTCCTTCCCATTGTATAGCCTAAAGAAACATGGAGAGTTTTTGGGGGACACCCCTTAATGCCACTGATTAATTTATGGGTTTAAATTTTATATACATGTTTCAGGGATGACTCTATGTGCACTGAAATATGCTGTACATAAATAGCCTGTGACTGTATTAGCTATGTTGGAACTTAACGCCTGCTTCCATTTGTATTCCAGGTGTTAAATAAAACCAAAGAGTTTGAAGAGGCTGTAAAAAAAGTAATAAAGGATGTTAATTTAGATAACGACATCGTTGTGTCTGTCTTTGAAACCAACATAAGAGTCCTTGGGTGAGTAACACTGATTTTCAAAACTCTTTGGAAGGTGGGCTTTAGGTAAATGTCCTTCAGACACACATTCCTGTGCTGTTGCACATCATTTTAAGGAGTTGTGCCTTTCTCAGTTTGCCCGAGAGGGTTTAAAATGCGAGGCAGGACTCGCTGCAGTGGCACTGGATCAAACTGACCGTGCAGCTGCAGCTTTTCGCTCTTCAAAAAATTGGGCTTGCTGAGGTAGCAGTGTTTTCTCTTCTTGGAAACAGGCTTCCAAATGACTGAACACTTGATTTAACAGATTTCAGTACTTGGGGTAGTAGATTATTTCGGGGTGGAAGGGACCTCTGATGCTCAATGCAGGATCACAGCATGTAATTTTTGGTTATTGTATGCGGTTTTAGAGCTGTTGGTTGTTATTCCTGGCAAATATTGCTGAATCAGTAATTCCTCTACAGTTCAGGAGTGATAAACAGTAAGAATGGCTTCCAGAATACCAGCAACTAACCTTGATTATAAAGGGAAATTGCATCAGCAGTCTGGAAACTAGGGCTGTGTGAATGTAGCACAGTTATGCACCTCAGTTATAGTCCTCTAAATGGTAGAGATCCTGCCGTTCAGGTGAGCATCCCTTTTGAGGTGGGGATAATTTTTCTTGTTTTCAGAGGTCTCCTAGGTGGGCATTCGGTGGCAATTATGCTGAAAGAAAAAGGTGAACATATGCAGTGGTACAACGGTGAACTCCTGCACATGGCAAAGGAGCTGGGCTACAAGCTTTTACCTGCCTTCAACACCACTAGTGGTCTCCCTTACCCAAGGGTAAGTTCTCTGCTTTCTGTCATGCAGGATTATTTCTCCTTTTCTGGTTTTATCTCTGTTTCCAAGACCATTTTTGTATTTGTTAAGTGGACAGAAAATCAAAAGCTGAGAAATTACAAGTGTTGTCTGGAGCCAGAATAGTGAGATGTTTACAAAGCTTGATTCCCAAGAGCACTTGTGACATTCTGAGTTCCTGATTTGCTGGTAAATATTAATTGCTAGAATTAGGTTTTCGGGGTGCATTGTGTTATTCAAATGTTTCCTGAACCAGGCAGCAGGAGGGTTGAGTGTTTTGGGTACTTCTGGATAATGTTCTATGCATTTGAGTTGACAGTAGGTGGTAAAAGCAAAGCAAAACTGAAGAGAGCTGTGTGTTTGTTTTTTTTTCTTGTCTTTAGAAGAAGATCTAGGTTTCACAGATGTACAATTTCAGATGTACAATCACAAGAGTGAAAATTCTTAAGAGTTACAAGAGTGAAAATAAAGATGATAACCTCTACTTTTCTCTAGGTTAACTTAAAATTTGGTGTAAGACATCCAGAAGCACGAACAGGAACAGAAACTGATACCTGTACAGCTTGCGCTGGTACCTTGATCCTTGAGTTTGCAGCTTTAAGCAGATTCACAGGAACATCTATATTTGAGGTTTGCTCTCTATGATATCTTATTTTTCGAATTAGGTGTTCATTAGTGTTCTCTTGTATTTCTGCAATTTTGAGTTCAGGGATGTGTATTCAGATTTGCTGTGTTTGTGGGCTTTGGTCTAAGGTTTGATCGTTTTATTTATTTTTTTTAAATCACGGGAAATAATTTTGGCTAAAAGTAATTACAGTAATGCAGCAGTAAATGAGATAAATATACTGAAGAATAGCTTAAGGGTGATGCGTACATAGTTTTTGGGGTAAAGAGATCAGGACTAGTAAGAAAAGTGAGATGCTTGGTCCTTAAAATGCACTTAAAACTAAAATAAATAAACCTCACAGTTGTGTAGTGTCACTGAACATGTGCAAGACCTGCCCAAGGGTGTATTATCAGAAATGCACCTTATCAGAAAAGTAAATGAAAATACCTGATACAACCTCCATCTGATTAAAAAAAAAAAAGGCAAGCTTTTTTCCAGATTGGATTTTTTTTCTATCTTTCATGATGTGCCTGGTATTTCATTTCCTGTCATGGAACCCAGTGGAAGCAAAACTGGGCCCCTGAAAATCCCATGCATGTGTTTGCTGTTTGAAGGCATCTTAGTTGAGTAGATGTTAAATTCAGATTAATTTGGGACATATAAAGAATGTGTATGACTAGGATATGAGTGAACAGGGGCTGCTGCTCCCCCTTGAGATGCCTGAAAGAACAGAGAGATTTTGATTTCTAAGGATGTGACATTTCTTGGAATATTTTAATTAGGTTGCGCTATCCCATCGTTATTTTAGAGAGGGAAACCCATGCAGAAGGGTGTTTGATTTGTGTATTGGCAAACATTTGTGGAGCCAAGCACCAGTCTTGCTTATCACCCACTGAATAACTACATAAAATGTGGGCTGAATATTGTGCTATGAAAGTGTGTGTAATACTGAAGCTCATAATTGCTAGATATGAAACAATCCTTCCCCACATCTGAATTTCAATAGACAAAAGAATAACAGTCTGCATTGTCTCTGTTTCTCTAATTTCCTTTTATTTTTCTTCCCCTCTCTTTTGTTGCAGGAATATGCCCGGAAAGCTCTGGATTTCATCTGGGAGAAGAGGCAGCGCAGCAGCAACTTAGTGGGTGTCACTATCAACATTCACACTGGAGACTGGGTCCGAAAAGGTGGGTGGTGTTCTGGCTCAGGATCAGGGACCACAGGGGATGTGGAGCCGGGAAGGAACTCCTGACACAGCCCCAACACCCTTATCTAGATTGTGTAAAAGTATTACAGCAGTTTCAGTGCTGCATAAACCTGCCACACCAAGGCCTGGCTTTGCTCTGGAAAGGTTTTTTGGTAGAGAAACCAGTTTTATTCATTGCCAGGTGCTCCCTGATTCGCGTTAATACTGAGAGGGGAATGCCTTGGGATAAACTTTCCGAGATTTTGCTATAAATTACATGGGAAAAATACAAATAGGATTGTAGAAGTGATTTCCTCTGAGGAAAGTGAAACAACTGGCTTCAGTGCGCGTCTCTCCCTGTTATTGTGTGCACTGGCATTTCAAAGCCTTTGGCTTAGACACACAGAGTTGTGTCTCTGCATCCGTCTGGACCTTAATTCTAGTGATGGGAGACTTTTTCTTTTTACTGAAAAGCCTTTGAAACCAAAATGGAAAAACATGGAGAACACTCATATATCTGCTTCAAGTAAACCCACCTTTTCATTTCCTCCTGTTTCTAGATAGTGGCGTTGGAGCAGGAATAGATTCATATTATGAATATTTATTAAAAGCCTATGTCTTGCTGGGAGATGACAGTTTCCTGGAAAGGTTTAACACGGTAAGTTAACACCTCGCTCAGGTTTAAGACAGATTTAAGATGAGTTGTGTTGTCAGCTGTTGGCCTGAGCAGCCAGTGAAGAGATCTTTAGCAGAATTTCTGTGACTTCTGCTGTGTTTAATGCCAGCTCTTTTTACTGGGAGGTTTTGCTAATCTTGGGTGATTAACTGTCACCTGAGCAGTATTTTAACCCCAGAATCTTCTAGACCTTTCTCCATGTTTCCAGTGCAGGAGAGACTGTATTTCAGGATCACCTTGGACAGTTTAATGCTGGAAATGTTTCTGTAAAACAGTGTAAGGGCCTCTTGTTACAAGCCAGGGTACAACTTCTGTCCTGGAGCAGCACAAAAGATCTGAAAATCAGTCTGGATCTTGCTTTGCACTCCAGATCCTCAGGCCCAGGACATGTTTAAGTATGCTTACAAGCTGAAAACCCTTCTTGGATTACTAAATTCATATGATTACTATGCAGCTGTCAGCATCTTTATTCTTTCATAAGAGTATTATTTCTTTTGAAAATAACAACATCCATTAAAAACATTTTAGATGGTTAGAATGGTTTTATATCCTACAGCATGATTTTCCATTAAAATTGGGAGTCATTCAGTGGCTAAAGGCCTGTTGTTACTCTTTAAGTGCAGTGATTATTTCATGTTCCTGATGTGGAGCCCCCATTACATTTCCTGGAGTGACATCTGTTAAGTGTTTCCTTTCAGTTTGCCTCGTGTGCTCATGGCTGCACCTCCAGAAAAGCAGGAAGGCATTTTCCTTGGGGGGGATAGGATTGGAAGTCAGCAAGGTGGCACATGAGCTAGCGGGTTTTCAAGCTCTGAGCCATCAAGTCCGGCAGCTTTGTTGGGATTTTTTTACCTCCTTTTCCTCCTGAGATTCATTTGTTTTAGAATTCTCTTGTTCAGAGAAAGCAGTTTCAGCTTTCTTCAGTGTGTGCTTCAAAATTCAGCCCAAACAAATGTGTCTTTAACTGTGATAGTTCTTTGTTTACCAGGTGGCTGCTGAATATACTTTTGTGAATGTGTATGACTTGGAAAATGTGACAAGTTTTGCATGTGGAGATTGTCAGTATTTACTTCTTCTTAGTTTGCAAAACTAGAACCTGCTGGCCTTGCCAAATGTAGTAATGGTTGGGAATGTAGTCCTGGTTCTTCCACTGAAATAAAATGTCCGTCTGGTGAGTTCTATCTGGTTTTGGAATGGTGCTGATAACACACACTCATGTTTTTTCTGCTGTTTGGCAGCACTACGATGCCATCATGAGGTACATCAGCCAACCCCCTCTTCTTCTTGATGTTCATATTCATAAACCAATGCTCAATGCTCGGACCTGGATGGATTCTTTGCTGGCTTTCTTCCCTGGATTGCAGGCAAGGTTTAAAACCCAGGAGCAGGTGGTTTTAATAACAAGGAAATTATTAACTGGGCTGTATATATAATATTCAGGTCAAGCTTAGTAATTTGATTTTCAGAAATACTGGGTGAAGATCCCTGGAAGTGTCCCAGGCCAGGTTGGATGGGGCTTGGAGCAGCCTGGGCTGGTCAAAGGTGTCCCTGCCCAGGGCAGGGGGTGGGACTGGATGAAGTTTAAGGTCCCTTCCAACCCAAACCAGTCTGTGGTTCCATGATTTCTGTACTCACTCCTTGTCACTTCATTGCTATGATGCTTTTCTGGCCGTGTTGGCTACCAAGAAAAGTATGTCCAAATAATTTGCTTCTTTATCCTAGTCATGAAAACACTCAAATTAATCTGACTTTTTAGTAGCCTAGTGACAAATTTTCTGGTTTGTATGTCATTTATATCTTTACAACATACTAAATCACATTTCCACCCCAGCTCTCTGTAAATGACAGAGATCTTTGTTCTACGTAGACAATAATCTTAATGAGTTCACTGATTTGGAATATTTGTGGCTTATACTGAATGGGAGTAATAATTACAGTATAAAGTGATTAGTTTGTAGCTTTTACATGAACACAATGAGTGTGCTTAACTTTGAGTATTATTGCTATGCTTGGTGAATTAGTGTTAACTTTATTATTTCATTTCAGGTGCTGAAGGGCGATATTAGACCTGCAATTGAAACTCATGAGATGCTGTATCAGGTTATAAAAAAGCATAACTTTCTTCCAGAGGTAAGGTTGTGGTTTTTTTGATTGTGTAGACTGATTTTATTTTTTTTTACCTCAATTTGAGCAGTCTCAGATACTTTGAAAAACCAGTAGGTATATGTGTTATTAAAATGAAAAGGCTCATTCCCACAGCATTCTAATGTGATTTGCAGTTATGCACACATGACAGCTGTGTTCCGGCTATGAAATATTTTTCCTTCAGTTCTGCTGTAATTAACACAATAATGGGAAGCTGCTGCCATTAACAATTGCTTGGACTTTATATTTCAGTCTTTCGAAATCGACCTTGACTCATTTCGTTATGCAAAACTTGTATAATCACATTTAGCAGGAGCTGCTTAGTAATATAATAGTGTTATTGCTAAAGATCACTGTCGTCTTTATCAACCCAAGTAGGGAACCTGAAGACTGAATTGTTGTGAGAGCATGTTCTGAAATTTTGCATAATGTCCTTGAAAGTCAGTACACAGACTTACTGCAGATGCTGCAAGTCTTTGAGCGAGTGAGTTCTGCCCAGAAAAGCTTGTTTACCTGCTGAAGTGTGTGTCTTTAAGCTGTGATGACCCAGAATATATGAGAAGGCTTCTGGCTCCAGGTTTAATTTTGACTTTTCTCTGGTGTAAGCTTATTTCTCCTAGAGAACATTTTAATTAAGCATCACATTCACCTAATGTGGTTACTGAGACCAAAGAATGCTCTCTAAGCACTGGAATGATTCTTTTTTTTTTTTTTTTGAGTGCTTTTAAAAATTGTATGATTTGGCTCCTTGTGGGTTTTCTGGGTTGCTTTTTTGATGTTTTATACTTACAGAGAAAACTTGGAAAGGTCACTTAGTTGTGTTGAAGCCAGTAGACCATCCCCTTTAGAAAAGACATAGTTTAAACCTTTGTATGAAGTAGCAAATATACGACAGAAGTGACTTTTCCCAATGCATGTTGAGAGTGAATAAATACCCAGACTAGGAGATTTTTAGATACCTCACTTCTAGTCTGTGTCATTATTTTAGAAACAGCTGTTTAACCAGCTGTCAGTTTGCAATTACGCTTTAATGCACTGGATGTCAGGTGGTAGGAATGTTTGCAAAAACGGTATTTATCAAAGCTTGGGTGGTTGTACCATTAACACTAAATTCAGAATAAACCCGTGTTTGGTTTTTTCTTTCTTGCATTTATTTCTGTCTCTCCTTTCTCATCCTCAGGCATTCACAACAGACTTCAGAGTTCACTGGGCTCAGCACCCTCTAAGGCCTGAATTTGCTGAAAGCACTTACTTCTTGTATAAGGTACAATCACCTTCAATCCTCAGACTTTTGGTCACTTTTTCTAGCACCTAGAATCTCGTTGCTCTTTTATTTCAGTCCACAATTGGGTGGCACATCTCCATCTTATTTTACCTCCTGAAACCAGTTGTGTAGATAGCCAAGACATAAGTGCTGATTATCAACAACTGTCCTAGGAGTTTTGTTTTATATCTCTAGCATTAGAAAGAAAACTAAGTGAAAAAGAACAATTTTAAAAAGATATTTACGTTTTGGTCATCTCTTACAAAGAAATCTTAGAGACCAAGAGCAAAAGCCTTTTGTACTTCACAGAGAAGAAAGTGCTGATTGTACAGCAGGTGCACCTCTGTGCTTAGTTTTGGTTCTTATTTGTTTTTCTTTCACAGGCTACTGGGGACCCTTACTATCTAGAAGTAGGAAAAACCCTCATTGAGAACTTGAACAAGTATGCAAGAGTTCCTTGTGGGTTTGCTGCTATGAAGGATGTCCGGACAGGAAGTCATGAAGACAGGTGAAAGTTTTCACCATTCTGTTCTTCGTAGAAAGATACAGAAAAAATTAAATTAGCTTGTTTATATAATTGAATTAATTGAAATTGAGTAGCTGTCTGTCTTCAGTTTGATAACCAAGTCTCAAATTACCCATTTGTCGTAGTCTGTAAACTGTTTCAGTAGCTTTATAGTTTGTTCTATGAGAGTACTTTTAGTTTAACAACATTTCACTTGTCTCAGAGCAGTAGATGAATTACCTTTGAACAAAATATACTTCAAATCTGTAAGTTTGGAAGGAAGTTTATTTGTTTTTTCTGTAATTCTGTTTTGTACTGAACATGCTGAATCATTGCCCTCCAAACAGAGTTTCCTCCAAGTGGAAGGAATTCTAATGGAATTACACTCAGCAGTAACAGTCATGAAGTCTTCAGAGTTGGAGCAATAGGAGTATTTATTTTACTGATGTTTTAGAACAAAGGAGATTTCCCTAAAGGATATCCACTTCTTTTTTTTTCACATAGAATGGACTCATTCTTTCTGGCTGAGATGTTTAAATACCTGTACCTGCTGTTTGCTGACAAGGAAGACATGATTTTCGACATTGAAGATTATATCTTCACTACAGAAGCTCATCTACTGCCACTTTGGCTCTCCACTACAAACCAAACCATCTCCAAAAGAAACATGGTACGTAACACCTCAAATCTAAATCAGTTTGTGGTGCTTTGAATCAGTTCTTTTTTTTTTTTTTTTCTTTTAGGGGAAATGGAAGAAAAATCAGGAAATAATCCTAATTTGAAGCAGTGTGCCAGTTTGAACACATTTAATATGCAGTATGTCATCATATTAACAGTGCCAGTCACAGAAGTGTGAATAATGTTTCCATGACTGGCTTCTGCGCTGCTGAACCTTGAGAAATTGGAATGTTAGCAAGATTTAACAAGAAAATAATTCCCTACCTCTCTCACTTTGAAAATAACACACTAGGCTGTTTTTATCTCCATTTTCTACTGTTTTTCCTAAAGCAAATATTTACAGTAACATGCCCGAGTCTTTGTTGTCTGTTTTACTTCCTGAACCCTTGGCAAATTTTGAAAAGTTTTTTTTGAGACAGCTTCGAAGTTATTTTGACAAGGTACAGCTCTAATTTTTGGTATATTTAATTGTTTTAATCCACATAATAGGCATCTATTGTGTAAATGTGAGACTGCTTATGGGTTTATAAATTACTTAACCTTCCAAAATAAGCTGTATCAATACAGCTGTGCCATGAAGCATCATAAATACTCATCTTTTATGGTTTTGTGGTCAATAAGGTGACATAATTTATCTTTAAGGCAGTAGTACTACTGGCAAGCAGAAGGAAATGCATGAGGAAGTGGAGTGTCTGAGACATCAAGGACATAAATTTCCTTATTTGTGCCTCTGTTTTTAACCTTTACTAAGAGTTTGTGGCTCAGAGGAAAAGGCTTATGTTGTGTCCGGGAGAAATCTTATAACTGAGGAGAAATCACCCTGTTTTGTGCACTCTAGCCTTAGACAGTGACAGATGTTTAATTACTTGATGTTAATGTCTAACACTGGCAATGCATTTAATGTATTTAATGGGTCATGGGCTTGCTTTTTCATGTTCCTTGGTGGTGGAGATCCCACACCCCCTCTGAAATGTTCTTTCCCTGAGAAGTTACTTCCTTTTCTCTTTGAGTTTTGCAAATGGAAGCTGTTTTTTACACTATGCGAGAAGTTTTCTGAAGGGTCTGAAGGAGCAATTTCATGTAACATTGGTTCCCAATATAAGAATTGGATACTTTTGAGACAGGCAGCATTCCCACAGCTGTCAAGGCTGGCCTCACTTAGGTCATGCTCTTGAGAACCACAAATGTTAATAAAAGGCCAATAAAGAAGGTAAATTGCTCAAATACAGTGTTCTTAAGCTCTTTAAGTTGTTAATGGGCAGAATACAGGTCAAAAAATCCATTGAAAATGGTGTCAAATGGGTAAAAGGCTGTGATGTTGGGTGTATTACTCTTTTATGGAATTTTATCTGAATGAATGGAATGTGTAAATTATTTTTAACATAAACGCACTGCTATGAAGACAAAATGCATGTGAGATAGTTTGTAGTATGAACCCAACATCCTGTTTGTGTTTGTTCTCATTAACAGGAAAGGTCATGTCTTACTATTCCTGTGAACTCGTAGCCCTTTAGGTCTTGAGTTTTAGGGAGCCTTTAAATACTTGATTTTTTTAATTAGCTAGTAGTTGCAAACAGGAGGGGTGGGGTTTTTTCCTGAGTAGATAAATACTACATTAATTTTTATGAGTGAGAAAACCAACTTGCTGGTTAGCTCACCAGTTAGTTGCAAAGCTAAGGACGGGCTAAATATGGCTCCAAACCACCAGCCACGTTCCACATGGTTCCACGTGTCACAAACCAGCAATTTGTGCAAATGTTAACTCTGTCAGCCTTCCTGCAAATAGAATTTGTTTGAATTATAAATAGATTCAGACTTGCAAGTCTGCGTGGCTCCTGAGGAGGAGAATCTTTTGTTCCTAGGAAAAGATGTGAGATTTTTGGGAATACAAAGCAAGAGTGCCCCAAAGCCTGCAGATGGTCACTCAGTGGAAAGGCAGTAGCAGATGAAACCGTAACTACTCCCTTTAGTTGTCCGGCACAGGAAAGTGCAGGGTCATGAGCAGGCTTGAGAAGTATTGTCTGCCAGCACAGCTTTAGCTGTCTCTGCAAAAAAAAAAAAAAAACAAAAAACCAAAAAAACCAGTCTGGAAACGGGGTATAAATTTATTGAATTACAAATTAGAATTGGGGTTGTATTTATCTATCCCTAGAAAGGGGTTGTAGGGCACTGATTCTCCTTTCTCACACTCAGCTGCTGCGTGTCCCGAGTACAAATACCACTGTAATGAGGTTTATCTGTTGCTTTGCTCGATACAAAATCTAACCTGCACTTTATTAATGTGTCTTCCATTTCAGACCACAGAGTACACGGAGCTGGACGACAGCAACTTTGACTGGACCTGCCCCAACACCCAGATCCTTTTCCCAAATGACCCGATGTTTGCCCAGAGTATTCGCGAACCTCTGAAAAATGTGGTGGATAAGAGCTGTCCCAGGGGTATTTCCAGAGCGTAAGATCAGCATTTTCTGTCTTTTACTTTAGCACAGGACTGAGTGGAGTAGGATCAGTTAGGCATGGAAGGAGAAATAGGAGGTGTACTGGATGTACTTACTGCTCGAGCTTGCAGTCCTTTGGGAACAGATTCCTAGTTACAGGAAAAATCAGTCATGGTTTCTCTGGCACCATCAGCAAGACTCAGTTAATTTCCAGCAGGAATTAGCAAGTCTTTCTGAGCAAAAGGAGCTTAATGAGCCACATACCTGGGCTGCAATTCCCACTTGGAGCATTACAGGAAGTACACCTCTCTGATTTTCTAAAATTAATTTCTGCAGTCTTGTGAACAACTCTGCGACTCTTCTTTGTAGTAAGCAAATCATGCTGCCATATATAACTACACCTGTTGTGAGGGATTTAGGGCAGTGTTAAAGCCCAGGAAATGTATCTTTCTGACCAGCTCTTACATTTTTATACTTCATGAGTAAAACTGAGTAGCAACTGCATGAGGAAAACTGGTTTTAGTCAGTCTTACAATAATGCAGACTACTTAGAAATGAGAGAGAGCATATGGCAGTATTGTTATCAATATTGGAGGGGTGTTTTGCACTGTAAAATTACTGATAATATTGACAATTTTTTTCAAAAAGACAGCTTGATTGAGAAGTTGCATTTTACTGAAGTTTGTACTCAGTGTTACTGCAAAGAATTCTAACCTTGTGCTGGTGGGGATAATGCGAGAGTTCTGTTTAAAAAAATGACCCGTTTTTTAAAGTTTTGATCTCTGATCTCTTTTGGCAGAGAAGAGAGTTTGGGAAGTGGACCAAAACCACCGTTGAGAGCCAGAGATTTCATGGCCAGTAATCCTGAGCACTTGGAAATACTGAAGAAGATGGGAGTCAGTTTGATCCATCTGAAAGATGGACGAGTGCAATTAGTGCAGCATGCAGTGCAAGTAAGGCCTGACAGGGTATATTTTTTTAATAGAAATTTCGGCAAAATCCTGCTAGCAATGATATTTGACACTTCGAGCTTGAGGAGGGACAGCCAGACTCTGGAAAGGAGGCACGTGAGCTGGAAATGCAGCTATATTTAGCAGGCTGATGCTTGGTAATATTTTACCTCAGCAAGACTTTTAACTAATCTTGCATTAAATTACGTGGAGGGTGTTCATGTTCAAGTGATGCAGCTAACAAAATCATACCTGAAAACACTGCTTTCAGTGTGAGATATTTCCATTTCCTTAGGAGGTCTGTGTATTTGTATATTTTCAGTCCTCTGGGTGGTTCAGGTGCTAAAAAACCTGATTTGAAGTGATGAATGAGTGGCAGCGAGCATCCACTCTGTATTTGAAAATCTTTCTGGCAAAAATAACTTCCATTTCTTTTCCCCCCAAGTTTCTCAAACATTTTAAGATCAAACTGATTATTGGTTCTTTCCTCTGCAGGCAGCCAGTTCGCTGGATGCTGAGGACGGCTTACGGTTCATGCAGGAAATGATTGAACTGTCCAGCCAGCAGCAGAAAGAGCAGCAGCTCCCTCCTCGTGCTGTTCAGATCGTCTCCCATCCCTTCTTTGGCAGGGTGGTCTTGACTGCTGGCCCAGCACAATTTGGGATGGACTTATCCAAACACAAAGCTGGGGTGTGTAAGACGTGTGTGAGATCCGTCCCTTGCTTTCTCTTCCTTTCCTCATTGCTAAAGCCTTAATTTCACTGTCCTGGAAGTATTTGTGGTATTTGGAGGGTGATCAGTTAATTACAGTTGTTAAAATGACAGGGCCCAGCAGTGACAGACATTGAGATGAGTGGCTTATCACTCTGCTCTGCTCCTGAGTCATCTGTCATGGTTTAGGATTTAAAATACATACACAGGATGATTTTTGAAACAAATTTATCCAACCTACAGCATGACATGGCTAAAGAGATGTTGATTTAAGGGAAGGTTTTTTTCCCATGAGAGCCACGAGTTGCAGAAGCCCTTTTAGAGCTAAACTAAGCTGTTCTGATGCAAGCTTTTCTAAAAGGCTGTATCTAGGTGGAAGAAGAAAACACCACAGAGACAATGTTCCCTTTTGGAAGCTGTAATAAACCTCCATGGCTTCGGTTGGGCAGCCCCAAAGAGGAGTTTTCCAGGCTAGCAGTGCACAGAAGAAAAACTTCCCAAGACAACAGTTCACAGGTGTAGGCAAAATACTCTGAATATGAGAATTGTGTTTTTAGCCAGGCATCCTTTGGTTCTCAGAACTCCAGTTTCAGGGTACAGGTTGCCTGGTGTGACAGAAGACAACACTAAATGCTTTAGATTAAGTGAAGAAGCAGAAATACTTCAGAATCTTCTACAAGCTTGAACCTGCTGCTTTAATTCTCTCTTTATTCTTTCCAAACAGACGAGAGGATTTGTTGCAACCATTAAGCCATATAATGGATGCTCAGAGATCACTAATCCTGAGGCAGTGAAAGAGAAAATAGCTCTGATGCAGAGAGGCCAATGTATGTTTGCTGAAAAAGCACGAAACATTCAGAAAGCTGGAGCCATAGGAGGCATTGTTATTGGTAAATAAAATTCTAAGTTTTTCATTTGTGTGAGTTGAACCTAATTGTACAGATTTGAAGATACAGGAAAGCTGACAGGCTGTTAGGCTGAGATGCCAGTGCTCCAGCACAGAAGCTGTGCTTTCAGCAGATGAAGAAATGTTTGGGGTTTGGCTCTGTGCAAGAAAGTGCAGCAAAACAAACTGGGATGGGGGATTGTCGCTGTCTCTGCAGATCAGAAGTTGCTATTTTAAGGATCACAGAGTGCTGTTGGTACTAACTGCTGAGGGAAAACGGGGATACAAATGAAAACTGGGAAGGAAAACAAGGGCACAAGTTGGGGTTTTGCTTTTCGCAGTGAATGCTGTGCCTGAGACCCTCTGGGCAGGGAAAGCAGCTCCCAGTCTGCCAAAGCTCAGAGCTGCAGTTTGATCTAACAGGAAGTTTGCCTTTCCCTTTGTGTGCCCTGCCTAGATGACAATGAGGGCAGCAGCAGTGACACAGCTCCTCTTTTCCAAATGGCCGGGGACGGAAAGAATACGGATGACATCACAATTCCCATGCTCTTCCTCTTCAACAAGGAAGGAAACATTATCCTGGATGCAATCCGGGAGTATGAGGCTGTGGAGGTGCTCCTGTCTGATAAAGCAAAAGACAGAGGTAAGGTTAGAGGGGGTTTCTATAAATGTAGCTTCCATCTGTGCTGTGGCACAGTGCAAAATGTACAGTAGTTTGTGCTTCTGCCCAAAGGTGCCATAGTTTTGTTTGACATTGGAATCAGAGTTCTTTATGAGGAAAGACATTATTGACGTGTATCCTTGTCCTCTCCCCCTACAAGTTAACATCCAGAAACGCTGTTCCTAAGTTAAATGTCACTTTGACTAATGAGAAAAACACAGCGTTTTGGATTCCTTCTGAGCCCTTTTTGTCATCCTGTGCTTTGAAGTAGCGTCAGGAACAGTCTAAGTGTTTCCAGTGCCCTACATTGACAATGCCCCTCCCTTACCGAACTCCCCAGTGACATTCCTGGTACTCAAAAGGAGAGAGACGAGTGTTAGAACTCTTTTGCCTGTCTAAGGAGAAGTGGTTATCAGGAGAAATGAGGCTGCTGACCTCAGATGTTTCCTGGGTTTTCTTGTATAATACAAGAAAATTGCAAGCTAATACATTCCCAGTTGAAATGTTTGAATAGGGCAGAAAATTCCAGATTTTCCCCTTGTAAGCCTTCCTCATAGCACTGCTGTGTCTAAGCACAGTAGGTAAGAAAAGTATCTTTAGAAAATCAGTGACAAGGTTTATCTTGTGCACCCTTGCAAAGGTGATATGCCCAAATCTGATGTTGTTTCTTCCTAGCTTGCAAATCCCTCCTGTTTGTAACTGTGCTTAAGCGCTCTAACAAAATGCTCAATACAAGATAGCTCTGCCTTTGAGAATTTGTAATGCATATCTGCTTCTTCCCCCCCCCCTCCTCGTGCTTCCCTTTGGAATCCCAGCAACAATCTTTAAAGGTAAAATGATTCCAAACTACATTATTGATAGCAGTAAGTATCCCATGGCAAAACTGGCATGTGCAGTTAAATTGCCTGCAGGTCCTGAAATATCAGTGTCCTGTATTCTGGCCATAAAGATCAAACTCCAGAGAAATCTCCATGGTTAAACTGGGCAGCTGTTGGAGATCTAAACTGGGACTTGGGATATGTGTTAGTGGTTTGAGTGGGGGTGTGATGGGGGAGGCTCAGCCCTTGGCTCTCTTAAATTCACAGTTCAGTAACTTACAAAAACTGCCCAGCTCTCCCTTGCTCAGATGGAGGATCCTGGTGGATCTGGGAGTGCTTTAAAATCCAATATCGAAGTTCAGTGCACACAGTGGGCATTTGTTAAGACGGAAGGAGGGGAATTAGAACTGACCCACAAGTCACTTACGACGTTTGAGGAACCGAAACAAGCCTCACTGTATTGTTTGCCATCATTTAAACTGTGTTTAAAAGTCTTCCCTCCCCTCTTTTTGTAAAAATGTGTTCCTTAGTAACGTTAAATTTTCATGTCACGGGAAAGTCTGCATTTTCTTGAAGAAATAGGGCCATGGGAAGTGACCTTGCTTTTTTGAAATACAGAATAAAATGCTGCATTCCTACGGTTGGTTTAACTCTTCTTCTTTTTCCTTTTTTTTTTTTTTCCTTCCCTCTCAAAGACTTGGAAATGGAGAATACGGACCAGAAATTAACTGAAAACGATTCACATAAACAGAATTCAGAGGAAGCTGCTTCAGGATCTCAGGATGTTGGTGCAGCCAGTGAGGAGCCCGAGGAAGGAGGAGAGAGCTCAGATGTTGCTGACCCTGGTTCTTTATCTCCTGCTAACGCAGACAGTGCCAGTGTTCCCATTTCACATCAGGATTCCTACGTCCCTGGAACCGAGGAGGCCGGTGCTCCAGAGCCAGCATGTACATCAGGGGATAACCAGCCTCAGGAACAAAAGACTGAGACAGAGTCAAATTCCAAAGCTAACTGGGATAATAAAGTCACACCTATGGAATCCATATTAGCAGACTGGAATGAAGATATAGAAGCATTTGAAATGATGGAAAAGGATGAGCTATGACTTGTAATAGTAACTTATTTGTTAATAAACAAATGGAGACCTCTTTGGGTAGGAGTGAGGCCCTGATATCCAAGCAAACATATTCAGTATTGTGATGAGCAACCAGGCGTCCCCCGCGGGACACCAGAGATCCCGCACGCGCTTTGTATTGTTTTAATTCCTCCTGGTTAAAAATGGGAACGTGCAATCCAAGCCTTTGCGTGGCCCCACAGCTGGGGCTGGAGCCCAGGCAGGGAAGGAGCCCGATTCCTGCGTTCCAGGCCCCGGGAGGACACGCTCCCTTGGGCCCTGGGAAGCAGGAGCTGAGCACGGAGGGGTGACAAAGCACCAACGGTTATCGATGGCAGCACTGAGAGCTCCCCCCGTGTCCTGCTGGACCCCTTCCCAGCTGAAACCCTGGGTAACAGCAGCAGGGGAAGTTGTTGCCAGCTGTCGTGTCTTCAAGGCACAACTGGGAGCCTTGGTTTTGTCCTGACATATCAGACCCACGAGTGTCGCTCATCACCTCGTTCCACCAAACCAAAGGCACCGTGTGAGCAGGTTCCACCAGCTGTGGGGCCCGACAGGAAAAGATGAGGGACGGTCGTGCTCGAGGTTGAGATGAAGTGGACAAGGCAGGTGTTGAGTCCCAGGTATTTCCTTTGGCCTCCCAGGTTGAAAAACTCCAGTCTGCCCTGAGATAAGGAACTGAAATAGAGAGGACACAGAGCTACATAGCTGTAACGAATCCTTCCTTTTTCTACAGGTTTGACTTCTAACAGCTTGACTTTGTTGTCGTTCTTTTTATATGCAACTTCTGTACGTGTGATGTTTAAGGCAGGGAGGCCACTGCCAGTGGGGAAGTGCAACAATTTGGGCTGTAGGGTCGGTAGTTCAGAGCCCAGGGATGTTACTCTGGGCTCTGGAGTTTGTTACAGGTAAGTGTGAGTCCTGATTTGTTATCCCCATTGTGAAAAGCTATTTAAATAAAAATGGGGAAGTTTAAACAACATAGAGACATTTTGACTCTGTCCAAAGAAACTGCCAAAAACGAATTAACTTGATTTATATAAACTGCTTTTAGTGAACTGTGGTTTAAGGAATTGTTTTATATTAAAGACTAAATGAACACTGCCTATATGCTGCACCAGGCTAAAAATGAAGGGTTACGTTCGTGGTTACAATGGAAAAAACAAAACAAGAAAGCCCCACTCTGAACTTTTGATTTAGCTGGTGAAATTATATGTGCTGAATATGCAACTGTTAATTAGCACAGCCATACTGTATGTATTTATACTCCTGTACAGTGAGCACAGCAATCCCAGGCAATGTTGTATCCATGTATCCAAGCCACACTTGCTTTCAAGAGTCTCACAATGCACAGGCACCTTCTGAGAGCATGGCAGTCCATCCAGGTATCATCCAGAACTTCATGTCTCTAGGGCAGGAGGGAGTTGAGGAGGATTAGTGAATAAGTGGCCTTTGAAATTTTAAATGTAGTTCTAATTCCTTTGCACAAATAACGGGAGGTTTGGACTGGTGAGCAGGGCTTGAAGCAGTCAGGATTTTCAGTTGGGAATGTTTTTATTTATGCTTTTAGTTAACACGAGTTCCTTCATGTGAAGCATTTGACCATGGGAGCCTTGTAAGTGTCCTTGGTTCTCTGGAGCCCTGGAAGTGCCTGGGCTCGAAGGGACCTGACCAGAGTCAAACCCAGCAGGTGCAGATCAAGTGTTTTCCCTCGGATAATTCCTTTGATCTGTCAGTGCTCAGTGCCACATAGGAGCATTTCTGTTCCCATGCTTTTTGACATGGACATCATCTTCATTCTTGGTAACACTTTTGGTGAAAATAGTTATTTTTACATCTCAGAGGTCTCTGGTCGTTACTGTGTCAATACAGCAGCTCAAGCTTTTTTTACTTGCAGGTTTAGGTGTAGATGTCAAATGTTATAAAAATATTAACTTCCCTTGCCATCACCAGCTCCTCTTTATTTAACTGCTCTCCCCACACCTATTGCTAAAGCAGCAGACATTACCTTTTGAGGGATTTCCAGTGATCCCAGAGCTCCATGTGGATTTGATGCAGCGTTTTGGTGGTGGCCTACCTCAGATAACTGTTGCCTCCTTCCTTTTGGGTTGGTGTTTTTCTTGTTTCAGTTAGTTCTACTTTCCCTTTGAAACCATCATGAGAGCCATAGCTTTGTTTACAGAACTGAATCAGGGAAGGTTGAACTTCTGGGAAAGAGGAATAAATTTGGGGAAGAGTTTTATTCAGGTTATTTTCACTTGTATTTCCTTCCAAGGACATAGGCTTTAGTTTAACCTGTTCATATCAGCCTGGAAACAAGTCAGTTTTCTGTTACTGTCATCTTAAAAAGCAAAAAGAATGTATTCATTAAAAACAAAACAACCTTTTGGAGAGGGGGGGCAAATAGTTTTCCCCAAACCTTGGAAGGCTGCTCCCTTCATAAGGAATGTTGCTAGTACATCATTAATGAGTAACTGCCCTTGTGTATAGCATTGTACCTTTACTTGTATGGGATTGAACACTGAAGAATTCAGGAATCACCGCTGAAACTAGCACTTATTTCATGCCATGTAATTCATATCAGCCAATTAATTTCTTATTTGATCTTAAAGGAATCTTAATTGTTTACATTTATTGTTTCTTAATGAAGTTTCAGAATGAGCCCAGCTTTTGGTTCTCCTCCTCCTGCCAGTGCACCTGAACAGGCACCAGTGAGTGTGTGTTGAGAGGTTGAAAATGGGACATCTTATGCAACAGGCATCAGTCAGAACATAGAAAACAAACCATTCTGTGAATGAAATACTGTTTGTTTAGATTTTATAAGATTTTGGTTTCCTTTTTTTTAAGCCAGCCCAATTTACAGCCGTATATTTTCTTACGAAAGATGTCTAATAACAGGTGCTGTAACACAATTGTTGGGTTTTACTCTCTGGTGACAAGTGTATACAATATTTCTAAGGGCAACTATGTACTGTGATGTAAAAGTCTGGGCTAAAATGTATATAATCCGTGTACATAACTGTGTACTTGATTATAACTGCTGATTGTAAAGATTTAATAAAATGTAAATATTCTGGTCAAAGCTGTGCTGAACTGGTGCTCCTTTCGGAGTTGCTGGGAGTGTGTGTGGGGTCACACCAGAACTCCCGGAGCTTCACTGGCAGCCTCGATGAGGGCATGGAGCAGGTTCTGTGGCCGCCACCCCGGCGAAGCCTCCAGTTTTTCACTCGGAGGTTGCCCCAATCCAGGGATATTCTTCAGCCTAAAATTGAAAGTGGACTGGAAAAGCTCTCGGCAGCCTGAGCTGACTGTACTATTTTAACATCTCTGTGACTTGGGCATTATTATTTTATTTTTTTAAATCCAGAACACACATCCTCAAAAGTGAATATGAGCTCCTGTTTTCATTAGAAATGAAAAAAATCCCAGGTAAGGCTTGGAGGAAGGTGTACTCCATCGTCCTTCCTCTTACCAGCTGTCTTCCAACACCTCTGCTCCTATGAGTTTTTCCTCTGTGGAAGTTAGGATTAAGAAAATTAATTAGGGTCTCTGCTGGGGTAACTGGAGAGATCCTGCAGCAAACCCTCAGCAAACTGCAGTGCTTTTTATTAAGTATAAATAGGAAAAGCTCTCTGAGGAATCAGTGTTCTCTCCCACAGCCCTCAGGGTCTGGTTTTCTCTCTCCATGCCCATCTCTGCCACCTTGCCCGCCGTGATTCCAAGGTGCTGGTTGAAAAAACAAGGAGTCACCCTCCCACTGCAGGTGGCCTCTGAAAAGGCAAAAATACAAGGCAAGATTAACATCTAGGACGTGCCTGCCCCTCTCTGTATTGCTTTTATAACAAGAAATCAGGACTATTTAGGTATTTATTTCTGGGCCTGAACAGATTCCTGATCCTCCCCCTGGGACACTCTCAGTGGATGGCCTGGGGGGTAGGTAAGGAAGGCATGGTGGCATCAGGTCATCACCCCTCCTATTAAAACTGTATTTATTAATTTATTCCGATAATTGTATCGATGGCCTGTTACTCAACTGCCACATTTCCATTTCCTAGTCAGGTCACCTGAAGGACTTCAGCGGCTCTGACCGAAATTCAGCCTCAGCTGCTGCTCATCCCGTCCTTCACATCAGCCCAAAGCTGCTCATGGCAGGAGTCCCATTTCCTTCCAAAGTGCTACATCAAAAGGTAATGTTAATAAATATTTCCAGCTGGAATGGGGCCTACGGAACATGTTTGCCTGGGAAAGTGCACCCAAGCTGTGAAGCTGCAGCAAATTCATCTTCATTAACCCTTCGGTGGAGAGCACAATGTGATGTCACGGCACCAGGGCTGGCCCATTGCAGCGGCATCCAGGCCGAAATTGTGCCAAAAAAAAAAAAAGCCTGTGTGGTGCTCCCTGGTGCCCACCAAGTGGCTTTTGGGGAGCAGTGGGACCACCCCGGGATGGTTGGGGCGCTCCACTGGCTGCCACACCAGGACAGACCTGATGGCAGCAGTGCAGGGCAGAGAATGAGAAAACATCCAGAAAAACAGTTTCGTCCTTAAAAAAACCCACACCAACCCTGCCCCGGCGTTTCCCTGCCCTCATCCCCTTCGCCAGGGACGCTGGGATGGGAAGGAGTGGCCGGGTTTTGGGCACAGACCTTGGCCCAGGGGGATGCTCGGAGGTTTGAGCTGGGACACACAGAGCAGGAGCGTGGATGAGAGAAATTCTGAGCTGGCTCTGCTGAATTTGATGCATCTTAGGCTTTCCCTACAGACCTCTTCTCCTGGCAGGCAGGTAGTTGATCATTAGAGACGTGTTTCTACCCTCCCCTCTGCAGCAAAAGCCGTTTCCCCGTCCCTGCTCGAGCCCAGCGCTCCTCACAGGTGAAGAAAACCATCAAAGGCGGCTTTAAAAAAGGCACAAAGGGGGCAAAAAATCCAGGGAAAAGCTGTGCAGGTGAGGGCATTTCCGCCACGTGCCGGCTCTCACGGCTGCTTTATGTAATGGAGCACGTGGCTTGCCGCGTTTATTTTGGGCCTGCCACGGGTGAGCTGATTGCCAGGCCCCGAGCATCGCCCTGAAATGATGTCAATCTTCGCCGCGCTGGCATTACAGCATCATAAAAAATTACAGAGCTGCTATTTCGGGCAGCAGCTCTCTCCGACTCAGTGAATAAATGCAGCTCCATCTGACTCACTCCGGGGGATTATTAATAGACACAAAAGCAGAATGCCAAACCCCCAGGAATTATCGCTCGGTTCCCACACGGAGCTTTCGAGTTCCTCGCAGCAATTTGCTCTCGAGAACTTTTTGTCTCAAAATGTGTTTGGTTTTGTTCTTTTTTTTTAATACTTGTATTAAAAAAAAATTAAATTGGTGCAGGAGGAGCGAATTTTCTGTTCCACTCACCCTGTGGAGGTTTGAGGGGGGACGTTCTGCAAGGATTCAGGGTGGTTGCTCCAGACCCAGCCCGGCATCACACGCCCATCGGGGCAACACCTCCTGACAGAGCCTTAGGGCGAGGCTGCTGCTGGTAACAAAGCTTGGAATAAAAGCTCAGGTCTCCTGATTGTAATAGCAACCATCCAGGGTGGCAGAGCACTGAGGAGGAAGGGAGTCATTCCGAGAGGGAAGGAATCACAGGCTTCTCCTTTGGCTGCAGGGAATAGGTGTCCATGAGGCTGCTCTTACAGCTGGCTTTTATGGAGGAGGTTCACAGTCCCACACGTGTTTACGGTGATGAAGAAGCAGCAGCAGTAGATGATCACGATGAAGAGGAGGATGATGATGGCTCTGCCATCTTCAAGCTCAAAGTGAGTGTTTACCTGGATGTCATGGGTAGAGATGTGCAGCTAAATTAAAATAATTTAGGAAAAAAAAAAAAAAATAAGGAAAGGCATGAAGTGTTTTTGATTTCTACCAATGTTCCCATCTTGCAGTTCTCCGAGCTGGGGCTTCTTTCCCTTTGCCCCAAAAGCACAGTAACAATAACAGGAATTTTCACTTGGCGCTTTCCCAGTTTTCTGGATGTCGGACTTGAAGGCTTCCTTCCCAACTGTAAAGCAAATAATGTGCCCCTCCAAAACCATCCCTGCATTCCTTGTCTCCTCTTCCCCAAACACCTGCAGAATTACACTGCATAGAGGAACATTTCAGCATGAAAAAGCAGAGTTTCCCAGCAGTACCAGGACCCAGAGCAGAGTCTTCTGATGTCCAACTCCACTAGAAGCATCCTCCATAAAGCCACGTATTGGTAGGAAGTTCCAGAAACTTGTGCTTTCTCAGCGAACATCATAAAAATTGTCAGTACCACACCCTGCATGTGGCTGCAGACAGAGCTGCTGATTACCCTGGGGTGCAAGTGGGGTTATTTCCCTCTGGGCTATGGCTGTCCCAGACAGGTAAAAGCTTCTTTGGCACACGGGATATTGCTCAGACACCCCAACACCCCCCACAGCACTTGAGTCAGGGCACTGGTTCCACAGTCATAGAAACATGGAATGGTTTGGGTGGAAAGGCACCTTAAAGCTCATCCAGTGCCACCCCCTGCCCTGGGCAGGGACACCTTCCACCAGCCCAGGTTGCTCCAAGCCCCG
>JAWMRA010000005.1:24460366-24487405 GCA_035584735.1 Pseudotriccus pelzelni | reverse complement strand
TCTCTTCTCCAGGTGAGCCCCCCCAGCTCTCCCAGCCTGGCTCCAGAGCAGAGGGGCTCCAGCCCTGCAGCATCTCCATGGTTTCCTCTGGACTCTCTCCAGCAGCTCCAGGTCCTTGTGCTGCTGTTCCCAGGGTCTCAACTGAGTGGGGCAGAATCCCCTCCCTGTCCCTGCTGGTCACACTGCATGCCAAGATCACGATTTCCCCAATGCAGAGATATTTCACTTGTCAGTGCTATAAACACTCCATTCCTGATCTGTTTTACTTTTCCTTCCTCCCTTCTGCACGGGAATGTCCTGCCCTGTTCGGTGACATCCCCGCTCTCCCGGCCTGTGCTCCCAGCGCAGAGCCGGGGGAGGATTTGGGCAGAAGAGGGTTTTCCATCTGCACGGGACGAGTCCCGTTCTGCATCTCCCCGCTCTCCCAGAGGCAGGAGGTGTCAGGGGCAGCCGCGGTGGCCGCGGCCACAGAGCAGCTTTCAGCGGCCCGGGGGATGGAGGGGAACAAGGGAGCGAACATCCCTCTCAGTCCGGGGGTCAGAGGGGACATTCCGCTGCCGACACGCAACATATTTTCGTGGGCCGAAGGAATCCCCGCCGGGCCGGGGGGCAGGAGCCGCGGAGGAGGAGGAGGGAGGAGATGGGATCGGGAGGAAGGATTAGCCGGTGAGTCCCCGGGGAATTGTTCCCGGCGCGTCCCGGCTGTCCTCGCCCAGCCCTGCGGAAGGTGGTCCCTCCATCCCTCCCGTTGTGTGCCCGGTGCCGTGGGAAGGAGCAGGATGTCGCGAAGGGAGGCCGATAAAAAAGGGGAGGGTGGGGGGGTTTAGCGCATTTTTGTGTGATATCGTTTCTCGTGTCTTTTAGGAGAAGTTTCCGGGTGGTTTGTCTCAAATCGCAGACGGGTCAGAAAGCAGGAAGTTTTAGCAAGAAACCGCAGGCACCAAAACTCCTGATATTTCAAAGACGTCTCCCATGCAAAGGCTGTAAAGCCCCTCCCTCACCACAGCTGATAAACATCACCTATTTTATAAATACTGATGCACATGAAGATTAAGAGACTTCCCGAGCCTTTGGCAGTGACAAAACTGACAGCGTGCCACAGACATCAAGTGCTTCTCTACACAAATGTGATAACGTTTGCTTCCCAAACAAATTAAATCTGATATTTAAAAAAAAATATATACAACAAACCCACAACTTTTCCTGCCCTCAATTTCACTTTTCCCTACAAATGCACTTCAAGAAAATAACACTTAGTGTGTATTTAGCAGCACTGGAAATCATGAAGCAAATCTCCTTGCACATGTTCCTGACTCAAAGACCCCCATTCAACAGCTCCATTCTGTCTAAAATTCATATCTTTGTGCTTCCCTGTAAAAGTACAGAGAAGGAGGAAGAAGGCAAAAGCAATTATGAAATTAGATAGTTACACAGTATGGCAATGCTAAAATCAACATTTTTAACAGGTTTGGGTGCCCAGTAACACGTTTGAAAACACCTCATGAACTGGCACAACGAGTCTTTGCTGCCCTTATTCCGTTGCATATTTAAGGCGAGATCACAACCATCTCTTCCCTACTTGCTCAAATACAGGGACCAAAGTGTTCCTTCTAAAAATCAATTTCAGCTGAGCTATTTTGTTAGTAAATGTCATATTCCCAGTGCAGAACCAACTGCATCAAGCCATGGGTGATTTGCATGAGCAGGAACCAACCCACAGGGAACGCGCGTGTTTGGAAGGGGGTGGTGGAGGCTCACGGGTCCGGTTCTCCTGGAAACTTTTGGAAAAGCAAACCCACAGCATTCCCCCAGCCAGCCATGTCTGTGCTGCTGGAGGAGGACGGGGTGGGCAGCCGTGCTCAGGCTCCCAGACAGTGTTTGACAGAGTTCCACATCACAGATTAAGGTCTTTGCACAGAGATTGGGGTCTGAGGGAAGAAAGGAAGTGGAAGGGACAGAAATGTAACATAAAATGGATTGACATCGGCTAAAGGGCAGATGGGAGAGGGGGGCACAGCCATAAATAAAAACTTTTCTTTTGGGGAGAAGGAACTGGAAAGATGTTATTGGATCGGCATGAGGAGTCTCACGGTGTGTCACAGAGAAAGATAGGAAAAGTAAATATAAACTGATGCTAACTGTGGAGATCTACAGCTGTTAAATCATTGGGAGGCTGAGGAAGGTCAGTTGGATTTTCTTTTCTGCAAATTAACCGAAGGGGAAATATTCATCAACACGGTGTCACACAAAGAAATGATGGAGCTGCTCACGGAACGGGGTTGGTTCGCTTGGTTTGAGGTTCTTACACAAGAGGAGAGACATACCTGGTGCAGAAGAACCTTGGCTTGGCAGCCTGCCCGGGTCTGTGAGCTCTGGAGACAGGAGTTCTCAGGAAATGTCCGGGTCAGAGGAGCAGGGAGTGCAGGGCAGGGCTCAGCAGGGCTCAGCAGGAGCCTGATGGATGTGCCTCCAACAGCTGAGCCCCAGGGCCGGGCGGGAGCAGCCTCACCTGGCAGGCACTAACCTGAGCCTCCCCCCACCCAGCCCCAGCTGGCACTCCCCAGCCTGAACTCCTCTGCAGGTCTTTTATTTACTGTGCACTGTTTCCTGGGGTATCGTGATGAAATCGGGACTAAAAACATGATTACAGGTTAATTTAACTCCAAGCAGTCCCTTAAATATACTGTGGGTCATTATAATGAAGACATGAATCTCTCACTGCTCCAGAAAAGGCAGCAAAGATTCCAACCCTGAACGGGAATTTCTTACCTTTGTGAATATTTTCATTACACTCCTGATATCAGAAATAAGCTTTGCAGATTCTGACTTTTAGAAAATTATTCCCTTGAAAGACTATTTATATTTTCCTGTTCTTTTCTAGCAAGTAATGAATTGGCTTTGCAGGAGGGTCTGTGATTTTATGTAAGTTAAGCTTGTAAAATCATAGTATTATTAATATCCCAAACAGACACATTACAGCACACACACGTGCTTATATAAACATATAAAATATCGTCTGCATATAAATAAATGAACACGTTGAGCGAGGTGATCTGTCTTCTTTGTTAATCGTATTTATTAGATAAATATATCATTAGATAATACAATTATTTTGCCAACATGCAGACATGGGTTGTGACAATTATTCACTAATATCTGTAAATGCTGAAGGAGGAATATTTCCATCTAATTTGGCAAATATTTGACAGAGCCTGAAAAAAAGGGTTATTTCTTTTAAATATTTAAAAATAAAAACCTTTTAATTCTATCAAGTGTTAACAAGCATCCATTCGGTCCGAATATTTCAAATGGATAAAAATAAGGAGGAAGAGAACCACCAGGAAAACATATATTTGTGTACACTTCTGCTCTCTTTCCCAGCTGGATTTGGAGGGGTGCAAGTTACTCTACTGAAATCAAGAAATCCTTGAGAGCTGAGGGACTTAATGTTCTTTATTTATGCTTAATCAGTAATCTCTAAATATCATCATTCTAAATTAGGAACCACGTGATGGGGGGGAACGAGCTGGGCTGCCTGAGCCGCAGGCGGAGCGCAGCAGGAATTCTCAGGTTGGGCAGGGAACGCAGCTCCACCCTGCTCCTGCATCTGCTGGGGGCTCTGAGAGACCCTCTGCGCCCTCCCGCTCCCTCCAGGGCATCCTTCTGGTCTTTAACCTGACTGACGGCACAGCTGAGAGCAGCCCTGCTCCCCGCTCTGTCCTCAGGGGTCTCGAAGTTGAAACCACAAGTAGGACCCCCTCACTTCAGGAATTTTGGAGGCAGACCCTCCCTTTTGTCAGCAGGCCCACGCTGTCAGCAGCAGGAGCCCCTGGCCACCTGAGCTTCGGCACTGCCAGCTCTCCGAAGGGTTTGCTTCGTCTTCACTGCTGTTCAAAGGGACCTGCATCACACTAAAGAGTATTTTACTCTTGGCTGGGAGGAGTCAGCGCTGGGTGTGTTTGAACAGCTCTGTGGTGGCTGTCCCTGATTGTTCTTAATCAGTATCAAAAGGAAGAGCAAGGAAAATGTTGCTGCCGAGTGGGGCAGGGTGAGAAAGGACGTGGAAAATGCTGGGACAATTGATTCCCTCCTCACCTCAGCCTTGCAAGCGCTGGCACCGGCTGGTGAGAAGCTTCTTAGTCAATAAACAGGGACCAACTTCCTTATCCCAGCCTCTCCCGCAGGAGGGTCTGTCCAACCTGGTTATAATATTTTAAACTGATACTCTATTCAGGATTCAAAGCAATCCAAAGTATACAAAATACTAGTTCTTCTCAGTATTATTAACAGGTTTGTATTTATCATAGAATCATAGAATCACAGAATAGACTGGGTTGGAAAAGACCTCCAAGATCATCGAGTCCAACCATCATCCTCACAAAATTTCTTTGTGTCAACCTAGTAGCACTTGAATTTAAAATTGAATCAGCGTCATTTCTCGGGGCTGACAGGTTTGAGGGCTCCTCTGAGGCCGTGTCTGCCTGACTTCATCTGCAGGTCGGTGACACTCCTCAGGCAGAACCAGCACCTCTCCTGTGCTCTGACTGCTGGACAGTTGGATGTTGTCACCGCAGCCAAACGCCTCCGAAGGGATCTGGAAAAGCATTCATCTCAGAACACGTCTATTTTAAACAATGAAGTTGTAACGTAGGGAACTACATCTAAAATAGTAGGTTTGCCTAATAAGAGGCATTTTTCTCTTGTAAAACCCTCCATTAAAGCCACTTTGCTTTGTTAACTTTCATGGCATGTACCCTCACTATAGCCTTCAACACCTGAAAAATTAGTGGAAGAATTTGACTGATTATAGAGGCTGTTTTCCTTGTTCCACTGCTTGTTCTAAAAGGGATACTCAGCAGAACTTGCCTTTTTTTTTTTTCATTTTGTGCTGTCTGCATGAGTAATTACCTCCCTGATTTCTGAGATGCAATTGAGTAGCTTCCACATTAGAAAAATCCAAAGATTGATAGAGCCATCTCTCCTAAAGGATTAGTTTGCTGCTGTAATTCCACTGAGTAGGTCATTCAAATAGCAAAATGCTACCAAGTCTAATTCCTCTTGTTTGTAAAAGCCAGGTATTGATACCTATTTGAGAGAAGCTGAAAAGGGCTGATCTGCCTTTGGAGGGGAAAAGGGTTTTCCAATTCCTGCTGCGGCTCCGGCAGGACAGGGGGAGGAAGGAGACACTCGTCTTCCTGGAACAGATCAACTCAGGGGCTGGTGGTGCCAGAGAAAAGACCGAAAGGACGACGACAATTGTGCAGAGATGTTGACAAAAGGGGCACAATTTTAGGAATCCGTGAGCAAGTTTCTCCCAGGACTCAAAGGAACTGTGAATTTTCCTGGTGGCTTTGGGATTCCAAGGGAGCAGAGGTGAGTCCCTCAAGTCTCAGTGCCCAACACTTGTGTGGGGAATTATCCCGGGGACGGGCAGGGAAGAGACTTCAAAATATTCCACGTGCAGATGCTCAGCTCCTGCTCCATCCAGGACTGGTGTTCCTGGGAAGTCACTTCCAGGTGAAAAGGGGCCAAATCACTTCATGTGTATGAGAAAAGCATCAGCCAAGTGCTATACTTCCCAAATTATCTTCTTCCATACCTAACATTTGTCTATCAGGCTCTTTAATTTATTGCAGATGTGCTGGGAAAGGTTTTGATAGCGTCCAGCGTCTCATTGCCTTTCCATCAGAACCCATTTTCCAAACATTTGCATAATGATAGAAGTGCTTTTGGCAGAGTTGGAAGGCAGGAATTCATCTAAACATCACAGGTATGGCCATAAGGGGGGCATGATTATGATAAATAATTGTGCCAACATCATTTTACCAGGGAAGGATCACTGACTTCCTCTTTCACTCTACAAAACTAAACATCGTAACTAAAGATAAACATTTTAACTAAAGATAAACATTTTAACTAAAACAAACACTTCAACTAAAATAAACCTCTTAACTAAAATAAACCTCTTAACTAAACATAAACATATTAAAACCAAATTCTAAATAACAACTTGAAATTTAAATGCTAAAAAGATGTTAAACTTGTAAATTCACAAAGATATATTTTATGGCAACCCTGGGGAGGGGAAATGTAAAATATGAATAACAAATATCTTTTTTTTTTACTTTTCAAGTAAATAAATATTTTACTTCCACTGAACTTCTGACGGAGACCAAGTAATTCCTGGGCTCATACAAAGCCTATTTCTCTGCCATCATCCACATCCCTTTTGGTGTAAACCGAGCTCTCCTGATACCAAGAGAGGCTCAGCAATTTCTACCAGCCGAGGACCTGGCAGTTAATTTGAAAGGCAGGAATAAATCTTAGGTGTGCTCTGAAGTCAGTTTAACTGAAATGCAAAAGCTCCTTGCGAGCTGGGTGCGCGTTGAATTAATTGAAATTCAGGCTCCCCAGACAAGGCCCAGATGCTGCACTTCCCTCGCCCGGCGTCTCCCCGCCAGCTGCGCTGGTCTCGGCGGCGGCACTACCCTGTAGCTAAACATCTGGAGAAACCTGGCCAGCGGAATAACAAACACCTCGAAACTCTGCCAGGCGCGGCCCTGGAAGTGACTTCAAGGGGGAAGGAAAGGGGCGCTGGGTGCGTGGTGTGGGGGAAGCAAAATTCAAACCTCAGGCAGCCCTCGAGAGAGGAATAGCTTGAACTGCTAGAGGCGACCCCAGCCAGGGCCTGCCCTGCCCCTGGACACAGCACTGTCAGGGCAGCAAGGCAGGCTCTGCATTTTCAGTTTTTACTGCTTTTCACTTGGGCACGGCCAGTTAAAATATTAGCAAGAAGTTCTGTAAGCTCAGATGGAGCAATATCGTCACAACTGCACAGACTGAACATCGGTACGTTAAAATTAATTAATTCCAGCCACAGCTCTGGTGGAAAATATTCCTGAAGGTAATGACATTCCTCACTACAGTGTCTTCCTGTGGTTTGCTCCTCTCCTGTAAAGACAATGCTACAGTGACTTGGCATAGAATCTGAGAATCCCAGCATGGGTTGGGTTGGAAGGGACCTTAAAGCCCATCCTGTGCCACCCCCTGCCCTGGGCAGGGACACCTTCCACCAGCCCAGGTTGCTCCAAGCCCCGTCCAACCTGGCCTTGGACACTTCAAGGGATCCAGGGGCAGCCACAGCTTCTCTGGGCAACCTGTGCCAGTGTCCCACCCCTGTGGACACCTCATGGTGTCAAGAACTGTCACCTCCGAAGCAGCAAAGTCGGTCAAGGCTGTTGATGGGACAGCAGCGCCAACAGCAACTGGAAATCTTGTTAAAAGCTCACGTTAAAATTCATTCCTTGGTAGACACACACATACCCAGCTGCAGGCCTCTCCTGTTCTGAAGGACTGACATGCCAGCCAAGCCGATCTGGAGTTGAGTGATTGCTAATTGCAAAGTGGAAGTGACAGGAAATTATTGTTTTACAGACCTGATAAAACCAAAGCAGCCGACAACCGAATATTCCTCCTCGGCCTGATTTCCATACGATGACGGCGACGTCTCCAGAGTTCCAACACGTCTCCCAGTGCTTCCTTGGCCCCTGGGCTCTTGTCTCATCATTCAGATTTTAAAATGCTGTGCTCCCTGGCCTGTCATCAACCTGGATGTTCTTACAGCAGCAAGAAGGCACGCCGCAAAAAAACCATGGAATGCTGCTGATCCCCGGGCTCCTTTCTATTCCAGGCGTGGCCAGCGTGCCCCCTGGCAGCACCGAGCACAGCTCCAGCTGCAGAGGTCAGGGAATGCAGGCGGGGACAGCGGGATGAGGCCGTTTCTGGGGTGAAGACTTCACCTGTCTGAAAACATTGCTACTCCTGCCGTGCACAAGGGGATGGAAAGGAGCAGGGAGCCGACCCGGGTCCTGTGGCAGGGGAGGAGACAGAGCTGGGTCTTCTGGCAGCGAGACTTAATTGAAAAAAACCCAAACTTCTGAGTGAAAGCAAAGGAAGGAATTAATGTTAACTGGGGGCGGGGTTTGGGAGGGGGCACAGGTGAAGCGGAACTCTCAATAATGACATGAAATAAAGGTGTCATCGTTTTAGGACAAAGCTCATCCATAAAACACGGCACAGAGCTGGATCTGGGGATGGTCACCAGCCTCTTGGGCAACTCCTCCAGCTCCCCAGTTCCTCTCCTAATGCACAGGGGAGGCTCTGAGGGGGAAATCCAGCACTGCTCTAAGGGCTTTGGACAAGGGAAAAAGCACAGCAAGGGGAGAAGGCGGATTGCAAAACCCCTTCACCACAATTTCCTCCAAGATCCCAGAATCTGGCTTGGAGCTTATTAAACAGTGAGTCAGCCTCCTAAAGAGAAGTTCGGGCCCTAAACCACTTGATATTTCTTTTCAAGGAAACCTTGAAATCCCATTTAAACTAAGCACATCATATCAGATGGAAGCAATTTTCCTTCTCTTCCCACCCTTCTCTTTCCCACCCTGCTCAATAGATTTGAGCAGACCAAAGCAACGTGGAGGGAGGGCTGCAAGGAGAGGTGCATTTTAAGCCCCAGTAATCTACTTATATTATTAGAGATCCTCAGCAACTGTATATATTTAGACTTCTAACAAAATTTGGCGGGATTTCGCAAAGGCGGAAGAATTAAAGCAGGTTCAGAAGTGACATTCATTTGAGCAATGTCACGGGGCTCCTTGTGGGATTTGATCTCTCTTTCTCCATATCCAAAACTGTTCAAGAGCAAGTCTCCTGCCTGACCAAGAGGTTCAGTTGGCTGAAAACCGTCGAGAAGCTCCTGGGACCTGCCTGGTACAGGGTGATGGCAGCAGGACACGTCATGGCCAAGGATTTGCTGAGTTGGAATGGACAGGCAACACCTGCCTCCCTCCCCAAGCCCTGAGTTCTGATCATGTCTCACAGAACCACAGAAATATCCTGAGCTGGAAGGGACCCACAAGGATCATCCAGTCCAACTCCTGGCCCCGCACAGGACACCCCACGTGCCTGAGAGCGTTTCTTGCAGAAGGTTAAGGGCAAATTGAAGGCTGTCTCCCTCACCCCAACCCCAGCAGCAGCCTGGGGCAGTTCTGGAGCACATCAACTCCACAGACTGGTGCCCTCCAAACCTCCCGCCCTCCCTCGCGCCTCCCCAGCCAGCAGCAGGACAGCCACAAATACTGGCACCTAAAGGTCCATCAGCGAGGTTGCAATTCACAGAGGAGACTAAAGCGCTTGGCTGCTGCTCAGAGTAAGAGCACAGGTAAGATGGGAATTGTTTGTCCTCCCTCATAAAGCTTCCACCGTAGCCCAGGCCTTTGGTGCCATCATCACTGGGATGAAAAATACGAAATAAAAGAATTATTGTAACTAAAAGGTGGCTGAAAGACAGACCCCAGTGTATCTAACACAGGGTTTGTGAGGGGAAATTTATACATCAGATGTTCAGCGTCTGGACAATGAAATATGTTCCAGAACAACAGACCCAATCCCATCACTCCTGTGCCACTTACGAAAGCTTTATAAAGCACTTTGGAGAGAAGGGTTTGCGGGATCAAGCCCCAGGACTCTTTATTAATTGAAGTCTTTTAAATAATTGAAACGTGCAGTCTCTTGACTCCCCTCAGCGTGGCTACCTGCTCGAGAGCCGGCATAAATTATGGGGAAAAAAAAAATCATATCCAAGAGGATGGAGTGATCACCTTGAAGAATTCATCACGGATCAAACGGCTCCGTGGCACTGAGAGATGCCAACAGCTCCAACGAGGAGGATGGGATGGGATGGGATGGGTTGGGATGGGATGGGATGGGGTGGGATGGGATGGAGTGGGAGGAAGGCGGTGAAACCTCGTCTCCAGGGAGGAAAGGACACTCGGGAAGAGCTGCGTGGCCCAAGCAGCTGCTAAAATGCAGTGAGGATTTAGGAAAATCAAAATTGGCTGGAAATTTTTGACCATCAGGATAAAGCTGAACACGCCAGAGAGGACCCTGACACTGAGCTTTCATAGGGAAAGCTGCTGAAGCTTGGGAGCACCTGAGTTGTCTGGATACAGTGACCACTGGGCTCAAACCGAGGCTGATGGGAGCCCAGGGGACTGAGGAGCCTGCAGAGCTCAGAAATAGCTTCTGCCTTGAGCAAATAGACGGGTCTGCAGCTGCTTGGAAAGCTGCTCCTGCTGGAGGTGCTCCCATCCAGCCCCGCACGCACAAGAGGAACTCACAGGTCTCTCCCCCTGGTGGGTCCTCCCTGCCCCACTGCCTGAAAGCCAAAGGCAAACCCAGTGCAGGGATGGGAGCGTGAGGAAGTTGGGGGTTTTTTGGACATAT
The DNA here is from genome assembly GCA_035584735.1 of Pseudotriccus pelzelni. Taxonomy (NCBI): domain Eukaryota; kingdom Metazoa; phylum Chordata; class Aves; order Passeriformes; family Tyrannidae; genus Pseudotriccus; species Pseudotriccus pelzelni. The sequence goes on along the minus strand of JAWMRA010000005.1, from coordinate 24,477,121 downwards.
TCTAGGTGTGGCACAGCAGTGAGAGGGAAGGAAATGCCCTGTCGTGGACTGTCTAACCCCACTCAGAGCAAACATTGGAGGAAACCTCGTTAGTCAAGAAATTCCCCCCAGAATTTAGAGGTTTTCAGAAGACACAGGTGACCTCTGAGGGACTCAGAACCCTTTAAAGGAATCTGATTTTTCAGAAGGCTCAGTGACAAATGGCCAGCCATAAACTTCGGGTTCAAAGTCCCCCTCAAGCCACACCATAACAGATGCTGCTAAAGCAATCCCGTGTTCTATTCCACACCCATCACACACATCAGAGCAACAAAATCAACACAGTACAGAAACTTATGTCCTGACAAAATTTCTCCATGGGATGCAGTGCAAATCTTGCCCTCATACAGCACTGAAGCAGGAAGAAACACCAGCACAGGGAACAATCTCCTTTGAAATAATAAATACAAAAGCTGTATTTTTTATCTTGATTTTTTTTTTTTTAACTCATGACAGCATTTGTTAAAAATATTACATCTGCTTTTGAGAAGGTAATATCCTCTCCATTTAATATGGAAAAATAAACTCTACAGGACACACAACAGATCCCCCCCAGTTGGCACAGAGCTGCTGTAAGAGATTAGATCCATGGGACTCATCAAGGCGGAGGGTTGGGTTTGTCTTCCTTGTCCCCAGACTCTGAAAACATCGTGTTGTAGGAATGGTAAAAGACAAGAATACATAAAAACAGTAAAATGTTTATTTTCTTAGAAAAAAAGAGATTCAAAATGATTGTGATCACACTCCCATTCGTGCTCAGCAAAGCCAATACTGCAAGCTTAGTCCTTGATTAAGATACTTATTAAATGAAACTCTTTTTCCTCTTAGAATACAAATTCCTGCTCCTGCATCACTTCCAGTATTTCAGTGATAACATGCTTTTAATGGATAATAATTTCTCAGCTTCTTCTCAGCAGAGAAACAAGGCCTGCCATGGCAAAAACATCCCGTCTCCAAAGCTTGGAATCACCAGCATTAACAAGCCCTCCGGCCTGGACGTGGACTGACAGACAGCTTAAGGGTGTTTCTTAGATGCTTGAATGTTCACTTATGGAAGCTTTGTATAACACTACCTCATCTGATAGAAAACAGGCCAGAGGCCTCAGTAAAATCAACAACGTCTTTTGGATTAACTTTTAAGGATTTGCTGCGTATCTGGACACAGAAAAAAGTGAGAAGTTGCAACAAGTTTTAACTAGCAGCAACAAAAACAGTTCCTTACGAGTTCTTAGCAATATTCCTCATCTGTTCATTAGGAAACACTGTAACTGAATGGAGCATATAATGTGGAAATTATCTTCTTCTGTTATGTCGTGCTGTTCGCTCTAGAAGACATCCAGAAGGTCTCGACTGGGTTGTAATCTATTTACACAGTAGTACTCCTGGGGCGAGCGGCAGGGTTGGCACTATGTGACATCCTCCTCTTCTGAACAATAATCACGACCCTGCAAGGACAAAAGCCAGACAGTTTGGAACGTGGCTACTGCAGACAGGAAGGAGCTCTCCAGGAATGCGGATCAGCTCCCTGAACGTGGCGGGTTTTAGTTCAGGGCTGGGTAGAAACCTCCAGCACGGGGAATGGAGCTTGCACAACTCCTCCAGCCACGAAACCAGGATAGGAGAAACCGTCCCTTTCTCTCACTGACAGTCTCCTGAACCTCACTGAATTCCAGGGGGAGCCCAACAAACTGATTTACAAATCTATTTTACGTAAAGATCCAACTTGGCGGGCACAACCCCGCCCGTTTGTTGGGAAAAGATAATCTCTGAGGCAAAAGCAACGAAGCACATAATCCCATGAGCAACACCAGGCAGCTGCTGTGAACAAGAACACCTCCTGTGATAACCCCAGCGAGAGCCTAACCTAAGAGCAGAAGATACCATTCGTATTGAAATTATGCTTGCACAGCGGGGGATACAGCCTAAGTTTCACAAAACACGGATTTCTTATCAGAGCAGTCACGTTAAGCCTTGCATCCCATCCCAGCCACAAGACTGGCAGCAGCATCTCTCTAGGTGTTCCCGTTGGGATGGTCTGGACAAGGCATGTCCCGTCCCTCCACTACCTGTTTTGTTCAAAGCAGCAAGAAAAGGACCTGACAGGACCCACCGTCCTTGTTTCCCCACACAAAACCAGCTTTTCGACACAAACCACCTGAGATATCCTGTGTCAAACAAGTCCCTCAAATGCACTGCCCGAAATCTCAACCTCTGGACTATTTCCCATTGTTCCCATTATGCTGGATGTATCACCCAAGTGCTTGCATGGAAAATCCCAGCAGCCCAGCAAAGCGCTGCCATGGAAGAAGAAGGAGGAGAAGAAGGAGAAGAAGGAGAAGAAGGAGGAGAAATATGAAAGTGTCCAACCTCCAACAGAGCATAAAAACTCAACACCGCTCTGTAAGCAGAAGACACCAACGCAGCAGTGGTAAAACAGGTACCCAGCTGCCCCACAGATCAAAACCAGTCCTTGTCCTGCCAGGAAAGGGAAGGGAGGAGAGATAAAAGAGGTAAAAAAAAAAAAAGAGAGAGATGTCTCTTGACGCAGCCATCAGTTTATTTGGGACACACAGCAGGGGTGCACATCAGGAACAAAGGCTCCCAAATGCCTCTGCAGTTACAATGCCAGGGCCAGTGGTGGGACCGCAGAGCTGGCTTTGCTGGAGAGGCCACACCCAGGAATGTGTGCGCTCTAAAAGCCCCCCGGGGCCCAGCACCGTTAGCAAAAGGGGTTTCTTAGTTAAAATAAACCCCAAGAGACTAATCAGCCCAAATTCCAGTGCAGCAATCACTGACCCAGAAAGAAAGGAAATAAAACACATTTTTTAAACTGAAAGCTAGGACTCAAAAAGAAGGCGGAGCAGATTGTGTGTCAGGAAGCAAAGGAACCAGAGAAGGTAACAGCTTCCCTCAAACAGCATCACTGTGTCTGGAAAAGAAGTCTGCAGGAGAAGAGAAGGCTCCAGTGTGACCTTATTGTGGCCTTTCAGTACCTCAAGGGGCTACAAGAAAGATGGAGAGAAGTGTTTACAAGGGCATGGGAGTGACAGGACAAGGGGGAATGGCTTCAAACTACCAGAGGGCAGGGTTAGATGGGATTTTGGGAAGGAATTCTTCCCTGTGAGGGTGGGCAGGCCCTGGCACAGGTTGCCCAGGGAAGCTGTGGCTGCCCCTGGATCCCTGGAAGTGTCCAAGGACAGGTTGGACGGGGCTTGGAGCAACCTGGGATAGTGGAAGGTGTCCCCGCCCTTGTGGGGCAGGGGGTGGAATGTGATGATCTTTCAGGTCCCTTTCCAACCCAAACCATTTTATGAGCCTATGATTGCTGGTCAAATCCTGTCCAGGGGAGCAGACTCCTGCATCCAGAGAAGCTGGTGCAACTAGCTACTGACAGGAATGCATTGGCCAGCCCTTAATAGCCCTTAATAGCACAGGCTATTAAATGAGTTGTAATGGTTGAGAGTGAGCTATGCTGACAAAGATGAAAATGGTAACACATGCCTCCAAGTCTAGCTAATTCCTGAGGAATCCCATCTTCCTCCCCTGCAGTTTCAAAATCCAGCTTTTAGCTTTTGTACATGTCCACAGAAACACCTTGAATGCCTCCTTTCCTGCCTGCACCCAAACCAGAAGGGCTCATCCCCCTGCTCTCTCTAGGAATCGCCTACCAGGGGGTGCACCACGGCTGATCAGATCCTTTACAGGGACGAACAAGAGGAAAAATCAGAGGAAAGGGGCTTTTCCCCAGCGTGTGGGTGACAGGGCAGGCAGCAGCTCGGGCGGTGAATGGCCCGTTGTGCGGCCGGGGCAGAGGAGGCAGCTCCGGGATGCGCTTCCGCAGCCTGGCACCAGCATCATCCCACCCGCGCCCCGGGAGAGGGAGGGAGGGAGGGAGAGGAGGGCGGCCGGCCCGGGAGAGGGGAACGAGCCGCACCAAGCAGCCCTTTCTTCTGCCGGGCTGAAAGGGCCGGGGGGACACACAGTGGCCCCTTTCACGGAGGAGGCGGCGCTGGGAACGGCGAGCCCGGCTCTGCGCTGGGAACCCTTTTCATCAATCTGGTTTTGTTTACGGCCCGCGCAGAAAGGAGGGGAAGAAAACGCCGGGAGGCGGCACTAAATCATTGTATGCTGTGCTAATTTTTGTCCGTTTCTCATTTTGTTAGGGGGGGAAAAAAAAAATCAATGGAGTCATTGCGAGCAATCCACTTTGCTAATGAGTTTCAGCCTAATCATCCTGCCCTCGCATACGTTTCGTTAGCAACCCCCGTTCCTCTTCAAACGCCGTACAACGAGGGGCATTGTGTGCCCTCCCCGCGCTCCATGCCCGGTTTTGCTAACGAGGGGATGCAGTGACTCGGTGCCAGGCGTCTCTCCCAGGCCCCGCTCCCGGTGAGCAGGTGAGTGGCCTGGCAGAGGAATCCCTGCACGCCCACCCCGACACCGGCACTGGTGCCCAGCTCCAAGTGACCTCCTAACCCGAAGTGACAACCCCTGTGGGTGGTGGCAACGATTCCCCACGTCCACGGTATCCACCGACCACACCGGAGTTGTCACCGGGACGTCTTTACATGCTATGACATTTTTTAATCTCATTTTTGTCCCACGAGCATGTTTGCATTGTGATTGTTTTTTAATCCCAGGCTGGTTTGGTTCAGAAGGGATCTTAAAGCTCATCTCATTCCAACCCCCTGCCCTGGGCAGGGACACGTTCCACCAGCCCGGGTTGCTCCAAGCCCCATCCAACCTGGCCTTGGACACTTCCAGGGATCCAGGGGCATCCACAGCTTCTCTGGGCAACCTGTGCCAGGGCCTCAGCACCCTCACAGGGAAGAATTTCCTCCTAATACCCAATCCAAACCTGCCCTCTGTCAGTGGGAAGCCATTCCCCCTTGTCCTGTCCCTCCTTCCTTGTACCCAGTCCCTCTCCAGCTCTCCTGGAGGTACTGAAAGGCCACAGTAAGGTCTCCCCGGAGCCTTCTCCAGGCTGAACAATCCCAGTTCCCTCGGCCTTTCCTCACAGCAGAGCTCCTCCACCTCTCTTCTCATTTTGGTGCCTCTTTTGGACTCTCTCCAACAGATCCATATCCTTGCTGTGCTGGGATTTCTTCTTGGTGGTCGACATGGAACTTGCATGGGGTCCTGTGGAATCAGGGTCCAAATAAATTTGAGATGTAGAAAGAAAACCACCCTGAGGACTGGAGAAACTTCAGGAGAAAGGTGTTAGTCCTTCATTGTGTGCTTCACAGTGACACTCTTTGAATGCAAATGCAACATTGGACTAAATTAGTCCCTGCACTATTAGATTAGAGAGAACCCAGATAATTTATTTGCCTGAATACCAACAGAAGTGGCCTCATACCAGGACATGTTCCTATCTTCCTAATCAGAGATGGAATTTCAAAACCAGATTTATCCCCCTGTGAGAGTACAGTGACTGCCCCAGCCCTAGCTGCAGCCAGTGGAGCCCTTTTCTCCTCTGCTGGGCACAGCAGATCTCAGATTTATCCAGCAGCTGCCAGGTTTGCTTCAGGAGGAATGTTCAGTCACTCTCTGCTTCCTTCTCAGGTTTCCAAAGCTGTATTTCTGTGTATTTCTGCCTTCATCTCTCAGGTCAAGCATATCAGTTGTACTCCTGACCCACATCTTTCTAATTTACTCTGGGGGAACACTCTCCTCAAGCTTAATTGCTGCTATTACTTGTTGCTCGTCCTCCACTGGAATATATTTCTGTGATTTCAGGCAGGCCTAATTTTCAATAATGATGATCACACTGACACCAGGTGAGCTGCCTCCTTTTCACTGCCTGTCTCTGCTCTGTTTTTCTCCTGAACTCTGGGTGCCCACGTGTCTTTCTGTCTCCAAAAGCCAGGCCCGTGACAAACAGTGTTTGGACAACGTTCTCAGACACAGGGAGGGATCCTTGGGGTTGTCCTGTGCAGGGCCAGCAGTTGGAGTGGATGGTCCTTGTGGGACTCTTCCAGACCAGGATGTTTTATGATATCACCCCTAACTACTGTTTCCTTTGCTTAACTCTACCCAGCTATTCCCAGTCTCCCACAAAACTTTGTATCTCTGGCTTCTCCTCAGGTTTTTCAGTATTTTTAGCTCAAATTCTGCTGTCTCTGAAGCTCTGCTGGGTTGACTCCAGCAGAACATCTAACCCTATGTGCGAGGCTGACTTTCACATTCTCAGCCAGTGCTACCTCGGCCTTCATTCCAGTATTTCTTCCTTCCGGCAAACCCTATGAATTGAATTACCACAGTCACACGCAGCTCAGCTCCAGCTCTCCAGGCAGGGACACTCCTGCAGAGACAGGAACAGATGCCTCCCTCTGAATGCCTCACAGTGTTCTGACACTGAATTTTGGTAGGCAGGAGCTCCACGCTTTGGGGTTGACATTCTGGTTTTTACCTCTGGGTGGCATTTGCCAGGAGACAGTTGAGCTTTGTAGGGGCAGCCAGAGAGATTCTGCAGACTGTTTCATCACGGCTTTTTTTCTGATCTGCAGGATTCGTAAATACCTCAGCTGATGAAATGTCAGCCTGTGTTCTTTCCATTTCACACTTTGATTGCAGAAGTTTTATTTTAGCTGACCTTCCTGTCCATCTAATCGCTGGGAGGAGTCCAAAACACCCGTTTCGTTTTCCTGTCTAATGCACAGCTCCCACGTAAGACTTGTTGTTACTCACTTGTATGGAGTGACCCAGCACCCCTTGGGACTCCAGCACAAGTCGAGAGATGTTTTGCTCCTGACTGCAGAGTTCCTGTAGGCACAGCCCACGGAGTCGGTGACAGACTCCATGTCTCCACTACAAATCCAACGCTGCTCGTGGCCACGGTTACCACGGGAACATTACAACATGTTTTGGGACCTCATCGACCACAGGCAACACCCCCCCCACCCTCGCTTCTGCAAACCATTTCAGCTGCAAGTGGTGAGCTGCTCACTGGTACAACTCGTTTAATTGCTTGACAGTGTCCTTCAAAAAGCTATTCAGGGATCAAACAAAACCCCTCATGTTTTCCAATCTCTCTGGCATTTGTGGCAATACCTAGGAAAAAATGCGTTGTGGGCAAAGATTAATTAAAAAACCCAAACCCTCCCTTAGGAAGACTATTTCCTCAGGCACAGGAGGTCCCCAGAGAACACAAATCCCACGTTCAGCTGCACATTAACTCCTGCCAGTCCCATCAACTGTCAGCAGCTTGAAAAGCAGCAGAGCCCTCTCTCTGACAGATAAACTGTGTATTCCCTCTAAACAAACTCCTGATCTAGAAGATAAATCAGTACAAGTGCCCTGGAGATCACCTGTAACATCTGAGAGCGTGATCCAACCAGCCAGAGACAGGGGCAGCTGCACTCAGTGTGGCATGAATGGCATTAGTGCCCTGGAACAAAAAACTAACCAGAATTCCTCATCAAATACAGCCTCAGCTGCTCTGGACTGCAGATAACACAGACCTTCGGAAAATCCATTTCACTGCAGATTTTGCATTTGACATTATGGAAGGGGATGATGTCCAGGAAAGGCATCTGAATATTCATAAGGTGAATGCATATATTCAAAGGAGATGTAGCTATATTATGGATATGCAGAAATTCTACACCACTTTGGTTACATAAAACCTTACCCCTGTGAAATACTGGCACCCAAATATTCTTCTCAGGAACCTACAAACTTCTCCTCACTTCTACTCTTTTCCTTTATCTCATTTTTGGCTTTCACAATTTATATCCTTTTTAGAGTAGTGTTACAAATTTGTTGCTTGGGGCAAATAAGAGATTTGCCACCCCTTGTAGCACTCTGACTCCTAACACCAAGAGTGCTGGCAAAAATGGCAGAAATTCAGAGTCATCCAAGTAAAAATTTCTCTTCTACTCTGCAACCTGACACAACTTAGAACAGAACAGAACAGAACAGAATAGAATAGAATAGAATAGAATAGAATAGAATAGAATAGAATAGAATAGAAGTATTTCAGTTGGAAGGGACCTACACGGATCATCTGCCCAATCACCTGAGCACTTTGGGGCCAACCAAAAGCCACAACGTTGTTAAGGGCATTGTCCAAATATCTCCAAAACACTGAAAGGCCTGAGGCATCAACCAGCCCTCTGGGAAGAGCTGGCAGAGTTACAGCCACACAGCCCCTGGAGCCTGGAGCTGTTTTGAGGACATTCAGCAAGAAATTACCCAGGTATCCCAGATATTTTACCAGCACCAAGATTCCAGTTGTCTCCCACAGCGATTAAATGAAAGATCAAAACAGCAGTGACATAAAATCCCACGTTGCTCTACTCCTTTATCTGTGGGGAGTTAACTTGCCATCCATCCTAGACTGGTGATGTTCCCACAAAACAAAGGATTCTCTCTGGTACCTCCTGCAACCTCTTTACTTTTCTGGTCTTCTTTGGACTTGAACTATCCAAGCAAGGAGCAGTAAAAGGGATCTTGGGCCAGATCCCCTCCAAATCTTGGGGAATGTGGAGTGCTGCAGCACGCTGGTCCAGCTGTCTTCCCCATGGAGCTGGGAAACCTGGGTGTCCTCCCCTGAGAACAGACATTTACATCGTTGCGTCTTACCTTTTCAATTTTTTCATCAAGCATTCTGAAGAATTCTTGTTGGCTTTCAGAGATGTGCATGCTGGAAGGCAAAGGAACAGTATCAGCACAACAGAAATTTTTCCATTACAGAACACTGATGCTGCAGCCCGGGGTTGCTGAGGGACCCAGCTGTCAGCCTTCACCATTGTGAAAAATAAATCACTTTACACTTTCATCTACAGTGTCAATTTTTTTAATCTTTTTTTTTTTTTCCCTTTTTCCTATTTTTGGTTTGCCCACAAAAAAAAAAAAAACCTCACTGCATTTAGTTCTGCATATGTGTGCTACGCTTGGGATGGTAACTAGGACACGTGTGCATCCACGGAGGAGAATGAATGGAGGAGACCATTCCCTTTTCCAGGCAGGCTGCCCAGGCCAGTGGCAGCCCCCTCTGTGTCCAGACAAGTTTTCCAAGGCTGCCAATTCTACCAGCACCTAATGAGACACCGATGAAGTTAAAACCTTGCACTGGAGGATCTGCACATCCTGCTCCAGGTGGGCTCTGCACCCAACACCCAGGCACGTCTACGAGCCCAGGCTGCTCCTTCCCTCCCAGAGGGGTGGTCCTCACTGCTCCCTGAGCAGACCTAACAGGTTATTCATGGAATCATTTAGGATGGAAAAGCCCTCTGAGATCATCAAGTCTGACCATTCCTCCAGCATTGCTAAGGCCACCCTTAACCCGCGTCCCCAAGTGCCACATCCACACACCGTGTAAATGGCCCCAAGGGATGGGGACTGTGCCAATGCCTGACCACCCTTCTCATGAAGAGATTATCCCTAATATCCAAAAACCACCCCTGGCACAACTTGAGGCCATTTCCTCTTGTCCTATCACTTGTTACTGGGAGAAGAGACTGAAAACTGCTACAACCTCCTGTCAGGGAGTTGTGGAGAACCCGAAGGTCCCCTCGAGCCTCCTTTTCTCCAGGCTGAGCCCCTGCAGCTCCCTCAGCTGCTCTTCATCAGATTTGTGCTCCAGACCCTTCACTTCAATTAATTCTACCACACCAAGAGCCTCAGTGATATGATTTTGGATTAGTAAGGAGGGCTGGAAAATACTCTTTTTTTGTTGAGAGAGGGACAGGATCACAGGCCCTTCCCCAAGGTGGGGACTCGCAAGCTAAAAATCCAGGAAGGCGGGAGGTCAAGGAAAGGACGAGGAGAGGAAGATGAGGATGCTGGCAGACAGTGTTTGGGGTTAAGTCTGCTTTGTGTATGTTAGAGGATGAGGAGAACCTCCTTCCTGCATGAATAACATCCCTCTGGGAAAGGTGAGGCTGGAGCATCCTCTGGACCCGCAGCAGGGAGGAGCACCTGGCCCACAGGGGGCTGGGGAAACGTGCCAGGGACTCAGTGTGCACCAAAGAAAGATGCAGAAAAGGAAGGATGGGGACCGGTGCCAGTGCTAACAGTGATGCCAAACGGTCAGAAGGACACACAGCTCCCCGAGATTTCCTCCAGCACAAAGAGCTGGCTTGGCTTGCTGCATTCCCACCCTCTTCCTCAGAGTGATCCTTTCAGCTGTCATGAGTTAATACTCTCCCTAAGTGCCCAACAACGGGCTGCACTTCCCTACAAAGCTCAGCATTCAGGCTGCCCTCGCTATCAGGATGAACATATACAATGATTTGCTTATGTTGGACATAAATGAAGGCTCAGTTCAGAAGTGAAGGTTTCAGAAATGGCATTAAAACCTAAAGCTGGCGATTCAGGAGCAGGAACAATTCACCTTTCAGTGGCTGTAGGAGTTTTTGTCCCCAGCTGTCTGCCGGTCCCTCAGGTTCCCCTCAGATGGGGAAAAGATGCTTGTTTGGGACAGCTGAGCCAGTCACCTGCATGTTCAGGCATCCTGGAGAGGGATTTTAGGGCAGTACAGCCCTTTCTTGGTAGGTAAGTGTTTGAAAAGCACTTTTGCCTTTGCAGCACTGTTTCTAATAAAATGAGACGATATTGGAGTGACTCACCCCAGCCATAAATTGTAAGAAAAGTAAAAGAAGACAGAAAAAAAAAAAAAAAAAAGAAAGGAGTATTGCATGGCCATACACGTGAGAATTCTCACAGGAGGTCCTAAAGACCTGACAGTCCATGATCTTCACACAAGTTTGTCTGGGCAGGAAAACTGCCCTACAGTTTAGACACAAAAGACACCCCAATGCTGACAATTGAGGAGCTGTGTATAACTGTAAAATCCACTGCAGGGCAGGGAACTGACAGAATTAGTGAACGCTGGAAGAGTCAGAAAACCACCAAATTGAAGCTGAGTTCTTGGAGAACAGAATAGGAAAAAAAATAAAAAAAGTATTTCCCCGAATCGAAATGTGGATTTAATTTTCCCTGTAAGAAGCACATCAGAAGGCATGAGAACGCACTTTTAAATGTTTCATGGCAGGCTGATGAAACAGATTTTGCCAAAAGCCAGGATATTTATCCCCAGTATCAGCGCTGTCTGAGTGATGAATGGATTCAGAGAAGCTCTGCCAAGAAGGAGTGCGTAAAAACTTTCCTGGGAACTTAATCAGCAGAATTTAGGAACACCTGCATCCATCCCCAAAACAAGTCATGGACTTGTTAGAGAAGGTCCAGAACACGCCATGGAGACAGTCAGAGGGCTGGAGCACCTCTGCTGTGGAGACAGGGTGGGACAGCTGAGGGTGCTCATCGTGGAGAAGAGAAGGCTCTGGAGTGACCTTATTGCAGCCTTTCAAAATTACAATATATAACACGGAGAGGGGCTTTTCAGCAAGGCTGTAGTGACAGAACAAGGAGCAACAGTTTTAAAGTGACAGGAGGGCAGGGTTAGATGGGATGTGGGGAAGGGAATTGTTCCCCGTGAGGGTGGTGAGGCCCTGGCACAGGTTGCCCACAAAAGTAGTGGCTGCCTCATCCCTGGAAGTGATTTATCTACTCATTTCTGCTCTTTCAGCTGAGTAGCCCTTTCCCCCCCCCCAGTGCTACCCCTCCCAGCAGCCAGAATTGTCACAGTTTTTAGAAGACAAACCTTTAAAAAAAATAATTGTGCATGATAGCTGCTATTTGCTGACTTGGCATTTAGCAACTCAAAGCCATGTGGCCACTTTATAAACAGAAATGCAATGGTAAGTTGGGCAAACAGCAGAGCCTTGGGCAAACAGTGGAGCTTCCACCCAACAACCTACCGTGACATTCTGCACCTCTCTCAGAAGTTTACTTTTTTTGGCAGGACTGGCACAGAAGTATTTACCTCTGCCAACGCAATTTTAAAAAACGGGCTTTTTGGCGATTCAGTGTCAGTTCTGATTTTCTGCTGGGACCTTTAAAATGATGGGTTTGATGAAAGAATGGAAACCCTGACCCCACGCAGTTCCTCTGCCTGGGATGTACCAAGAGATGATCCACCAAAAGAACAGCCCTTTTCTACCCCAGAATAATTAGCCTTGTGTTAGAGCACCTTAAATACATCTCTGACCCTGCTGGGAAGGGCAGAGCCACAATAATGAAGTACAGCTTTGCTAAAGAGTCATTTTACCTCCGCCTTCCTCCTGTGAATGTCTTTGCAATTACATCCAGAGCACTTATTTCTTCCCTTTGAAAGGACGCTGAATTATACTGTCAGTTGATTAGGAAATTACTAAAGTTTCCAGTCTTGAAACCACGTTCAAAGCACTTGATATTCAGCAAGTTAAAGTTAATAAGTGCCCTGAGGGCCGGGCATAAAGTACAGCATTTCCATAGTGTTCGAAATCCAACAGCAAAGCTTCTTCACTTGTTCGTTACGAACCTGATGTACAGCTCCAGGTAATCCGTTATTTTCAAGCCAATTAGGGATTAAAATGTAATGATGATTTAGATAAGGAATGAGTTACTAATATCAATAACCAGCTCTGTCACAAGAGTTAAACATTTCATGTCACATGTAATACTGACTGACCTCAGCCAGGGTATGGGCACAGAATTGCCAGCCAAAGGTGGAAAAACTCTCAGCTACAAAACAACCCTCATTTTAACATGACCATTCTAAAGTTTACCATTCCCAACCCCAGGCAGTACAGCTGCTAAAGTAAACCAGGAGCAAAAACCTCCCTGGGAACTTAACCAACAGTATTTACGAACACAAGTGGAGATATCATTTTAGTTATAAGTTGTATAGAAAGCTGAGAGACAACACAGGATGGGTCTCCTACCAGCCATGACAACATGCCTCTCAGCTATTTTTAAGTCCTGCATCTTTGCTGTGCAAAGGAGAGGATGCTGCCCAGCGTACTGCTGGTCTTGGGACACAAGTGACCTTTTCTACTGCACCTGAACTGAGCGTGGTTTTAGGGCTGCTGGAGCCACCAGCTGGTCTGCACTGGGCAGCAATTCTGAATCTCACAGACACTGCTTTACCCTGTGTTTGTTTGTATCACGACTTAAACAACAAAAAATTGAACTTACTTTGCTCTGGGTTGATGTACTAATCCTGGGATCTCTTTATTAGATTTAAGTCTTACGTTTGAACTGGCACTTTTTTCCTGAAATACACAAAGAAAAACACACAACAGAGATACCATCAGTATTTATTTGAGCACACAAAGGGTGACAGGCACTTGTCATCACAGTGTCACACTGCCCTGGGTTCAGGCCCAACCTGCATAACTCAACAAGAGATTAAAGGCAACACAACTGATGCAGTGACCCCACGTGGGCAATTTTTAAACGCCATGAGCTTGGTGGCGTGGGAGAATTGCCTCTGGGTCACCGAGCAAAATCCATGGAAAATGAGGTGTGCACCTCTGGCTTGGCTCCTTCATGGAGCTGTATCAATAATAACATCAACTGGCACTTCTGACAGGGCCCCAGAGTCACCCAGGCTCGCTCAGAACAGAGCTGAGAAACAGTAACATCCTGGAAAACCGTATGTGGGAGGAAGCGTATGTTAAACATGGCAGGGAGAGGAGCAGCAACGGCAGGCTTGACCTGCTCAGCCAGGAAATCGGGCACAAGGAAGGAAACTGGGTCCGGAGAGCCCATCGTAGGAAGGATGTAGATCTGCTGCAGAGAGTCCAGAAGATGCCACCAAGATGAGCAGAGGGGCTGGAGCTCCTCCGCTCTGGAGCCAGGCTGGGAGAGCTGGGGGGGCTCACCTGGAGAAGAGAAGGCTCCAGGGAGAAGGCTTCCTAAAGGGGCTCCAGGAGAGCTGGAGAAGGACTTTGGACAAGGGCCTGGAGTGACAGGACACAGGGAACGGCTTCCCACTGACAGAGGGCAGGGTTAGATGGGATACTGGAAAGGAATTCTTCCCTGTGAGGGTGGGCAGGCCCTGGCACAGGTTGCCCAGAGAAGCTGTGGCTGCCCCTGGATCCCTGGAAGTGTCCCAGGCCACCTGGGCTAGTGGAAGGTGTCCCTGCTCATGGCAGGGGGTGGAACTGGATCTTTAAGGCATCTCCCAACCCGAAACATTCTATGTTTATAGACAAGAACACAACCATGTCCTCTGCCGAGGACCAGAACCACTAAAAGCATCTTAAGAAAGGCACGGGGAGGGAAAAGAGATGAGAGACAGCACGTCAAGGTAACACCTTGTCATCATGTCATGAGCTTCTGCAAACCAAAACTTAGTGCACACACGTATCTATGATCTCCAAAATCCCTGGAAAGGATACAGCCCCTTCAGATCTTCCCAGAGCCGTGTGTTAGGGAAAGCTGCTGGTGCAGATGGGAGAGGTCTGAGTCAAATCTTACAGCTCACCCGCTCCACAAATCCCTCTGAGTTTCTTCGCCATGACAATTTAAGAAACATAAACCCAAAAATTAGTGGTTTTGTGGGTCATTTTGGTGGGTTTGTTTAGTCTTATTTAGTCTTTGAGTGTCTGAATCACACACAGTGAGATTCTGGAGAGGGCTACTAAATCACTGAATTGGAAAACGAAAAAAAAAAAAGAGGCTGTCTAGCAGTTAATATTTTAATGAATAATTCCACAAGGGATGTAAACATCAACTGCCTCAGCATCTTTAGCACTGTTTAATGCATACCTTCTAATCCTCCTAAGCAGAAAACGGTGTCTTGCATGAAAATAACAGTGAGAGGGAAACAAGCCCTTCTTCCAAGCTCTAACAGGTGTCTGTGTGTTTGCTACATCCCACCAGCCACTGCCTGCCCATGACCCCGTGATGTGAAGTCAAATGGGAACAGCAGAAGGTAAAATCACTTCTTCCAAAGCATCTTCTGGCAGTGTGAAGTGGGGATGACTGTGTACCTGTTGTGCGTGATGGATGCAGGAACCCCTCGTGAGCTGATGTCTGACTCTCACAGGGGGAAGGGTCTCGTGGGGGAGACACTCACGAGGACACCAACACCAGAAATCAGCTAGAGCCCAACCTCATGCACCAGGTGAGCTTTTATCATCAGATTTACTCCAGGGGAAGGGAAAAGGGGAAGGGAGAAGGGGGAAGAGAAGCTCTGATCTACAGCTCCTGTGTTGGGAGCTTTGATAAATCACAGCAGGGCAAACCTGACTTTCCACACCTCTGCTCATGGTTTGGTGGCAGTGCAGCTCCATCAGGAGTTGGAATCAGCCCAAATCCCAGCCCAAAAAGGCTTCTGGCACTTAGGAATGAATAGAAAGACAGACGAAAAAAATATATGTTGCCTTCTCTCTGCGGGTCCCAGAGCAATATTCAGAATATTAACAGACTGATACAGAAAAAGGGAAATAAAATACCAGTTTACTTGGCTTCAAGATTCCATGGTTTATTCTTTCCCTCCTATTGCTCCTGATAATTAACACACCTCAATTACCTATTACAATTCTCCTGTTTAAGCAGAGATTATGTTACCTTCTCCATCTGTTGCTCAGCAGGAGCAAACAGAAAAAGGGGAGTTAAGAGAAAAATAAACCCCAAGCAGGTCTCGAATTGACTCATTGCTTTGTTTCCAGCTATAATTTCTGGCAGTGATATTTCATTGCACCGATCGAAATATTGGCTTTGATAAAAATAGACATTCGAAAATAATCCTTCCAAATACAAACAAATAGACTATTTTTTCCTCGTCACTTTGAAGACAACCTGACTCATCAGAAATTAATGGACTGGCTTCTAATACTCTGCTAACAACAACAACAAAAAAAAAAAAGCTGAAATGCTTTAATGCAGTCGAATTGTTCTTTCAGGCTGACCTGACTTTGATTGAAGGGTCACATCTTGCAGTCCGACCTCATTTTCTCCCCTATTTAACGATAAATAAGTTACCGTGCATCAACAGAACCACACCTGGTTTTAAAGCCCAAATCTGTTGCAAATGGAAAGGAATATGCAGAAGTTTGTTTCTAATCCAGCTCTGCTGATAAGGATTATTTAAAGTAAGTGCAGTAAATGCTGCCTCACACCACAGGCCTAAAAGGAAACCCTCCAGGATGCTGCACTTGGAGAGCAGCATTAGCCAAAAAGGGGAACGGTGGACATTTTACTCCCTGTTATTTGGCAATTCATCATTATCAAGGTAAAGCTGTCATCCAATCAAGGTGATTTCATTTGATAGATTTGTTAATTATTGTGAATTCCTCCAAAAAAGGACGCACCATACCCAGAATTTCAGGGCACTAACAGATGGCAGCGACTCTGCTGCCAGATGCTATTAACACAGCAACAGCCACTGCTGCCACTATAATTAAATATCTGTCAACATTTCCCTTGATGCTTCCCCTCTTACGAGCCCATTTCTACAGGCACGGGAACTTCATTTGAAGGATTCTGCTTGTCTTCATGAGGTTGCCACAGATGGACTCAGGTAAGCTGCTAATAGTCCTTCTTCTCGACACTTTCAACACTCAGCTTATTTGAGAAGGGCTGATTTTTAAGAGATGCTTCCATAAGAGCTGCCATATTTTATGGAGAGACTGTATTTTAAGCATCTTTCAATGTATTAAACTGGCCAAGAACTCAGCTAAAGATGACATCAGCAATACCACTATGTAATCTAATGGCTGGTTTTGATTAACTTAATCACATCCTGGCGTTTAATTGTTTTTCCTCTAAATTTACAGGAATTAAACCAATACACAAAGACACGGAGGGGCTGGAGCGTGTGCAGGGAAGGGAAGGGAGCTGGGAAGGGGCTGGAGCAGCAGGAGGGGCTGAGGGAGCTGG
>JAWMRA010000005.1:24437623-24454487 GCA_035584735.1 Pseudotriccus pelzelni | reverse complement strand
TGCCCCTGGATCCCTGGAAGTGTCCAAGGCCAGGTTGGACGGGGCTTGGAGCAACCTGGGCTGGTGGAAGGTGTCCTGGCCCATGGCAGGGGGTGGAACCAGAGGAGCCTTAAGGTCCTTTCCAACCCAAACTATTCTGAGGTTCTGCGAAGATACTTTTTCCCCCTCTTGTTCAAACCTGGCATTTACAAAGGATGGAACAACAAGGGAAAGCAGTGAAAGAAAAAGTCCTTCTGGGTTTTCTGCCTGCAATTAAAAGGAAAGCCAAAACTAATTAGAAGATATGGTGCAAATGAAGAGACACCATGGAGTCATGTAAACAGCGTAAAAGGGCAGTAAGAAATTACAAATTAGATGACAAAACCAAGAGTTTTGTATCTTCAGTACAAATACACTTGCAACAGGAAGGGTTTGTGTGTTCCAAACCAGCAAGAACTCCCTACAATAAGCTCTCATTCTCCCAGCACTGTCCAAAGCTCTAATTTTGAAATTTTCAGTAATTGCAATTATGTAAATGTCACTGCTGGCACATATTCTCAATGTCTGTGTTTTGCTCCTCTCAACGTCTGTTTTATTTGCATTAATTCTCAAATTTGCACCAGGCATAGGATTTAAGACCCAGGAGGATGAAGTAACAGCTCTTGCTACATGGCAAGTTTCAGGGAGCATGGGCAAAATGTGCATTTTAAAGGACTTAATTGTTTGAATATTATTAAATATGACATATATGCTATGACACATGAGAAGCATTATGGCTGCAGGAGAAGCCTTACATCTGATTTATGTATTTTGTAGCATCTTTTCATTGTTTTGGTTAGCCATGACTTTGGAATAATTATTATTTCCACACAGATTATGGTGGCCAGCCCACTTAACTGAGTTGCCAGTCCTCAGATGTGTAAGCATGGGTTTTGTCTGGATTCTCCCAGCACTTTTATCTGAGAGCAATACTGAGAATAGAAACCACATACATCAGAATGAAAGACAATCATAAACAGTTTAAAAATTTTATAGGCCATTTAAAATGGTAATGGAGGCTGGGTTTTAAGTGTTTATCTCTTCTAAGTTTCCTTGGATAAAGAGCAGATAAATAGGAATAACTCCTAAGTGCTTGCAAAACGAGGGCCCAATATATTCCAGTGAGGATGTATAAATATAGCTCTGATGCTCAGGATGCCGCAGGTTAGAAGAAGATATCCAAACCAATAATGGGAGAAGAATTAGCCTAAAATACAACTACAGGCCTGGAAATACTCATGTCCAACATTTAGGACGTTAACGGCTGGAATCAATGATCTTGGAACTCTTTTGCAACCTTAACAATTCTGTGATCCTAAAATGACCAATATTTCAGAGTCCCAAAATTACTGTTTGTCTGTCACGGCTTTAAACGTCCGCTCTGGTTTTCCATCTGAATCAATTTTCCCAAAACCACCCTTTGTAGGTGGCCGAGGACACGGAAAAGACTCGAAGTGAGCCCTGCCCTCCTTTTCCAGAAAGCAGCAAATCTTTTCTCCAGGAAAGCGCCAGAGCCAGCCGAGCGTGCCTGCTGTGCATCAGTCCCAGCAGCGGCAGCGCCATGAGTTGGAATGGTTCCATGGTTGGAATATGGTGTCTGCTCCCCTGGGAGGCACTGGCCGTGGAAAAGGGAGGTATCCTACAGCGGGCAAGATCAGGAGAGCCAGGAATGGATCCTTCACTCGCCCACAACATTTCAGTGTCTCCCTGATCAGAGTATGAAACAGCGCTGTGAAACTCTACAAGATTAGTCCCCGGAGATCTTCTCATGGTATCAACCACCACAAAAGGAAGATGTTTCAAAATACCACCCAATTGCATCACCTGGGGGCATGTATCCAAACCACATCAACAGCTTTCCGCCTGATCTGTTCTCCAAACTCCTATCCCGCAGGTTTTCCCAACAGTCTGCCTTTCATTTTGCCCCTTCCCTGAAAGTTCAAACATTTATCCTACTACCCAGCTTTAATCCTTGCCTGATGCCTTCCTGCCTCTCTCAGTAGCCATGGAGAAAAAACGATTGTCATGCCTTTTAAAGCAGCCTCTCATATATCAGCTGACTCGCGTTTCCTTCTGTATTTTTAGGCTAAACAAATCAATTCCTTCCATCTTCCATTACAGCTTACGTTTGCTAAACCTCCTATTCTTGTCACTCCCCTCTGGGCTCGTTCCCATCTGCTTGCATCTTTCCTCCAGAGCACATTTCCAATTTCGGCCACAGTATTTAAAGCCTTGCTGAAGTCAGGATGTGTCACATGCACTGCTGTATTTGTATTTTTTATTCCTGTTTTTAATGGCTTACCTCAAAGGAGGGAGGCTGACCTACCACACATACAGGGTGCACGTGTAAACCAGGCACTCGTACTTTAAAAAATACCACAACCAATGTAAATCATTGCTGAAGGAGAAATCAGCTAAGCACAACTTCTCTAAAAAATCTGTGGCACAGTGTTCAAGATCTCTCTCGAGCCAAAAGAGCTGGTGGGTACGGTCTGTCTTCCTACCTCAAACCTTGGAATATCTAAAAACCAGAAAATGTCGGAAAGTAAAATATCCGCATGTTCCATGACTCACAGTCCACCAGGTCTTCCTAAAATTAAAGCAAATCACATGCAACAAGCAAAACAGGTGTTCCTTAAATCATTTCAACTTTGCCATTTCTAATCAAAACCAGTTTCTAAGTCTCCAAGTTAACTCCCAGCCATTTGCAGACGCCAAGTTTTAAGGCACATCCCATTTTCTCTTTAAGTCAGGTGAGTGCAAAACACAAGCACCTCTAAAATTTACCAGGGTGGTCCCATCACAGGGATATTCAGAAAGTGATGGATCAACATGCGCTACCAAGAGGTGCAGCATTCCCAAGTGTGAAAGTTTTCTGTCTGAGCCAGAAGTGCACTCCAAGGCACGGTCATAGCCATGGGGCTTACAACGAGGGGGAAACCAGAGTTTAGTATGGGAATAGTGCAGCGTTTTTTTCACTGCAGCGTTGTACTATTAGCATTCAATTACCTCCCAAAATTTAATTAACTCCTTGTTGAATCTTAATGTGATAATGAGAACTTTAATTCAAACCACATACCATGTCAATACTATGATCCTAACAGCAAAAATAGATTTTATTAAAGCCACCCAAGCCCCATAATCCCCCTGCCTTTTTATAACACTTTGAGCCATACAAAAGCACAGCAGCTGCAAAAGGCCAGGAATCTTCCCTGATTGCTCCTAGGAACATTAACAAATAAAATCTATTTGGAAATCAAAATCAGTTGGCTCTGTTCATTAGTTCTCACGTGTTCATCTCTCTGGCAAAACAAAAAGCAGCAGAGATGGTGATCAAGGCTCTCTGCAGATCCTACACCTATGTTCCACCAAAGACCACGTTAGGTCAGTTATTATGTCAAAACTTTTAATTTCTGAACAATCCACAGCAGAGACCCATGATACGAATTCCTCCCTTGGCCTTTCTCTGCCTCACACTTTGTAAACTCTTAAAACCTGACTAGAGACCTACCAAGACTCAAAACATCAAGACCTAGCGAGGAGCACACCTGACCTTCCAGCAGGCTCACCAACTCTATCAGAAATACCAACAAATAGATGATACAACTTTACAAAGACAGCTACAAACACCGTGCTTGGCGTTCAGCAGCCAAATCTGACAACGCTCCTCCAAAACTTCTCAACACGAAGGACTGCAAAAGCAGTTTTGAAACCAACTGAGGCGTGAAATGTGTGTCAGGATCATGTTTTCCCTGGCCAGTAGAATGCAGGACTGCTCTCATGTCCTGACTCTTCACACAGAGCACAGCCTGCCACCTGACCGAGGCTGCGGGGCGTGATGGAGCACGTCCCTAAAGAACCACGTCCTTCATGGTTAAGGGTTTTCCTGAGGTAAACTTCAACCTAGGCACACTTTGCTCTTGGATCTGCAAAGCGCTTAAGGACCCATTTCAGGCCACAGAGGTGCCTAAATCCCCCTTAAGGGCCCGTTTCACACCACACAGGTGTCTAAATCCCCCTTAGGTGAACGGTGCCTATGCCCATTCACTGCTCTCCCGAATCACGGTCTGCGTGGTTCATCCAGCAGACGACCACATGTGCTGAAGACCAATCGTGCAGTTACTAAACACAACAACGACACGAGCGACTCCACTCCGGAAGGACTCCCTGTGACACTGCTCTGTGTGTTTGGAACAGCTGAGTAAGGCACGCAGGGAGGGGAAGGAGGCAAACAACCTGCCACAGGAGCAGCACGGAGGCCGGCTCAAGGAGCCTGTGCTAGAGGCAGACTTGCTAAAATAACCTTCAGCAGAGGAAGGAAGGGCAAACAGCAGATGGGGATCACAAGACGAGGGCGCATTTTACGATGTTTAAACTTCAGTTAAACAACAGCGATGATCTGGGTGTAATGAGCAGAAGGAAACACACTCCTTTCAGCCAAGGAGTTTCATGCAGACGAAGAGTCACACGCGGCCTAAACTTACAGCTCTAAATAAGCAGGTGGTAGCACGGCATTGTCCTAATGAAGTTCTAGGACCATTAAAGCCTTTCTGTGACTATGAAGAGGGCTTGGTCCTTTGCTTCAGTGACCCCAACGGCCTTGCTGTGTGCTGCTTATGGGTGTACTTGCCTCAAACCTGCGAGCTCCCGTTCCCACGGACTGCCTTCTGCTGCCCTTCTATGGACTTACCTGCTGCTCAGCAGCAAGGGAGCTGTCTGTGATTACCCCAGCCCAGACTGAGAGAGTTCTCTATGATGCCCTCTCACTTCCCAAAGGCCACACTGAGCCGCTCACTATCCTGCCAGCAGGTGCACGCAAGGATCAGGATGTTGTCAAGGCTTATCTGGGAAGACAAACACTTTAGATGATTAGGTGATCTGCTCATAATCCTCCAATTTAGAGTTTAGTTTAAGCCCCGAATTCCTGGAGCTTAAAATCACTTTCAATTAATACCAGTATTAGCAGGGCTGCTGCAGGCTGGTCCCCAGGGGAGCCAGGGGAGCTGCACAGCCACCCTGGACACTCAGCACACGCTGCCCCGAACTCACCGGGAGCTCTGGTCAACACTAACACCACCACACACCTCAAGAGACTGTTTTTCAATATCCGAAGGTATTTATTTTCCCCTCTCTCTCAAGAGTGCAGCTTCACAGTCAGTTTGGAATCATGGAATGGTTTGGGTTGGAAGGGACCTCAAAGCTCATCCAATGCCACCCCCTGCCCTGGGCAGGGACATTTCCACTGGACCAGGTTGCTCCAAGTCCCATCCAACCTGTCCTTGGACACTTCCAGGGATGGGGCAGCCACGCTTCATGTCCATTTGACTGAGGTCTGCCACTAAGAGAAAAAAGATTCAGAGGAGAAACCACAGACATATCAGGACTAAATCCTTCATCCCAAACAATCAATAAACTGGACTTCCCAAATGGATTATGAAAGCGAATTTTGCAGCATAATTATCTTGCGGAAAGATCTTTCGATGTTTTGTTTAACATTATTTAACATCTATGCATTAATTAAAACATTGTAGAATGACTGTTTATCACAAAAACCAGAGTACAGTGAACAATTTCAAGACAAGAAAAAATAATATAATAACCAGTTACATGATTTAATTCTACATGCTGTACTCTGCTCTTGTTATATTTGGTTTCAGCTATCAGCCTAGTGTAAAAACCAGCCAAGAATTCTTCAAGCCTGCCAGAGCTACAAATGCTGGCCAGAAATATTTGTCATATCACAGATCAGGTTCCAAAAAGTAAGATGCTGGACTTTTACAGCCAGGAAAATACAAGGTGCAAAGGACAATAAAAAATGGACTTATTTAATATTGTTGGAATGCGTCAGATCAAATGAATCCAAGTGCTCTTAATCCTGTAGGGCTGCAGCATGACAAATACACTTCATTTAGAGACTCGGTCCCCGTGACTTAAATCAGCCTGGAAGATCAGCCACACAACTGCTGGATGTTATTCAATTAGCATGAGGCAATGTTTTCCAGCCCTCAGCAACCGAGGCAGCCTTTTCCTTTAGAGAGCCAGACAGCTTTACCTTGGATTAAATTTATCGATTTTTCCACTGTGTGCATGTAACAGCACCGTCAGGCAATTTCACAGGAGTTCACCCGCCACAGTATTAATGGGCTTTGCTAATTTTTTTCACTCATAAAATACAAAACAATGGTGTCTTACAATTAGGTGGAACTGCAGAGGCAGCCTCTGCAACACATATCTCTGAGCAAAATGCGTTGACACAGACACGGCCATAAGAAGTTTGGGGTTTATATTTACTTACTTTAGGGTAAAATGTCTTGAGCCACAGCCAGTCCTGTCCCTTTCAGTGAGCCTATATTGCAGTAAACCCTGCTCCCAGAAGGACACCAGGAGGAACGAGTATCCCTCAAAGAAACCTCTTTGCTGTGTTACGCCGGAGTCAAGACATTCGCTAACTCTAGTCAAGGTAAATCCCATGTGCAAACCCTAAAAAAAGTTAGGAGCAAACCTTAATTCTTCATCTTGGGTCAGGAAAACGTTAGGAGCAAATCCTAATTCTGCATCTTGGCTCAGTCACAGGTGTGCAGGTGCTCAGCCTCGAAGCCAGGATAGCTGCTGTAAGATCATGTTTTCACCCACCCAGCAATGCTCACCCGTCCAAATAGAATATTTACCTATTTCCAGTGAAAACATGCCCTGACAGCTGCCTCTGACTGGAATCAGGAAAGTTCAGGAGTCAAATATATTGGAGGTACTGATTCTGAAAGAAACGTAAAGCAGGGTTTGCATACTATTTGAAAGAAGAGGATGTGAAAAGCCTTTTCCAAGCTCACTTTGACATCGTATGATGTCAAAAGTTCACTGCTTACACATCTGTGCTAATTGATCAGACTGACTGAATCTGAGCTTTGATTAATACCAATGTGCAAAGCTGGCTGGGGAGAAGGTACTTTACAATGGAACATTGTTAAAATGGAGGAATAGATCAAGCAGGATTTTGTTGGTATCTCTCATGGAGCTGGATTTTCACTAGGGACTGGGATGATGAATAACAATGAACTGGAAACTACGACTGCTTTCCAAAACCGCAGAGAAGCACTGAGCCAGGAAAGACTCTGCTCTGCAGGGTTCAAAGTTCTCCTGACAACTTGGAGAGATGTCCTGAAAAATCCAGGAGATGATTTAAACAGGACCCAAGTCCTAGGCATTGCACTCTGGCAGGAATAACCAGTGGGACAAACACAACAGGGAAACACCAGCTCACTGCTGAACAGGATCTTAGAAGCTCGCTGGACACGAGCCATCAGCATCGTGCTCTCGCAGCAAAGCCAAGCGTCGTCCTGATGGATGTGAAAGCTGCGCCAGGCTGCAGAAGACGTGACCTTCTTCAGCTCCGGGCACCAAGAAGGCCTCAGAGAACAAGAACAACTACAGTTCCACGCGAAGTGAACAAAACATGACCTGGAGCTGCTCAACCTCAGAGGTGACAGAAGTGAGACACGATAAACTTTGGTTCTCCACACCTTCAGCAGCCCCAACAACCACGATGACATACAAATCAACCATTAACCTGGAAATCTGGATGGCAATGCTGTTAAACTATTTCACCCCCAACATTTTCAAGGCAGTACATAGGTCCTTGCACTGTTCCCTCCACAATCCCCAAATGCCTCCCCTTTCCTATTGATCCTACTCCAGCTATTGATCCTAGTCCACCCCCATGACTTTGTTCCTAACAACTTCTTTATTCATGTAAGGCAGCGAGCTTGAAGCAAGAACAGAATAATTATTTGGTAGGTCCCACCCCGGTGTTAAGTTCCTCTAAACTCAATTAATCACGAAGAACCACTGGCAGCTCACTATTTGCCAGTAAGATACACCAAAGTAATAAGTGATTTTACATTCTGCTTCTAAAGACAAGCTATTAAATTCACATACGGTACTGCTTTAATCAAGAATAGTTAATTAAGCTGTTCCCTAGATATGAATTTTTATCATTCTGCACCAGCCATTCATCACTTTTCTAGGACTCAGACTGGGCCCATGATGCATGTTTGCAATCTGTCTTCCCAAATTAATCTGTCACCATTTGTAAACTCAGAGTGGATCCAATATATTTCGTCTCGCCGGTACCTGGGCCGAGCCTGGGGACACTGAGGACTGCAGGGCAAGGGCTGCTGATGCACCACTTCACCAAAGGGTTTCCATGGAAAGCTGAGTTACAAATCCCGCCGCGGTTCATCACCCAACATGACACAAAACACTTCCTTAATATTTTCAGTGTGTTTGCCTTGCTTTATTTCCTTAACAGAACTCAGCTTTATGCTCTGTGACACCATCATAAAATCGATTTAATAACTTATATTCTCACAGTAATCCTCAGCACACATAATGCAGGAGTCATAAGTACAGACCATAAAGCTGGGGAGATCTGTAGTGTCAGATTATTAAAAATGTTAACATGTGATAAGAATCTAAGTCTAAATTTATTGCAGGCAGAAGGCCCCAACAATTTTCTATTACCTGAGCTCAAGGGCAGGTTAAGGCAATGTTTTTCTAGAAAAAAGACTTCAAACACAGCAGCCATAGGAGCTAGGTTTGAATTTCTTCTGTTTTAAAGCACTCACACAAGTAGGATAGAAAAAAAAATTGACATCACTACCTGGCTAAGTGATTTAATAGTAATAAAATAGGTTTACGGAGTAAAAAAGTGAACAAAATGAAAACTTGGACAAGTCTTCCAAACATTAACTGGGAACACACACTTGTTATTATGCTGTGAGAATCTGCTGGAATTTACCCCCAGGAAAAATAAGGAACACAGACTACAGAGAAGACGTGCCACCTCATCCAGCCTGTGGTGAATGTATACCATTTTAAAAAGGCAAACTGATGAGGTGGATGTGAACTGGCTGTTTGCACACCTTCACAATTTTATGGACAATTTTAAGGTCCTATAACCAATGGAGGGGGTTTAACAGGAGACTACTGGATTCTCATCTCCATCGAGACTCCGCTGAGCTGGCCCTGGAAAAGCCCCTGTCTATGGAGACAAAAGGAGAAGCACATGAGGGCACTTAGTCAGGTCACTTATCTTTTAATGAAGACAGCAAAATAACCTACAGTTTGATTATTAAAGTGAGAAACTGGGTACAGCCCGATGAACAACTTCCAAAACACAACCAGGCCCACATGGAATATGCAAGTCCACCCGACGAGCTTTGAATCGGCTCTTGGCGTTTGTCTGGGTCTTTCATGTGTTTTTCCCATTTACCAGATTTGTTTATATAAACTCATAAATATGGGTATTTACATAGCAGGATAGAATGGTGTATTAAGAGATTTGAAGTGGAGGGACATTCTTTCATGCTAGTGGTAAAACGAAAGCATGCCAGACTTTTAACTAAAGAAACATGTTCTAACACCAAGAAACTTTTATAATTAATCCTCGCCTTAGATCATCTCGAGGAGAGTTATGAGTCTAATTACCATCAGTTGAGAGATTGCTCATGTTTCTGAAATCGCTGAAACCAGACACTGGGTAACAGACAATCTGTATCCTTTCTATCCCATGACCAATTTACGGCTAAGCCCTGACTCACCGCATTAAGTCCGAAAATATTTCTCGGCATTAGCGATCCCTCATTGCAGGCACCAGTGAAACAAAGGCGGGGGAGCATGTAGGAAAATTCCCTCCAAACTCCACTGCTTTGCAAGAGGGATGAAGACAATGCACTGCTAAAAAAACTTTATTTGGGGGGGGGGGGAATATTTTAAAAGAGCACCAGGGCTACTCTTGGAGGAGCTCCGTGCTGTGCAGGTTGCGGTGAGCGGAGGTTTGGCCGGTGGCCAGCCCTCCTGGCTGGGTTTGCTGCAAGGCTGAGTGATGCTTTTAGCCCAGGAAGAGATTCCTGCTTGCTTTTTTAATGAAGAAAAGGAAAAGAGGACGCAGAAAACTCCATACACAACCAGCTAGGAACAAGCTGTGCTCTGCAAAGACGTGCCGCCGTCTCCTCGCATCTGCCGCCACCGAAGCCCCGCTCTGCTGCTGGATGTTTTCCCCAGGAAGGAAATGAGTGTAAACACAGCTTCGGAGGCAGCGTTCCCACACGGATGTTAATCTTTGGAAAGGCTGGGCAGGACGCAGAGACTTAGAGAGACGGGAGATCTCCAGAAGCAACAAATCCCACAAATATACAAGCTGCTAAACTTGTGCATCCAGCCAAGCCCTTACAAAAAAAAACAGTAAGGCACGTTTTGACCTTGACTCACTCTTAGAGACTGTGAAGCAACTTGAAGCCGGTTATTTCAGAGCTCCATCGGCCACCTTGAAGGGCTGAGGATTCCCTATGCCTACCTCAGGGATGCTTGCTATGGGAATGTGCTCTCCAAGACCAGAAAAAAGTTGTTGATGTCAGGGAAGTCGTTGATGCCCCATCCCTGAAAGTGTTTCATGGGCAGGGGGTTGGAAATGCAAGATCTCTAAGGTCCCTTCCAACCCAAACCATTCTGTGATTCCATAATGCTGTAAAAAAGAGAGGGTGATCTGGCAAACCCGTGTTATTTCACGGGCAGAAGTACAACACTACCAGCATCTCTCCAACTCTGAAACCACCCCCTGGTGAGGTCCTGCTCCACCTCTCTTGTAGGGCCATACTGAGGGAAGAGGACAGCAGAACATCCCTCTCTGCTGCACCCGATGCCTTGCCAGGGTTTGCCTTTTGATTAACAACCTGGGCTTTGGAAACTTAGCCCTAGGTCACTCCTAAATGGATTTTTGAATAAAAGGGCTAGTTCGGATGAAATTTTGGGAGAAATTGTTAATATAAGAGCCCATTCTTGCTGGTTTTGCAAGCAGAGCAGCTGCTTCTGATTCCTAACTACTGCCTTCAGGTAATACAGACTACATTTAAATATATATACACACACACACACACAATTATAATATGATTACCTTAATAAGAAGCATTGGGTTTGTGTTCCCATGCAGAGACTATCCATTGCCTTGGCTATTATATTTAAAGCTGCCTGCTTTGATGGCATCCCATGGAAAGATTCCACATTAGATAGAGCAGCACACGGTCCACACAGACCAAGTGTGGGAGATGAAGGCGGAACACCAAGAGCTCTGAACTCTAACACTGCTTCTTGCAGGAGCAAGGAACAAACAATTTAAAGCCAGAGAAAAGGTTTTCTTCCCAGTGAGAACAAACATAAAGCTCCATGCTAACTTAGTTCAATATTACTTTAATATCTGTGTAAACTAATGCTTCATATTAAAAATTATTCATGTATGCCGGAGATTTATTTTATAACATACCTACATGTAATTCCAAACTCTGTATGCACAAGAGCCTGAATTATCTGCTCAGCTTTTTCAGAATATCAAAGTGCTTGCATTTACAGGCATAAATTTATTTTCATAGGGCGTTTTTTCCCTCCCTGACTTTTTCTTTTCACTTAAAAAAATCCTGAACACTTGCAGGTTATAATCGCATATTGATTCCCCTTCTCCCAATCCAATTTTCTCCTCCTCTTTCCACCCGCTGAAATGCAGCAATCCCTTCCAACACACCCTTGAGTCTCTCAGCTGCCTGCAGAGCAGCTCTTCTTGACTATCCACAAAATCAAAGGGGAACAACTGAAGCCAAAAAGCTAAAGTATAGTAAAAAAAAGAAGATAAGACTGAGCCCTTCCAGCCCTTGTGTAAGACCACACAGTGCAGATAAGCAGATACACTCATTGTTTTATCCCTGGAGGTGGCTGAAGCATTTCTAGTTCAGCTGGGGGCAGTCTAGCTCCTTTTTTTGGCGGGGGCTTGTACAGGACACCACCAACACCCCAAGATCCCCACGGGATGTTGCCAGTCCCCCTGTCCGCAAGCAGAGGTCACATGATCCCGCTTTAATCCACCACCAGGAATAAATCCCCCCTCTCTTGGTTCACTCACCTCCTCCCTGAGGATCATCCCATGGCCTCACACCGCCCTGGAGACCCCTGTGGTGGCCACCCCAGTCACCCTTGGCAAGGTGGAGGGACACAGGCAGAGGGAAGCCGTGACCTTCCCAACAGTCCCGAAACGCGCGGCAGCCGGAGAGCAAACGGGAGAGCGCCTTCCGAGGTCACACCAGGTCTGGAGGAGACCCAGGTTTGCCAGGCCTGTCACCCTGAGCCCGCAGCAATTAAGGCTAAAGAGCTAAAGGAGCCTGTTAATGAGCTTCCCCAGCAGCCGTCTCCATTCTCCCTCCCTTTCTCTAGAGAAGACACCATTTAATCAGGATGTCTTCTGCCCCCATGTGCCCCCACATCCCAAAAAGTCTAAGCTGATACAGGCTTGGGTAGCCCAGCCCCTTCTGAGACCCTTCATTTCCCTGGAAGAACTGAAAAAAAAAGCAAACCACTCTTAAAAATGTTCACCACAGATTCAAATAAAAGTAAGTAAGTAATGGCCAGTCTTCGCATTGGATTTTTTTTAGGTGAGACACAGTGGGCGCGGAACTGAGCCCACCCTTTAATCCTAAGGTTCATCTACCAGGGCCAAGCAAGCTTGGACGGTGGCAGCGAGGTCCTTAGAACGTAGGTGGATTGCCTTACAGGGCTAACGAGCTCCACCTGCCCGGGGAGTGTCCCTGGCTGGGATCGAACCCAGGCCTCGGCGGTGAAAGCGCCGCATTCTAACCACTAGGCCACCAGGGGCTCCCGTCTGCAAGACTTAAAAGACTTCAAAATGGCCTAACTCATGTACAGGTGACATTAACAGCCATCAGACAAAAGCCAACCTGCTTAAGGTATGCAGACTGCTAGAAAAAAAACCATCAGCTGCCACAGGAAACTACCTTGCAAGAAAATTTCACCTTTACGTTAGAAATTGTGGATACCCGGTTTTCTGTTCTTTTTCTGAAAAAAAGAAAAAAAAAAAAAGAATGGAAAAAACAGGAACATTAAGCGTCCTTCCTTCACGTATACATTTAAGAGTCATTCTTCAGTGAACAATTTGAAACACAACATTCTGTAGCTTTACAGAATTCATTTTAAGTAGATTCAGCAAGCACAAGGGCCTTGCCGTGGATACCAAAGAGGTTTTAACCCCAGAAGCTGCATGAAAACAAGCCAGAAAGTGACTATGGCCACAAAATGCAAGCAGAAAAGAAACTGCTCATATAAAAGGCCCAGAGATTTTCCAAATTCATCCAGCAAAATTAACACATTAAACCATTCCCTGTTAGTAAAAAGCTGAGTATGACAAACTACAGATGCTTCAACAAAAGGCATTCTAAACACTTTCATAGTTTCCATCATATAACTGAGAACTGAGGAAGAAAATTCTGCTTTTTATGACATATAGCCTTTAAGGAAATCAGGCTTTTGCTAAATAAATTTTGGCAAATAAAATACTCATAAGGCAAAATATCTGACTAGGATTAATACAAACTATATTTATATACATATATGCAATAGAAGAAAAGATACCTTTCTCCTAAATTTCTCCAATTTTCTCCACAGACCTTTTTCTAAATAGTTTCTGTAGGATATATTATTATGAAACAACTTTCATTTTTTCAACAACACTGCAGGCAGTATTTTAAGACTGCCCAATATAAAACTTCCTTAATCACCTAATTTCTAATTGCATTCCTATGATACATCATTTATCCCAGTGTAAATCAGTATCACTGAACACTCGATAATAATTTACTTATTCTCTAAGTAAGCACAGGAAAACAATTTATGAATCTAATACGTTATTAGCTTAATATCTTTATATAGGGCCCTATATACACACCCCTGAGTGTCAGTGTTTCTATCTGTATTGCACATTATTCACATGATTTCTTTGGTTGCAATACAATACTAACTGGTAGATGGAAGGACACAGTATGTGTGCACACCACAAAATAGGGCTACATAAAGATAAGGCTACATATTTAATAACTTGCACACACAAGTATCATTTGTGGTTACATGTTTGCTTTTCAGAATAGTGACAACATTGTTGCTGAAGTCCCACCACATCTTTTTTAGTGCTAATAAATATTAAGTAGCACAGTGTATTCCCAGCCATTTATAACAAACAAGACAGTCTAGACTTCATACTTTTTTTCCACACATACGTGACTGACTATTCATGCTACACATCAGAGGCACAAAAAGGTGGTTCTGAGCATGAAGCACCCAAGGGTGGGTTGGGGTGAGCACGCATGCACAAAGACAGCCCCACATCTCCTTGAGTGGCGCTGCTTCTCCCTACCACCACCACGAGACTCACCTGCACCATCAATGCAGCTGATCATCAGATCAGGCAGACCAGACCAGTCACAGGCAAATGGCAATAGAGACACCCTTCCCAGGCA
The DNA here is from genome assembly GCA_035584735.1 of Pseudotriccus pelzelni. NCBI lineage: Eukaryota > Metazoa > Chordata > Aves > Passeriformes > Tyrannidae > Pseudotriccus > Pseudotriccus pelzelni. Next base: position 24,440,124 of record JAWMRA010000005.1, on the reverse strand, counting down.
GAGCAGAGGTGCGAATGACTTGTGTAATGACAAATCCATGTGTCTCGCATACTCGTTACCTAAAATGCCAGTGATTCAGTTTTTGTACAATATTCAAAGAGCCTTTTGTGGAATACCTGAAGACCTGCTCATATTAGTCAAAACAGAGATTAAGATCTCCAAAACATTTGCTCAGGCATTTCAGAATCCTTCCCAGAGTCTACTAAGAGCAAAATGGTCAGTGAAGCAAGTGTTCAGCCAAATGAGTAATGCTTGGAGTCAAGAAAACAGCCAGGCAGATGCAGATGCTATCTAGGTTTCATGTTCAGACAAACAAAACTTTAGGGCTCTGATTCACACTTTGCAATAAGCTCTGTCACAACATTAGCTACTGGTGTTGAAGATCCAGGTGATCCCAGAGAGAGATCAGAGAGCAATGAAAAAATCCAGCACACACAACTATTTTCAAAGGTACCTGCACCTTTGATATTACTTATGTAACATCATCTCTCTGCCAAAAATAAAGCCACCATCATTTTTCCCAGAAACTTAGCCCCTCCAAGGATGAGAACAGGGAGTGCTGTCAAACATCAAACCCCATGATTTTCCTTGGTACCGTGATCCTGCATTAGCACTTGGCACCCTCATCTAAAGAGGTCATGGCAACCACAGCACCTCTGACAAATTCTGGAAAACAGACTGATGAGTGCTACAAAACAATTTCTGAAGTTTCTAGGTGGTTAGATGAGTGAGCAGGTTATCAACCACGTTACAAATGTGGAAATGCCTTCATTGTATTTGAAAACACCCATTATAACTGTAAACTTCAATTTCTATAGAGAACAGAGTATTGGGGGCGGAAAAAAGCCCCCACCTGAAAGTATCTATTTTAATTTCTAGAAAAAGAACAGTGAAAGGATACTTTTTTCTCTTTTAAGCATTTTCAGACAGCCTGCAATTCAGGATTGCGAAGTAGGCAACTAACTATTGACATCTTCCTGAAGTAGACTTCAGGTGACATGACAATCCCTTAGGAATGGAGACTGGACCAAAAGGACAATCAGGGAACTACAAACTAGTCATCTTCACTTAAGTCCTTGGGAAAATTGTGGAGCAAGTCCTCTCGGAGCACATTTCCAGGACATAAAAGTGATGGTGACTGGGAACATCTGGCATGAATTTAGCAGGGGTTTGGCTACCTGACCAATCGAATTGCCTCCTCTGATACAATGACTGGATTTTTGGATAACGTGAGAATGACGAACAAGAGACTTCCTCAGGTCCCTTCTGACCTGAATTAACCTACAGTTCCATAGAATCCTTTCTACTGCTGAAAAAAAACATCTCTGCAGTAAAGTGTTTCCTGTCTGATTGAGAAGTTGAAAGGACACAGTACTGAGTAAAATGGTAATGCTAACTGGGCTAGTCAGTCCAACGTGTCTACTCATACTTGAAAGATTTCCAAATGAGATTTGGAATCTAGCAGGAAAAAAATCCACACTATTTCTTAGTCAGTTGAATGAATACATTTGTCTTGCTTAGAAAATCACAGAGCAACTCAAGTAATCCCTGTTTAGTTAAAATATGATGCAAAACTTTTTTACGTTGTAAATTGAAAGTATTTGTGAGTCTGGTGTCTTTTCTACATGATGAACTGGCTCTTTGGCCAGTTCCCAAATGGCCTCACTACGGAGGCCAATCAGGGGAAACAAATGCAAGAGAAAGGAAGGTCCCTTCCTTTCTGAGTGGAAGTACTGATTCAGAGAAGCTCAACATTCAGCATTTCAAAAGAAATGTAATATTTGCCTGTTCAAGCTGGGAAAACCTCTTTCCAAATGAGGTACATTTCATTTTGGAAGGAAACTTCCCAGCCTGTTCAACTCACCACAATGAAACGCACGTTACACAACTACATGCAGGTTCATGAGAAAGTTTTCATTTCATAGCACACAAATTAGCCAGCTACCACCCTTCCTAGAAGAGAAAGAAACATATAACTTTTGGCCTACACTCCTAATGCTAAGCAATTTTCATTCCCCAGTTAAGGTGATTTTTTTTTTACATTTTCCCCAACGAAAAATCAAGGTGATGTTGTGTCAGCTTTTTATGCAGCAATTCGGCAGCTGAACATTTGCATTAATTGAGTGTGATACTGGTGATGATTCTCTTCTCCAGTCATTGGATATGCTCCGTTTCTCCTCCAGATGGTCTTCTCCCAAGTCCACTAAATTGTCTGGGAAGCTGATATCCTTTTATAAATTGACAGCTATCCTAACAGTAACCATGATTTCCTGACATTTTCAGACTATGTAACAAAATACTGGGATCCAGTTGTTTTCATTGTGTATTTTGGCATCTTATTTTGGACTGGGGTCTTTTCATTGTTTTGGGATTTTTCTCAGTACATCATCAGAATTTGGCTAATGAAGTTACTAGGCATTTAATGAGAAAGAAAGAAAGAAAGAAAGAAAGAAAGAAAGAAAGAAAGAAAGAAAGAAAGAAAGAAAGAAAGAAAGAAAGAA
>JAWMRA010000005.1:24409510-24421199 GCA_035584735.1 Pseudotriccus pelzelni | reverse complement strand
ACACTTCCAGGGATCCAGGGGCAGCCACAGCTTCTCTGGCCAACCTGTGCCAGGGCCTGTCCACCCTCACAGGGAAGGATTCCTTCCCAATATCCCATCTAACCCTGCCCTCTGGCAGTGGGAAGTCGTTCCCCCTTGTCCTATCACTCCAGGCCTTTTTAAACAGTCTCTCTCCATCTTTCTTCTTGGCTTCTTTAGGCAGTGAAAGGTCACAATCAGGTCACCCCGAAGCTTCTCTCTTCCAGGCTGAACCATCCCAGCTTTCCCAGCCTTTCCTCCCAGCAGAGCTGCTCCAGCCCTCTGATCATCCTGGTGCCTCCCTCTGGACTCGCTCCAACAGGTTCATGCCCTTTCCACTGCTGGCTGAGCTGGAGGCAGCTCTCCTGGAGCTCATCTCCAGTGCCACTGTGAAGGAGGACAACCCTGAGCTCCACAGCTCAGACGGACACGAGCAATAGAAAGGGCCAGGCCAAACATCAGGGGAAAAAATAAGCTCTTTAACCACAAGGACAGCGAAGGAGCAGAATTAGACTGCTTGGGTGGCTGCAGTTTCCATCATCTGAGTCCTCGGCTTTGACTGTCACAGGTTAAAGTGCACCCTGCTTGGAGCACTGGAGGGCTGAGATGAGCTACTCAAGTTTATTCCAGAACTGCTACTGTATGTGTGTATCAACTGCAGAGAGACCAGCAGAAGCTGTGTCAAAAATCCCCAGAAAAGTCAACAGTCAGAGAAAGCAGTTGCAAAAATCCTGTAAATTAATATTTCTCAAGCTAAACACTAAGAAATGGAGGATATCTAAGTCATCTTCCTAGCTGCAGCTTCAAGCACTCAAAGAGAGCAGCACCCACATGTTCATTTGATCCTACATGGATGTTTTGATTCTGACTTAGATTCACAGCTGTGGGGGTGGGTTTCCGATCCACTGGATGTGGGCGGGGAGTGAAATTTCAGCGGAGATCAACCAGCATTGGGAGAGAAGCCCATTGTCTTCCTCTGTCATCAACTCCCAAAGGCATCAATTCACAGGCAATTCTAGATCCCAGCGATCACGCTGTTTTCACAGCCATGAATAGAATAATAAAAACCGCTCAGGAAATAAGCCAACCCATTTTTCTCAAAGGATTATCTGAAAGTGCTCGTGCAGATTTCCCAAGTCAAGTTATCTTACCTTAATCCAACCTAAAAATACAGCCACTGCCGGGAGCTGAGGCACTGGACACCGCTAGATATTAAACAGAGAATAGGTGCACGAACAACACACCAATTCTACCAACAAAAAATGAATCACCTGACAGAAGAACTCTTTAAAAATCAACAGACTACACAGATGGCAGCACATCTGGAAAGACCACCCTCAAGTATTTTTTCTTCTTCCTACACAATCCTAACATGTGCCCAAGGAACACCAACGCCTGCTTCTGCACAAGGCAGATGTGACTGCTAGGGTTAGTTTTTGGGAGGGAAGAAAGAGAGTGAGACATTCAGTGCAACAAAAGTCAGACCCTACACGGAGGATTTCTGCAGAATTGGAACGACACTTGTCCTAAAGCTCAGCAAGAGAGGGATAACTCTCTTCTAAGCTATCAAGCAGCCCTACGGCACATTCAGCTCTCCACGAAACATTAACTCCCCCAAGGGTGATGCCTATCTGAAAAATTCTAGCAAATTCCCTTCTGCTTGATCAAAGTACCCCTTTGCAGCCCCAAATCACGACAGCTTTCAGCAGCGTTTCCCTGCAGGTCTGCCAGAAGCACAGCTGCACTAACAGTAATGGACACCACCTTGACCTTGGCTGCTGCACAGGCACAAAACCTCGCACTGCCGCACGAACCCACCCTCCGCTGGTGCTGTCGGAAGCTCCTAGTGCTGCAATCCGCTTGCAGCTCTCCACGCCGTGGGTTTCTCCCGCCTCTCCCGTGAAAGGCCCAGCCTGACGCTCCAACCCCCACGATGATGCTGCTGCTCATCGGGCACCTCAGTTTATTTAATCTTGGGTTTTCTGATTTCTTCCCCCGCTCCCGGTCTAAAAGGAGCAAATGATGATGAAGCCATGATTTAGCTCCCTTGCAGAGACACACCACTGAACATCCACCGACACATCAGGAGATGTGCAGCTGAATCAAGCAGGTCATTACTTGCCTCCTTCTTCTATTTGGTTTCTTCTTGACCAAAAGTTCCCAAGGCTACTCTACATTTTTGACTGTCATATAGTGCAAGAACTGTGAAAAACTAGAGTTGTACATCAATTTCCTATCAAATTATGCATAAAGGCTTGTGTTAACTAACCTTGCCAGGGTTAGATGGGATATTGGGAAGGAATCCTTTCCTGTGAGGGTGGGCAGGCCCTGGCACAGGTTGCCCAGAGAAGCTGTGGCTGCCCCTGGACCCCTGAAAGTGTCCAAGGCCAGGTTGGACGGGGCTTGGAGCAACCTGGGCTGGTGGAAGGTGTCCCTGCCATGGCAGGGGGTGGCACTGGATGGTATTTAAGGCCTTTTTCAACCCAGGCCACTTATAATACACACACTGATGTGCAAGCAATGGTTGTTTCGTGGAAAGTATTTTTCCCATAAAGATTTCTGCTTCATATGCACACAGGTCTGCAGATCAAGCAGGGAAGAGAATTTTCCAGTCAGGATAACACCTAAGATCTTTCCTCAGCTCAGGCTTCCTCCATGCTCCTCAGGGTTACCTACTTCTCTTTATGCAATGAAAAGTATGGAAAGATGCATGAACAAGAGGAAGACCCTGAACACCCAAAACCACTTGAAAAACAAATCTCTGGGAGAAGGGGGCACATGGGTGTGACTGTACGTGGCAGGAGGAGGACTGGACATCCTAAACCCCCCTGAACCCCACGAAGGGAGGCAGCACTCTGCTGCTGCTCTGCTCCCTCACGGCTCCTGACAAGACCAGGGACCCTCCGGCCAACGCCCCCAGTGAACCCCTCTGGCCAGGACTCGCTGCCAGCAGCTGGTTCAAGCGTGGGGGAACGTACCACAACCTCAGAGGCCATTTCGTTATCGCAGAAAAAAGACTTAAAAACGCAGCCTCAACATCCTGAAATCCAGTGACTGCTAAACACGCAATTTCTGCCTCGCTTGTACTGCCTTTGTGTTTAAGATCTGAGGAAACAGCACATATAAGATGGTATGAAACAAACAGCCATGTGATCATATAATTAAAGACTTTTGTGCACTCCTCTGCAATCACAAAGCCAAAAAGCAGTGCTGGTGGTGTGCATTCATAGCTATCTTTCAGCTGCAGAGACTTTTGCTTGCTGCAACTCTATAATTCACATATATATATGTATATACATACAGACACATTTTTTTTACCTTTTTTTTTTTTAAATTTAATTAATGCATAACTTTGAGGCAGACGCCAGGTCGTTCAAAGGAAACCATTTCTCAGGTGGAGGAGATTACAGCCACAATGCTTGGCAGGAAGGATACTCAGTAAATGCAATTATCTAGCCCACTAAAAAGATCAAATTGAGAAATGAAAGCAGGAGAGGAAACAAGCAGCAGAGAGATTAATTAAAGGAACAGTCAGCAGGAAAACAAAGGGTCTGTGCCTTTAAAGTACTGCTGTTCATATGAAGCCACCAGGTAGGCTTCTGGATCTAGGATGCCCCAACATTCCCTCACCGTGACGGGGGACCAGGAGGGGCCTCCCTGCACCTTGAACACAGCATAGCCCGGCCAGGTTGGAAAGGCTACTTCAACTCCACTTCACTGCTCTGTTTTTAAATTGCCCCACCCAGCGCAAAATGTTTAATTCTTCTCAGATTTTTCAATGTCATAATGAAACTCTCAGTCTCTGCTGCCCCAGCCAGCATCCCTATCTGTACTCCACTGCAGAACAGTTATCATTTTAGTACTGAACCTGTCAGGGACTACTCGGATTCCACAAAAAAACCCTAATGGACCACTACTCTGAGCACCCCTCGTGCAGCAATGGAGGTCCTGCTCCTTTAGAGCCCCACTGATGTATCCATCAATTGCTCCAGGCACCAAAAACCTGTCCCACACTGAGCCACCCCAAGAGTTCCCCGGAAGATAAGTCATTGCTACTCCACACCCTCAAAATTACACACATCCTATTACTGCACATACAGGAGAAGGTGTCTTCAGTTTCCTTGTCAATAAAAAAGCTGATTCCTCTTTACTTAACAAGCAATGCCATTCTCAATCAGCCAACTATTAAACAAGATTGTTGCCCTGCAAAGGAGGACTTGAAATGGATTTTTTATATCCTTTCTGGCATAGTAGCTTTCTTCTGTTAGTCTATCAAATATTCACTGCTCATGTACCTCAAAGAATATTTGTAAATCAACAGCTATTTCATTTTTATTAATTCTATTATGAAAGGGATAGTAATTATCCAGGAGCAGGTCCATGATGAATGAGCACAAGCATCTCCTCACTGCCAGTATTTCTTTAAACCAGCAGGGGAGAGGAGAACCTAATGAAAATTTGATTTATAAAAATACAGCACATATTTCCAGATGCAAAAGATACCAAAGTTAATTACATGACTTTCCTTACAGACCATCCGAACAGCTCCAAAATGAACCTATCGGGAAGATCAATATTTTCCTGTGGTTACAATGCCAAGAGTTAATTTGTTATCCCTGGGAATGCCTACTTCCCTCAGCAGCATCCACGCTGCAGAAGCTTTACCTAGATCCCAAAAAGCAAACATGTGCCACCCACAGAGGCATTTTGTGGAGGCAATGATGGGTAATGATGGGAACACCCTAAGGAATTCCCAGACTGGAGAGCGAGGGACTGCCTGGCTCCCAGCCCTGTCCAGTCGCAGGAGATGCCTGGTTTAACGTCTCCATCTGCCATATATGCCAAGCCACAAATTATCTCCCACTTCTCTGCACGATGCAGCCGGTTGTGAACGACCTCCTCCCTTGTCCCCACTGACAGAACCTGCCTGTGGGACTCCAAAAACTCGTCCCCGTTCGCTGCCAGCTGCGCGCGACCACATCAAAGCCAATTATACATCAGCACGCACGTTTAAGAGGTGCTGGAAGCGTAAAAATCACCAGGTGGAAAAGAAGAGAAAACGTCAAAAAGCCAGTGATTTTCCATGCCTTCTCCCCCTTCCCTTTGTGCAGCAATGTTTAAAAGAAAGCCAGATATTAACGGGTGAGAAAGGGCAGGTTTTAATAATAGCTAAAAGAAAAATCAAAATAAGAAATGCCTGCTTAGAGCACTTGTTGTTAGACTTTCAGCCTAAAAAGATCTCAAGATGCACCCAGTTCCTACAGGCAGAAATACAACATACCACAGAATGACAGAATATGCTGAGTTGGAAGGGACCATCAGGATCATCCAGTCTAACTCCTGGCCCTGCACAGACACCCCGACAATCCCACCCTGCAGCTGAGAGTGTTGTCCAAACGCTCCTTGAGCTCTGGCAGCCTTGGGGCCATGACCACTTGACAACAAAATACAGGGGATAAAATGCAGGTAATTGTAACAAACAGAATCACTAATACAATTTAGAAGAACTTCCACGACAAAAAAAATAATAAAAAAAAAAATTACATCCCCTTTTTTCCCCCATTGAATAGATCAAGATCATTCCTGCACATTTCCAATTTTTCCCCATTTTTTTCTGGTTCTAGCTCAAGAGAGAGAGCATCAGCAATCTTGGGCCTCGGACCAGGGACAACATGACATTTGGTTGTAAGATTTATTTTAAATACCCATCATGGCACAGTGTTTTGGAGAATTACCCAATGGAAAAATGCCTTCTACGTTTGCTTCTTCTAACCTGTAAAGGCACCTTTGGCTGTGTATGTGAAGGTACACAAACACTTATTGGTCATGTACCTGTTCCTTGTATTTAGCAGGTATTTATTCCAGTAGAATAAATAGTATTTAACAGGTATTTATTCCTGCTATAAAATTACAGCCTTATGTTGCCAAAATGAATATACGTCCGTGCAGCCACACAAGGCTTACCTGGGGAATTGGGAGAATTATCCCCCAGAGTGAGGTTTTCCTGGACAAATTTCAGGCTTTGGCCTTGGATTTCTGTTGGGCTTTTTTACAACTTTGTGTCCCAGGAACAAAACACTTGGAAAATGTCAAAAACACTGCAATTAATTGAAAGTATGTGGCATTTTACCATGATTTTTCCTCTTTTACACCTACGAGTAGGCAACGAACACTGAGGATTTTTAAGCAAAAAAGTTAAGTGTGTCTGTACCATAAAATAAACGGATTTCCTTAAGCACCAAGGCTGCCAGAAAACACATCCTGGCTCCTTTCTAGCCAGCGCCAAAGGCGGATGTATGGCCCTATTTATAGCCCACTAATGCAATTGTGAAATGCACACCCCATGCACTTTATTTGTGTTTAGCTCAGACTTTACTCTCCATCAGGCTAAGCTTGTAGGAAAGGTCACTCCCAAGAATAACAGCACATTAACTCTGTTCACGTATCAGCTGCTTGCAGAGACTCGGGGGTGCCCTCAGAGCCCCCCAGCCACGGGTCAAACTCCTTCGGCTGCTCAGACACCAACAGGCAGATTGCAAAAGGTGAAAGCTCACGTGAAACTAAGAAGCAAGGAAGGTATGACCTGCCTGGGTTTAATTTCTGCTCCCAAACTGGGGGGTAACAACTATTTCTCCACCTTGGCTCACCTTCTCTTTTCAGACTGTAAATGCCCACTGAGGGTGAGGAGTCAGACCGTGTGTGTATCACACCAAACCCAGCCTGGAAACCCCAGATAGCACAGCAAAGATCTGTACAAAAACACTTCCCCTGCTCAAAGGAGAGAGACTCTGCAGAATAATTCCCTCATCTAATACTGTGACAGGGGTTTGTAAACACACTGCAAGAAGATTAACCACCAGAAAAAGGTAACTACAGAGTCTGAGGGCTGTCTACGTAATTTATGGATACCTGCTCTGCTCAAAGTCCAACTCTCTTTCAGGTAGGAAACCTTCACAAAGGACCTTTCTGTGGCAAAGGTCTACTATCCATTTGGGAAAGGCATCTCATTTGGGGTCTTTCTGGGGGTTTTTCCAAAGGAAAAACTCCGAATATGCATCAAGGAATGTCTTCTACCACTGTTGTTTTACTGCCCTGAAACAATTCACAACTAAGTACGTTCCCAGCACCCAGGTATCCTAAAAAGCTGCTCTCCCATCACTTCTGAACTGGTTTTCTTCTCTTGCCAGATCAGGGAAACTTAGAAAACCAATCTTGTTAAAAGTGGCAAGGTATCTTCTTACAGCCTACAGGAACCTTTCCATGGGCTTGGATCTCTCTCCTAGGGACCATCAGATCAGTGTTTCTCCACTTGCAAGGGAAAAAAAAGGGAAAGGAGCAGGGGAAGGGAAAGCTAGGTCAATCACCATCATTACATAAAGGCCACAATTAATGGACAGATGCTGTCAGAGCCCTGAGTGTATTCTTTATATACCTCTCCATATTATTTCCTTGCTGGAGTAGGATGAAGAGCTTGTTTTGTTCAGAGCAAACCTACAGTTCAAGGCAGCTTCCTCCTTTCTTCTGCAAAAGCAGTACCTTTTCCAAGGGGCTACAAAGATGAGCCACTTCCATACACAAAAGGTGAAAACACAGTTTTAATTCATGTAGAAAACTCCTTCTTTGCACACGTTAATCATGAACACAAAAAACTGTGGGTGGGGCTTGGCTTTGTTTTGATTCTTTTTAAAACACTGTTGCTTCTGTATGGTAATAAAATAGTAAATCATTGACTTATCAAGGGTGTTCTCAGAGATACACAAATACCTCATAAACCTAGATAGCACAGGTGATTCCCACACGAACGTAACACCAAAGCAGGATTTAGTTCTATTCCTCTCTCTCACTTCCTGAAACACGTGTTTAGGACTGACCCACGTTTACTTAGATAAGGAGAAGGCTATCAATAAATTGTTCAAAAAGCACAGAAAGAGAGAAGCACAGAATCACAGAAGGGTTGGGGTTGGAAGGGACCTTAAGGACCACTCAGTTCCAACACCCCTGCCACGGGCAGGGACATCTCCCACTATCCCAGGTTGCTCCAAGCCCCATCCAACCTGGCCTTGGACACTTCCAGGGATCCAGGGGCAGTCACAGCTTCTCTTGGCAACCTGTGCCAGGGCCTCAGCACCCTCACAGCCAAGAATTCCTTCCTAATATCCAATTTAAACACACCCTCTGTCAGTTCAAGAAGCCCACAGTCCAGTATAATTCTGGAAGATGCTCATTAACTTCAACCCTGTGTTGCAACGCGCTCGCTCATCTGCTGTGCTTTACCTTTCAAACACTGCAGCAAGATCTGCTTTATAACATGAGCTGCTGAAACCATGAATCCTTCCCTCTAAGGAGCTCAGCCAGAGCTTGTCTTTAAGAAAGGCAAATCTTCTCCTTTGAAACTCACTGTGATATTTGGTGTTGCACTCCCGAGACTGGGTTTTCAGAGGGTGGGTGCCTACATGTCCCCTCACTTCCTCAGAAATCTAAGAACAAGTGCTGTCATTGGACCAGAAGTATTTAGTCATGACTGAAATGTCTTTTAAAAAAGGTTATAGTCTCAAAATATCCAGTATGGAATTAGGACACTGCATGGTGCTGTTGCCCTCGTGCATCTCTCCCAAAATGAGTAAGACCTGACATTGCAGAAGCCTGTCAGGAGAGCAGAATGAGCTGGAGCAATTAGTATCTGAGTGTTAATCAGCTGACCAACACAGTCAATAAAACAAAGGCTGCCAGGCCAGGGGAGCTGTGTGTGTGTGTGAAGCCTGGTGCAGCAAGCCCTTCTGATCCTGGCACACGTTCACAGTCGACACGGCACAAGTTTATATTCCCTAAGCTGCAGCTTTGCAGACAGTTTCAGTTCGGTGAGGATGGCCAGGCTGCCTCCCAGAAAAAAAAGGATTTTCCATTTTCAATTTGAGCATTTTCCTTCTGACTGTTGAGGCAGTGGCGTTGTAATGGTACAACAGGAAGGTGTCAGTCACTGGAAACGCTTTTAAGATATTTTTCTCACTGCAAATTTTATCTGAAAACTTCCCAACTTCACAGCTTCGAATGGCCAGAAGATGATCTCTGGAATTTTGTGCACGGGAACAAGGCAGGTTCAGGAAGTTGTCTCATGTTAATTAAGGACATCTGAACGGTCTTGCCAAGCCTACAGATATTTTGAAGTGTCCTGAGCAACATCCTGAGACTGAACTTTTCAGTAAGATGATACTTCTAGGCCTGTCTGTCAAGGAAAGATCCTTCAAAACAGACTAAACTCTACATAGGCTTGGGCATAATGTTTTTGGAGATGACGATGCGTATTTAGGAAAAGTAAATCACAGTCCCAAATTCCCCCTGCTATTCTATTCCTGTATATACTGGGTATGTTTTAAAGGTTTCAATTATTTTAGCATCTTTTTGCATTTACTTCAAACTAAGTCAGAGCTCTGCTGCCTTTGACAGTGGACTGAGATGCCCACATGGATGAGACATGGCAAACTGGAAGGAAAGGAACTGATTGTCAGAAGACGGGGATCAGCAGAAGTGAGACAAGCCTATAAAACACGTAAGGACAAGGCAAACATCAACATAAGAGAACCAGGATAGAAAACTACCCTAGAGCTTGTGAAGTGATCAGATGTTACCATAGAATCACAGAATCACTGAATGGTTTGGGTTGGAAGGGACCCTAAAAGGCATCTCATTCCACTCCCTGCCACGGGCAGGGACACCTTCCATTAACCAGGTTTCTCCAAGCCCCGTCCAACCTGGCCTTGTGCATCAATGGGTTTTTCAATCCCGTTACAACACCCCAATACCGAAGATTTCCTTTCCTAGACTTCTCCCAGCTGCTCTGAGATAAACTGGTTTATAAACTACTATGCTTTGCATTCAGCTTTATTTAGACTGGTTTAGCAACTGGAGCTGCTCTTAATAACAGAAATCCTATCCAGATATTCCCACTTTGTCAGAAGATTCTTACATGCCATGTTTGCTCTACCCTTTGCAAAGCAGCCAAGAGCTCCACAGAAACATCTGGATTAATGAACAGATTCTAAAATAGTTTTTTTTGCAAATCATATTACCACTTACTTTCTTACAGAAAGAATGACGTCAGTAATCTCCTCCCCAAAATGAACATCCCATGATTTTTTATAAAGACACAAATAAAATTAATCTACAAGGGAGGTTACATTATTAAAACATATGCTGCAATCAACAACGCTCAAGGCTCTATCATGGCATTTTGTTCTTCACTGGTATTTACATATTATAGTTCTTATGTACTGCCCTGGAAATCAGCTTTGAAGTGGAATGAGGAATAAATGAAGATTTATTATTACTATCCTTATTAGAGGGATTTTAAAGTCATTAGAGACCAACAAGACATAATAATCATATTATATTCAATCTTCTCTAGAACATCTCCTTTGATAGGCCTGCTAACTCAATTATTTAAATATATATTACAGCAAAATGCAGCGTGACTTCTACAGTTCGGGATAAGATGGAAATTTTTGTGTTTTCTTTGCAGTTAACCAGAATCTGTCCTTACAGAATTCATGGTCTGCATGGTGGGTCCCTCAGTTTAAGCACCAGAGTTTCAAATTCACAGCAATCACCTGGCTCAATGTGGCTGCTCAACCAAAAAAGAAGGTTAAAGGCTGGGGAAGAAATAAACTACTGGAGATCAATCGTAACCTGCAGTGGCTTTAAAAAGTTTAAACAAAACCCCCACAGAAGCAACAATCTCTGAAACAGTCAGTAGATTTGGCTTCAACCAATCCCACCAGGAAAAGAAGGAAAAAAGATCTAGGGGCTCTGAGGAAGAGCCAAAGCAGAACTGCACCACTCCGACAGGCTCAGAAAATTCTCTCTCGATTCCAGGTGACATCTGGAGTAGAGCAAAAAGCACCGATGAGAAAAAAATATCCCAACATTTTTTACCTGGAAAGCACAATCCTTACTATTGCCTCTTCCTGCCTGCAGCTGGTGTGGGGATGATGCTGAAGGAAGGAACTGTTTTCCCCCGGGGTGTGTCACTCAGCACGGGGCAATTCCCTGTCAGCCACGTCCTGCAGACCATGGTGGCTGTCCAGGGAAGGCAGCACCAGCACTCTGCTCTTCCCTTTATTTCTGTCACTGCTGTTCCGAGTCCCGCAGGGTTTCCTCCGCCTGGGAAACATCTGAGGCAGTCTGGGCTCCTACAACCGTGCAGCTCATACCTGCCACTTCTGCACAGGCACTCCACGTCAGATCAGTCCCCAGACACAAACACTGCACGTGTTCATTGTCCATGTACACCATGGGATGTGCACACTGATATTCTTAGGATGTCACTGATGCTGTCACTGCATCAGCCACCTTCCAGCCCCACTTGACATGTTTCCTTTACTTTGCTGCTTCCTCCCCACAAACTGATCTCTAATTCCCTTTCCACTACCTCCTTGCTCCTCATTTCCCTGCCACTCACCTTGGTCCTGCTCTGCCTAATCATCCTGCAGCTCATTCTCAATTCCTACAGGCAGCAGAGATACTCTGCTCTTGGCCACTGGCTGGATGAGACACTTCTGTGCCTTCCCAGAAATGGGAAAGGAAATATTAGGGTGGTGAGGCCCTGGCACAGGTTGCCCAGAGAAGCTGTGGCTGCCCCTGGACCCCTGGAAGTGTCCAAGGCCAGGTTGGACGG
>JAWMRA010000005.1:24356085-24401112 GCA_035584735.1 Pseudotriccus pelzelni | reverse complement strand
TCATCCTGGCTCCAGAGCAGAGAGGCTCCAGCCCTGGGAGCATCTCCATGACTTTCTCTGGACTTGATCCAACAAGTCCTTCGTGTCCTGAAGACCCCAGAGTTGGACACAGTGATCCAAGTGGGGTCCCACAAGGGCAGAGTGGAAGCGAGGGCTTAGATTTCACTGTAAAGGTACAGCTTAGCTTCAGGAAGGACCATCCATCCCCCTCTTGGCTCCGAGGACAGCCCAGCCCAGGGTAGAACAGCCCGCGCTGGGCTTTGTCCTGGACCTTGGTCCTTCCTTTTCTCCCTCCCTCCTTCACAGCATCCCCCTCCTCCCTGCAAACCAACCTTCTCCCAGACGAAGTCCTTTATCCTCTGAGACATTTTATTACCAGTTCTGCTTTAGAATTAAACAGGCCTTCAGTATATAAAAATAATGTATACAAATGAGCAGTTAATGGTTTACATTTCTGGCTTAAAGGCATTTATAAGTTACACATTCATTTCCCACCCCTCCCTGGGTGACATGGAGCCTGCGCTGAAGCAGCTTAAATACAGCGGGAAGCAGCGGCCGCTCTGGGCTGAGGTGGGGTAAAGCTGGGACTAGCGAGGAGGGACACGAGGAGGGACACGAGGAGGGAGGTGCAGCCGCATCCTCGCACCGGGGGCCGTTTCACCGAGTGAATGCACTGAGGGGTTTAATTGCCACAGTGCGGGGCTTGGCGGGGTCGCTCGGCAGCAGCGGGGCAGGGGAGGGATGGAGGGATCGGGTCCAGTGCGGTACCGGGAGGCTCGTGCAGCTCTCGGGCCTCTCTGGTGGCAGCAGCGACGCCGCAGCCTTTGGGATCGTGTTGGCTGGAGGCTGCCCCGCACCCGCGGCGCGTCCCGGCCCGCAAAACGGGGAGCAGCTCCTGCCCCCCGGGGGCTGACGGACACGGGGCACCCCACAGGCTCCAGCCCCAACAGCGGAGGCGGATTTGGGGGATGCAGGTGGGCAGAGGTACCGCCACCTCGCAGAGAATGTCCCTGCTGCTCCGGAGCCTCCTCTGCGGCGAGAACATCCCAGCCTTGGGATCCGGGGAACAGCTGCTCGGCACAGCCTTGGGATCCTGGGGACACCCTGCGTGTGGGTGTTCCGTTCCCTGCTCCCGCAGCACAGAGGAATTTGAAGGAAGACTTAGAAAATCCCTGTCAAAATAGCACCGCTGCCGGGCCCTGGGGTACGGGAGGGGCCCAGGGCAGGAGCTCTGCAGCAGAGGGGGACACGGCTCTCAGGGGGCTCTGCGGGGACGGGGGAGGTGCGGGAGATGTGCGGGGACCGCCGGGTCCCGGGTGACACACCCCCTCCCCTCCCGCAGCGGGAATCCAAGGCACCAGCAAGCTGAGGAGTGGGACACACTAGTGCGGGGCTGGTCCCGCGGCGGGCGGGCGATGGAACAGCGCCGGGGCAGGGACGGGGCAGCCCCTCTTCGCCTTCCAGGACAATTTGGAGCCCTTTCTGTGCTCCTCCCTCCCTGCCTGTACCCAGGAGTGTCCCCCAGCCCTATCAGCCCTGGGGGAGAGGAGCTCAGGGGCATCGCCAAGCAAGCGCGGGGGGGTCCCTGCGCCAGACCCCGGGGCGGGCAGGGGGGAGCTGGCACTGTAAGCGGCTGGAGCAGCGCGGAGCGGGCACTGTCCCCTCGCCCCGCGGAGCCCCGGGCCACTGGGGTAACATCCTGCGGTCCCATCTGCGTCGGGAGGATGGTCCTGCCCCGGTCCTGGAGCTGCAGGGCCGCCGCCGGTCACAGCGCGATGTCCGGCGTCGCCTGCAGGCTCTGCCCCGCCGGCCGCTTCTTGGCGCTGCCGCGGCCCTTGTCCCCCCGGCGGTACGGGTTATTCCGCAGATCTGCATCGGGGGGGAGGGCAGGGATCGGCTCAGCTTCACTGCACACCCGGCGAGGGCTGGGAACCCTCCACCCATCACGGACTCATGGAATGGTTTGGGTTGGAAGGGACCTTAAAGCCCATCCAGTGCCACTCCCTGCCATGGGCAGGGACACCTTCTACTAACTCAGGTTGCTCCAAACCCCGTCCAACCTGGCCTTGGACACTTCCAGGGATCCAGGGGCAGCCACAGCTTCTCTGGGCAACCTGCGCTCACTTCATTTTTCATCCAAAAAGCTGTGGCAGGACCTACTTCATGTGCCACTAGGGCTGAAAATAAAACAAAACAACTGAGCTATGCAGAAGCCAAGGGGGGGAGATGCCAGGGACCTGCTGCTCATGTCTCAGTGAGGAAACACTTGCCATATGCACCTCTGCTGCTTCTGTGCTATTACAGGATGAAACAGTTTAAAAGGGGCCTCTTCTTTTTGGAGATGAGCTAGAGAAAGAAGAAATCTTTCTTCACTAACCTGGTAACAAGGGAAGAAGTGCAGAATACACTGCTCAGAACTACAGAGGTGGCTCATCCAGGCTGCTTGAAGAGTGACCCCATGCACAACTGCCTCTATGGTAAAATTAATGATAACAGCTAACGAAGCAGCTCATTGCACTCTTAGCTTCTGTGAACAACTGTATAGGGTTAAGCATTTCTACTGAGATTTTTTTTTTTACCATCTCCTGAGTGCAGTCCTATGGAAATGGCACAAGTAGGAATGAAAGGGAAGCACACACTGCAACCTGCATCCCCAAAATGACACTACTTACTGCTCCCTCCTGCTTTAGCAGGGTCACTCAGTGCCAAGGAGAGCACAGGATTTTTGGTGAAGGCCACAGCATTGGCATGGTTTGATCCAAGAGCCCTATGCAATATCCTGCCTGAAATCATCTCCTATCACACAGATGATCCCTTGAATCCCAAGCTGGGAGTGCAGCTGACAAAAGCAGGCTGTGCTCAGGAGCAGCAGAGCTTCAGAAACCTCCAGCCCAGAACAGGCAGCTGAAAAAACACAGGCTCGAGAGGAACTGGGCTCTGGGGAAGAAAAGCAACTCCTGTAAAACCTGCTGTGATCCAGCCCCTGCATCGGTTCCACCTCCCCAACCAGCGCTCAGGCCCAGGAGCTTCTGGACGTCCCTGCTGGAGGCTCAGCACCTTGAAAAACATTTCCTTACTCCATTCCCTCGACACAGATTTAGGAGTTTACCCCAGTCACAGCTTTGGGTAGTGGCTTTTAACCAAGTAAGTTACAGTTTCATGCTCTCTATTAATTAACAGTGGAAATAATGGGAAGTTTTCCTTTCAATAGTGAGATGTTGAATGGGTACATCCATAACCAAGCTTGGATAGTCAAAAAATAAGATGTTCCGGCCTGTGATGAAACAAATGAGCGGCAGACCAGCCAAAATCAACTGAAGCATTTTCAGTTCATGTTAACACAGTTATAAATCAAACACAAGCAGCAAGTGCAGAGCTGGATTGATGGCACAAGAGCAGGGAGCTCTCTCCTCCCACTGATGACAAGGAGCAGTCAAGTCAGAAACAGAGCTCATCAGGATTTAAAACACAGAAAGCAGCTTCTATCTTTAAATTACCTGTATTTTATTCCAGCTGGGAGCATCCTGCCCCTGTACTTTCATTTAGTGGCTTCAAACTGCCAGAGGGCAGGGTTGAATGGGATATTGGGGAGAAATTCTTCCCTGGCACAGGTTGCCCGGATCCCTGGAAGTGTCCAAGGCCAGGCTGGACAGGACTTGGAGCAACCTGGGCTAGTGGAAGGCGCCCTTGCCCAAGGCAGGGGCTGGGATGAGATGATATTTAAGGTTTCTTGCCACCCAAACCATTCTATGATTCAGCACAGAGATCAGCCAGCTGAGCAAGCGCTCCAACACGCAGTCCACATCTGCAGAGGGTACTGCTCCCAGCTGCCTGTGCTGCCTCCCTTGAAGGGACACTTGCTCCCAGCAGAGCGAGCAGAACTCCTGCTGCTCCATCTGGGACGTCAAGGTCACATCAGTGCACGCCCTGACTCCTCTCTGCAAGCAGCTGAACCCAAAGCCATTTGCAGTTGATTAAATCAAGACTTAAGAGCGACCGATCCAGCTGCTGTCCCGAAACGCACTCGGGCAAGATGGGTAAATTTAGACTCACGCCATCCGTGCAAAGCTGGTCTGAGACCACTTCTGCAGGTCAAGTGTTGCGACTCTCCAAGCAGCAGATCTTCAGTGCATCGGGGGTCACACATCGGTCCAGCTGCGGGACTGTGAAGTTCCTGAACTCAGGGAGATGAACTGCCGGCTTGTGGTCCTGCAGTCGTGAAAGGTGTCTAACTGAGCACCAACAAGCCGAAGGAAATAATCCTGAAGGAAAACAGCACATGGAGCGTTCTCCCACGCCCCCTCACAGCCGCCTGGCCACGCAGCTGAGCTCGCACTGGGATTTTTTTCTGCCAAATCAATGCGTGAATAGAAGGGGAGGGGGAAACCCAGCTGAAAACATTACAGCCTCATGGGAGTCAAAGCAAGGAGAGAAACCTACCCAGAGCAGAGAAAAAATACACATTCTGCTCAGCTGTAGGAGCAGAGAAGAAATATGTAATAAATCATTCAAAAGGGTTCCAAAGACCATTGAATACAATTGGTAGGAATTGAAATGCAATAGGATTTTTTTTTTTTTAAGAATTGTGCTTCCAGAACAATACAAATGGCTCCATGATTATAATTCTTGTGGATAAAACAGGCCAGCACAGACGTCCAAACACACTAAAGCTCTGCAGATGCTCACGCAGGAAGAGAAAACTGATGGGAAAAAAAAAATTAACGCAACACTGTTCAACTTGTGAGAGTGGAACAAAATAATGCAGGTCCCCTGGAGAAACCAGCAATGTGGATTACAAAAGTTTGAGAAGACTTAGAACGGCAAGAAGGTTGTGAGAACGTGGGCTGTTTGGCTGGCTTTGAGGAGGGGCTGAGCAGGTGATGAGAACGCATCACCCAGGTTAAGAATCCACCGCTCCACACTGGGCCTCTCAGTCATACCCAAGGGCAGAGGACTCCAGCCAGAGACAGGTGGAAATTTCTCCCACTGCACTGTTTTCAGAATCTTGAGGACAATCCTGATTCAAAGCTATTTCCAAGCTCTTCTGCTACACTCCAAGCAGGTCTCCTTTCTTATGGGGATGAACCGAGCTCGACCCTCTTCTAGGAGCTATTTTGACTCCTTCTGCCCACAAAGAATTCTCTTTACAATTACTTTATGTTTCAAATGTTCAAACACTGCTCCTTTTTCTGTTTAATGTCCCCTGCACTAAGACCTTCAGGGCCTTAGTTACTCTACAGTGTCACTAGATGAGGGGCCAAGGAACAACACAGACCTCTTCTTACTACCCACACACACACACTGGATTGCTAAAGCCATCTCAGCAGCCTTCAAACTTTAAATATTTTGACCCATTGCTGATATTTGTGCAGAAAGTACTTGAAAACCATCATATTTCGACAGTTTTTAGGTGTTCAAGGGCAGGCTGGATGAGGCTTGGAACGACCTGGTCCAGTGGAAGGTGTCCCTACCCGTGGCAGGGGGTGGAATAAGATGAACTTCAAGGTCCCTTCCAACCCAAACCATTCTGGGAGTCAACAGCATAGCATCTGTTTGGGTTTCTTTATAACCTTTCTACAAGGATGGCATACGGTTTTATCACCTTTCCCAGGGACTCCTCAAAAGTTTTTAAGCCTGGCATGTTTAATTACTATGAGGAGTAATGTACTGCTGTTTAAATTCCATTTCTGTATTTTTTCCTCTGATATTTTGTTGTTACCTCCCTCCTAATGTCCAGCAAGGACTAACTGCAACAACTTGTTGAGTTGAGTGGTCTCCATCCCCAGCTCTGCAGGTTCACCCTCCCCAGCCAGGTCAGGTCCAGCAGGACCATTTCACTGACCAGGGTCCACAATTCCCTGTAACTGAGACACTCGGATGCAGCTGTATCTGATGTTAAAAAGCAGCCAACCCACAGCCGTATAACTGGCCCCTTTACTCCCAACATTTAGCTTTTTGCACAGGAAAATAGCAGCTGCTTTCCTGAGAGTAAAATCTGCAATAGCTTTGCAGGCTTTCTCTCCCTCTTGGAGGTTCAAGTGTGAGGAGGATTTATTTTTAAAATTACGAAAAGAAATACGTTTATGAAGTCTAAAGGAGGCTGGCTCTCTTGCATACACTTTTATTATGTTAGGAAAGCAATATTGAGACTATATTCAAAACACACTGAATTGGCTATTAATTAAGAAGAAGGAAACAAAAGGCAAATGCAGGAGTGGAGCTATTGTAAGTTGTAGTACTTCTCCCCAAGCTAACAGTCAAAACTAGAGTTTAGCAGAAGCTCCTCAAAGACACAAACCCATTCCCATCAGAGCCCAGCAGGGCAGAGCGAAAGCAGCCAAACAAGCTGTGCTGGGGTGCAAAGCTGAGAATAAGCCACCCACCTCCCTGAAACACAGAAATCAGGTTTAAACCACGACGAAGAAAATACTTCAGCTTCTGGGACAGACAGACAGCTTACCCACAGTTTCCTCAAATCCCAACAAAAGACCACAGTTGCTCAGCCCTTTGCAGGAGACCTGGTTACAGACATACATTAATTCTTCTTTATTTTTCTTTTCTTTCCCTTTTTTTTGTTTTTTTAAAATATGGCAACGCCAAGAAAATTTTTAAATAACACACACGAGTCCCACCCAGCTCTTAAATCTTGGCGTTCCCCTTTGGAACACTGAAAAACCACACAATAAAAACACTCCTTTTTATTTCTTTTTTTTTTTTTTTTCTCCTGAACAACACGATTGCACCACACAAATCCAGATTGGAAGGAGCACAACTATATGGCCTCAGTGCTGTACAAGGTCCTGCACAGAACTGTGCACCTCCCTCACAAGCCCACGATTGGGGATGGTCAGGGCTGAGCAAAGAGCCTTTAACTGGAAGCTGATTCAATGATATTCCTAAGAAAAGCCACATAACCGAGTCCAGATCCCTGGGACAGCATTTAACTCAAAACAACACAACTGCAAACGCTGGCGACGTTTACAGCACCTGTAAATCATCCCCTGCCAGGCAACTGATAAGCCCCAGTCTCAAGAAAATCAGCTCCCAGAGTAATGTGCACCAAAACACCATAAATCCTTCAGGCAGCATTACTGTATTTTTCCATCCCCACGTTATATGCAAATTCTGCACAACTGAATTCTGATACTGTAGCTGAGCGCTCACCAATTATATTTTAAACAGACTATTTAAAGGTGCCTTCATCCCACTGCAAGAAGCGTCATCAGGGTAGCGACAGCAGAGGAGCATCCGCCCCAGAAGCTAATATCTTCTCTCTCCACCTTGTTTCTCTTCTGGTGCATTTTTGTATAATTAAAAAATTACATGATGAAGAGCCACTGTTTTGTCATCCACAGTGAATCATTTAATACATATGTCAGTGCTCATAAATAAACCCTACTGCAACCAAGGTGAAGCTGAGATCCTCGAATCTCCAAACACTAAAATCCAGAACATCAGTGTGAGAGCTTGAAGATAAAAAGGAGCGAGGACAGAAACTGTATGTCTGGTTCATCGAGAGCGACAAGTTTCTGTTCAAGATCAGGTTGGACGGGACTTGGAGCAACCTGGGATAGAGGGAGGTGACCCAGCCCATGGCAGGGGGTGGAACTGGATGACCTTTAAGTCCCTTCCAACCCCCTCTATTATACATTTTAAAATACACCGAAATAAAAACTAAAAATCACCTGTTTTTTTTAATTTTTTTCCCCTCATTTTCCCTTTGTTAAAAAGAGAGGCAAAGTCTAAGTGCTCAGGTTTAGCAAAAATATTGCAGAGGTCAAAACCAAAAATTAAATCATACGGACGTTCTGCCTGGAAATCATTTCACTCTCCCTCCTGATAAGCCACAACAGACCATCCCCTCACCTCCTTCCTTTCCTGTGTGATAACACCTGAGCCCTTCCTATTTATGGTACTGCCATCACCACCCCTGCAAGAGCTTTTTCAACACAGTCCCAGCGCTTGGTTTCAAACCTCCCAAGGAAACCAAGCAGCACAAGAAGCAATTCTGATCAGGAACTGGGTGAAATCAGCTCTGTGCTGCCAACACCACCCTGCCTCCTCGCAGTGAGATCATGGGAAGTATCAGCTGCTTGATGGAAGAGCTGGATGGAAGAGATGGGGGATGGAAGAGACCCTCTGAAGTCCCCCAAAACACCAGGGAAGGAGAGAAATGCCACGACAATAAGGGAAGAAGTTGCTTAGCAACTCACTAAAGCTGACAGCTGGTTGGGTGAAAGAAATTAAAAGTATAAAGGTGAAAGAATTAAACATAGAAACTTTGTCTTCTAGCAGGTCCTCAGCTGACATGAATCACATAATTCAGATGGCTTTTGAAGAGCTAAGTCAGTTCTGTTCCCACTCTGGATGCAGGGCAAAAGTACCAGGTATCAACAGCTACCCAGGAAAAAACAAAGCAGCAAAAACCTTGGGAAGGCAGCCCTGATCACCTTCAAAATCTGCACAAGCAGCCACTTGGTATTTCAATACCCAAATGCCAACAACTCCCCTCACAAGCATCCCAAAAAGTGAGTTTCTTGAGCAAGCACCAGAGATCAAACTTTAAACACAGCCAAGACGCAAAACCAGAATCGGCAATTCCTCGGCGCCTGCCAGCCGGCACCAGCTGGAACCCCAACAGCTTGGGTACTCCTCTCTTTTTAGGCAATAAAAAGATCCTATACAGGCCCCTGAACTCAACAAATAAATTATAATGTCGAGCTAAAACGCGACAGGAGGAATGATGTGGGTGCTCACAGAGCCCCCGGGTTCAAAGCTGGGCTTCCCAAGAGCTTCACGTCTCCACCCCAGTACTCCACTTCCCTGGTACACACAGATCTCCAGACAGACGTCCAATAAAACAGGGGAGTTACTCGATGCAAACAAGCATTTCTGTAGATATAGTGGTTAAAAAAAAAAAAAAGTATTGATTTTTGCTATTATTTGACACAGATCTCCACGTGACCAGAGCATTTCAGTCTGTAACGTAACTGATAAAAGTGTAATGGAACATTAATCTTCATTTAAGGCTGCTTAACTGCCTTATTAGGGGGGACAAAAAGGATCTGATTTTATATGAGGCAAAGTACAGCCTCAGAGAGGGACATTAACAGATCCTATATTAATATAAAACGCCAGACTGGTATTTCAGAGCACAGCAGACCTTTTCAGAAGGAGGGGAGCACGTAATCCAATTTTACATTATAAAATCCCACACTTTTGTATTTTCCCCATGGCACTCAGCTTCCCTCAATGGTCTGAGAGTGAAAAGCCAGCCCAGGCTGGCGATCTCCCCCCAGAGCCCCGAGGATTTTGCTCCCTGCGAGTGGCCACGCACCCTCCTGGAATACCAATGACACGGGATGGCACAACTGGGAATCAAAACAAGGGGCTCCAAAACAGGCCAGCAGATTGCAGACAGGAACCTCACTTTCAGCAGGAAGAAATTCTCTTTATTTTAGCACACTGAGCTAAAGGCATAAAATAAATACATTGCCCTGATCGCCTCTCACCCACTGCAGTGAGGAGGGAATGGCTGTCTTACAGGCAGGGTTTGAGGTGTGCTGCATGCCCTGTGACACTGCCCTACCCCCCAGAACACTAAATGATTGATTTTCTCAAAATTTACCAGGGAAAAATACTCCATTTGCCATCCAAGCCAGCTGGAGGAAAGAGTGGTGAACACTCTGGAACAATCTGCAAAATTACAGATCGATCGGCCTCACAAGTGGTTTGAAATGAGAATTAATGAATGATAGTGTCTGAAAACAACTAGAGAAAGTTGCTAAACCAAAAAATTTTAAGCTTCAGTCAGGAAAGTCAGTGTGCTTGGTTTTTTTGGATAAAGAAAATGTCACTGCTACCCGAATGTTCAAAAGCCACTGACAGCATCTTGGAGGGGTTTTATTGGAGAAACCTGGCAAGTGGCTTGGAAGGAACCTCAATCAGTCACCTGGTCTGCCAGAGGGAAAAGAAGAGCAAGTCGGCCCTCAAAAGGCTTCAATAAATGTCAGCACAAGGAAACAATTCCTCCAGGAACACTCCAGAGCAAGAGCCCGGCCAAGGATTGGAGAGTGTTCCTACACCCTCCCTGCCCTCGTTTAGTCCTCATTAATGCCTCTCCAATCACAGAGTAATAAACTTCATCAATGAAAAAGAAAATAAAAACAACCCACAAACCTCCACACCAGCATTATTCCTTAAATACAGAGATGGGCTAAACCACATTGCCAAGAAAAGAGTGGCCAGGGAGGAGCTTTACGTGATGGGTGGCACTAACTGTGCAAATTAATCAAGACTAGAGAAAACTGCATAATCCCAAGGGACCAGAGAAAAGCCAGACAATTAAGCTGCCTGAATTCGAAATAAACTTATCTTGACAAGCACAAGGTAACACAGATTAGAAGGAATAATGTACAACTGTGGCCCGGGCTTTACTGCAGACAGCTCAATGACAATGTTTCACCGGGATTCAGGAAAACTCAGTGAAAACGTGACACAAGATAACACACAGAGCTACATTGGCACTGTGATATTTCATTTCCTGCCTTCATTTCATTATTCACCATAGGGCATTCTGCACACTGAATGAAAATATTTTTAAAAACTAAATCAAAACAGCCCAAAGGTTCATTTGTACTGATTCGTACAGCAAGATGAGCTACAGCAGATACTCAAATTTTATGCTGGCGATCGGGATTATCTCTTGCAATCATCCTCACATACACTTTGTTCCTACGTATCAACAGTCAACTGGTCTTACAACCAGAAGGCTTCACCCTGATAGGCTGTAATTCAACAGAACTCTCACAAATGCTAAAAATTCCTCTTGAAGGCATAGCACCATTTCACAGCAAGTTCTAGTCAGTGGAAAACACCCGGAAGAGCTGTCACGATGTGGCATCATAACGTGCAAGAGCTGTCTTGCACGTTATGCCTGTCTCATTGAATAATCTCTGCTGAAAACCCCACGAGCACCTGGCACTATTAGTAGCCCCATGAGCTGCTGCTCCTCTTCCCCCATTTCCTACAGATCGGCGGATTTTGTTCACCCGGATTAATTTTTTCAGGCTTAGCACGAGAGATTCCACATGCCCATCCCAACGCATTCCTTAAGAAGGAAGAATTTATATTCTTCAGCGGCATCACAGTCAGCTTATGCTACCAGCCAGCTCCTTGCTAACAGCCCTTCATTAAGCCTTCAGCTCAATGCTAAACTCCCCGTTCCGTGAGCTGCTGTCAATGGATGTGTCTCCTGTAAATAAGCATCACATTTTGTACAAGGAGGCTCAATCAAAATAACAGAGCAAGGAGAACTGAAAAACAATCCTGACTGATACATGTTTACTCCCACTTCCCTGCACTGAAGGCAACAGGCTCTTCCCCCTTCGATCAGTTTCTGTTGGTTCTAGTCCGTACATCTTCACTTACCTCACAGCAAGAGACTTCAATTTCTTTTTTTTTTTTTTTTTTTGGACTGGCCTGTTAGCCTAGAAAACCTTCAGAGCAAAACTCTACATGAGTTTTGGTTTTTTTCTTAGCCATTTTATGGAAGTCCATTAGACGTTTCGTACAAATTACTGCTTGCTGGAGGCAAAAAAGCCCAGCCATCTTCAGCTCCTCTAGACATCCCTACACTTGGTCCGAAGAGAAAAACTTGTATCTTCCAACCCTCCAAGGTAAATGAGGCAAATTTAGTCCAAGTCATGAACGGGTAGCAGCAGAAGCTGTGGGTGTCTCTGAATATGTGTTCGTGTTCTCCTCTACCCCCTCCCCTTTGGCATGAAAGTGTCACAAAGGTGCCTGTACATGTACATATGTATATACAGTATATAATACCAGTCCTGACCTCCTCCTCCCGTGGTGCCAGGCTCTCCCAGCTCAGATTTAACAACACTCTGTGCTGGAGGTTCCGCCGGCTCATTTCCAGGGCAGAAAACATCCCTCATGCTCTTAAACATCGGAATTGCTTTCCAGAGGGGCTGGAAGGCAAGCTGTAAAACCACTTTGCTGTTAATTATCCTAACAGCGTTTTTAAAAATAATTTTCCAAACTCGTTGCAAAGACTCCCCACGATTATAAAAGCTACACTTATTTGTTAACTTTAACTTCAGCCTCGAGTCAGCTTGATTAATATTAATCCAAATGAGATCTCCCCCCCCCGCCCTAAATAACACCACTGTACGGCACTTCTAAATTAAAGCAGGATATTCTGTTAACCTGCAGCTTTCCTCTGAGGAGATGTGAAGAAATGTTTGCAGGATAGGAAGGATGGGGTGGGGGAGGAAGAACCCATAACCTCTGCAACACGTGCACGTCAAGCTCCCTAAGCCAAGGGACTCGCAATGGCTCGAGATGAATTTTCAGTAATCCTGGGAAACTTCATTTTTGACAGAAACAACCCAAGCCTTCAGATTTATGTAATTTTTTTCTTGATGCCAAGCAACAGCCAGCAGCCTCTGCTGAGTTGTGTTCCGGTGGTTTAGGTTAGGAAAAAAGCGTGAAATCACGGCAGGATTCCAGATGCCAAGCAAAGAAATTGCCGTATAACCTGTCAGGGTTATGCTGCTTTCGAGCCTGAGATTAAAAATATAACGTATTGATAATGAATTTAATGTCTGGCTGAGCATCAGATTCAAGAGTCAAAGAAATATCTTGCAACAGAGCAAACACCTTTGGTTGCAACAAATAATAATATGGGTTTTAATTAAAACACGGCTCTTCAGGACATCCATTTGGTACCTGCTATGGAAGTGCTACTTTTAGCACTGTATCACTTGGAAGTTGTTTAGTTTGTTTGTTGCTTTTTACCATTAAAAACAAAGTATTCATTATGCACTGACAACGTCCTCATTATGCAAAACAGAACTTTTCACACCGTAAATTACCAAAGATGTTAAAGCAGGAGACATGCACCAAGTCTAAATGCTGAGAAACCTACAGTAAAGAACAGTTTCAGAAACTTTCAGATACTACTAATATCCCTTCTGAATTGTAGCCTGCTATTGCTAGAGCTTCACATTAGAGTGGATGAAAAAACATATATGAAAACTAAAATAAGAGAATTTGCTCGTGCCATTCACAGAATCCCAGAATGGGTTGGTTTAGAAGGGACCTTAAAGCTCATCCTGTTCCACAGCCTGCCATGGGCAGGGACATCTTCCACTATCCCAGGTTGCTCCAAGCCCTGACAACTTGGCCTTGAATGTGATATATCCTATCCCTTGCAGCAAATAAACTAACAGATAATCCCATCAAAACAGCAGAATAATAGTCCAGTTTGAAATCACAAAGAAGTATTAAAGGGTTTTCCTTGTTTTTACCCTGCTTTGAATTTTGCTCTCATCTGCTGAGCATTTTGTTTTCCTGTTTTAGACAACAAAAGAACATGCGGAGTTTGACGGGAAGCTCTCACACGACTTATCTCTGCACCCACAAATATTTGTCTCTGTCTTGAATTTCTCTGCTCTACTCCCTGCCAACAACAGCCCCTCCAAAAGACGGACCTCCTCGATTCGTACCTGCTCACATTGTAAGTCTGGAGGTAAATTATTTACAAAATTGGGTTTGAACAACCACAAATGTCAGAGTAACTTGTCCCGTTTCAGCAGCTCGGCACCAAGAGCTTCTGACAAAGAATGCTGCTGTGGGAAAGTGCAATGAAGATGAAAGAGTGACTGCGGCACTGAATGAGAGCAAATCAAAACACCGACCTCCTGTGCTAACCAAACCCACCCAGTTTATCCTCCAGTGCCCCGAGGAAAGGGAGGCCAGCCCGGGATCACGCCCTGCTCCGGCCGAGCACATC
The DNA here is from genome assembly GCA_035584735.1 of Pseudotriccus pelzelni. NCBI lineage: Eukaryota > Metazoa > Chordata > Aves > Passeriformes > Tyrannidae > Pseudotriccus > Pseudotriccus pelzelni. The sequence goes on along the minus strand of JAWMRA010000005.1, from coordinate 24,387,305 downwards.
CATGCTGCTTCCAAAGCTCTTGAAGGACACATGTAAAACAGCAGATGATATTTCTGATAATCCTTTGAGACGGCTCCTATTCTTCATTTGAGCATTTTATCTTTCAGGTATAAATTCATAATAGCTCTGGCCCAAGAGAAAGCTCCTCCAAAGTGTCGGCTCACCCAACAGCTCAACCCTGACTGCATTAAACATGATTCCTGCATTGCTCATGATTGTCACCTGAAGAGATGCTGGTGAAGCAGATTACAGAGAAGCAGATTACAGTATTTATACTGTAAATACCAATTCAAGTGTGTAAACAGCTGATAGAAATCAGTCCTTCTCTTACATACAGATGTTGTTGGCCTACAAAACATCTACCTTCTAAATATGACTAATATCTTCTCTCTTATTCACCTTTTTCCCCTTGCACCCGAAAATCTCCTTTTTGGTGTCTCTTCAGCCTTTTTCACCACAGCTTTCATCATGAGCAACCCGTTCTCCTTGAAATATCCTCACAGGCACATGATGAAAGACCAAACACACCTATCCTAGCATGAGTTATGTGGTGGAATTTTTCTATAAAAAAACTGCGACCCCGTAAAAATCACTGTCTTCTAACACAGCACGGGCAAGAGAATAGTTCCAGTAGGAACTGATGATCCCCTCTGCGAAGAATTGCATTGTATCTCACCCAAATGTTTTACCCAAGGCGAAAAAAAGCTTTGCCGCCATCAGAGAGCCTCCTCTCCAACCCTGTGACACGGGACAGGTCTCCTGGCAATGCCACCTGAATGTGCCCATCACTGACCCCACCAACAGCTGCATCATAAATCCTCAGCGTTCATAAAGCTCCAGGTGGAATGTCCAAACCTCCCTGGAGCTGCTTGGGCAAACCAGTGGAGGAAGACTGGCAGCAATATTATTCCTACCTGACTCACCTCCCGTGAAAACACAGCTCCCTCTGTGCATCCTTAACGGCCCAAAAATTTGCCATGCAAAAATGGAAATCTCCGCTAATCCCTTGGATCAAAGAGAAGCTTAAAGCTTTAGGGATTTGGCTATCCTAGGAATGATGTTCTCAGAGAACCGTATATATGTTGGACCCCTTCGCTTCTGACGGTTTTTTTAACGCCATTTTAAAAAAAAATTAGTACCTCAGGTTTATCCTTTAAAATGGTGATATGCGGCATTGGAAGTCGGAGGTTTTTATACAAATTATATCATTAGTCCTTGAACAAAAAAATCAAGAAAATTTTGTAGCTTTTTTTCATTTTGTTAGTGCAGATGTAATTTTAAAGAAAAAGCTGGGTTTCTGCCAAGAAAAAACCCTGTAGTCGAAATTCTTCGGGGGAAAAACATCATGCCCTGTTCAGTTTGTAGAATCCTGAGTATTCCTGAAGGTGTGCAAAGAGCTGGGGAGCATCAGTTAAAGGTTCGAATGCTATTGCAATGCAATCAGGAAACCATAATACGCAGAAATTTTAACAGATGTGGTAAAATGCATTTTAACACAGCATCTTAAAAAAATTATACCTTCCAGGCATCATGCTAGCACCCTTCATTCATTCTGCTTTAAAAATAATCTCTCATAAGCCAAAAGGTATGAAATTAGGTGTTCATCAATTGCCATGAGTATAATGATCAAATGGGTGATCACTGCTGACACCGTGAGGGGCACAACCCGTTAATGCAATAAAAAAGCACTTTTACTGGAAAACAACCCAGCATTTGCAGAGCTGACGTGGTAAGCTGTGATTCTGCAGAGATCACAGATATAATTGCACATGAGGCATACAAGCATTTTGCAGCACATTATCCATTTTCTAAAGTAATTTGTATTTCAGGGGAAAAAAAAAAACCAAAACAAACGCCGCTCCCCACCTTCCTTTACCGAACAGCCTGAACTCCAACTGCAGAGCCAGCAGCGCTCAAGTTGTGAAAAGTAAACATGTAACAGGAAGGCAGAGCAAAGAATAAAAGCCCTGCACAGACAATGATAAATTGAAATTGCAAATTAAACGTCTTCTCAAATTCCTGAAGCTCCCTCAAAAGGAGGGAGTCTGAGCCCATTCAGGAACCATGACGGTGGCATTTGGATTCTAGGCACAAGCAAGATGTGCTCACTGCCAGCAGTAACGGGCTGGGTGAACAAAAGGAGAGGGTGGAAAACACTACTAACTTTCTAACTTGTTTAAAAAAAAAAACCAGCATTTTGGGGTTCACTATTTCCTGTATCTCAAATTCTCAGAGAAGCACGAGCCTCAGGTTCACTGGAAAACGTGCTTCTAGTGCCTAAAGGGGCTCCAAGAGAGCTGGAGAGGGACTTCAGACCTGATCAAGGATTACCTCTTCCTTTTCTGCCTCACCCCAAACTTTACTATGACAGCAAACCCGTATGCAAAAAATTCAAATACACGCAATTTTCAACATCCCCGCTCAGCGTGACATCCCATAGGGCTTCCCTTGTGAGAAGGAAGTTTTAGTTCTTACGAGTCAACCAACACGCTCTCTGAAGTGGCACTCCCTCGGGAAAACATTCAAATGAGCTCTCCTATTAAATTAAAAAATAGATCTGCCTGCAGTTGTTTAACATGCACTTGAGTTTCTCTTACAACAGGGCACCCTTCAGTATTCAGAAGGAGCATGTACTCATACAACTCAATTATTGCCTTGCTTAAGAAATATCAGACCCCTGAAAAGAAGGTTAACCATTTCTGATGTGCAAACACGATGTATGAAGGTATTTAGGGCACCATTCACATCATTAATGAAAATACTGCATTCATATCGAGTGTATAAGCATGAAATTCAGTGAAGAAAACTGACTGCAAGCTGCAAAAGCACGTTTAAAAATGGGTGCTATTATAGCTCAGCAACACTGAAAACCCAAGTGAGGAGAAAACTCCACCAACCTTAACTCTACATATGCATTTTATTGCATGGTAGTCCTGTTAAAAAGGATGATCTGGAACAGAGGGAGGTTTGTGCATCCTTGGCAAGATTTTTTGTCTAGAAGCTTTGACTTTTTCAAGACTATGAAGATGTCTTCCCTGGAGAGAGGTGGAGAATCATCTTGTTGGATCCCCTACCCTTTATATATATATATACAGATTTATAAACACCTTAACCTTTTTTATTTTTATTTTCTTTTAAAGCAGTAGGTTCAGTTTCATGAGCTGTAAGTGACTCCAGATGAAGATGCAGAGATGTGTTTCCACAATGCCACATTTATCAGCCTGCTCTGGGAAATCCTAACCGCCAGGATAGCTGGGATCATGGATTTATGCTCCAACCATCCCATCCCCTGTATAAACAAGAATGGTTACCACAGGCTACCTGTGTGCATGTGTTTTGTTTGTAAGTAATGGAAGGAAAACACTTCTACTAAAAAGAGAAGAGAAACAGTTATAGTTCTCACGATCAGCCTTTGCTTTCTGCCACTCGCAAAAACCAAGTTTTTGTGTGTTGTGCCACTGGAGTGCACTGGCAATAAGAGATTTTTCATTTTCATGCTCCAGACTGAGCAGCACTGCCAGGCAAGTCAGGGCCACGGGAAACGCAAGGAGCTCCTTGCCAAGGCTCTGGGCAGACGAGCAGGACAAGACACTCCATCCCTCAGCACCCCAACCCAGAAGGACAAACACTCCCACGGTTACTAAAACAGCGACTGGGCAGTGTGTGCAGTTTGTTCCGTCTTTTGCTGCTGGGAGAGCCGCGTTCACAACTGTCCGCAGAAGCAGCATCTCCAGCGCTTCCCCAGTTCTGGTGCTTGAAAGGAAGACTTCCAGATGACAGCTGAAGAGACCGACAAAGGGAAGCAAAAATTTAGTGGGGGAATAATTCAAATGCGAAGCTGCTAATTAATTAAATGTGCAAAGTACTTCCAGAAGCAGCAAGGGATAGAGGGGAAAAAAACAAGTGCTGCATCTATTGTAAACAAGTGTGAACACAGAGAATAAATACACCTACCTTCCAAACTGAGATTTGACTTTCTAATCCCTTCTCTACACATTTCAGATTTCCTTCTCTTTTAAACACACGTTCTGTGAAGGATGTCTCTGCAAAACTGAGACATGAAGTAAATATTTCAGCATTTAGAAAAGAAACAGGAAAAACTGTCTGTTGTTTAAGATTCCTTGAAGTCCTCAGAACACAGCAAACAGTCCCTGCTCCTGTTTAATATAAAGGATTTACCAGTATGTAAGTAAACAGTGTTCCTTGTTACCAAACAGGCAGCAGAGAGCTCTGACAAGCTCAGAACAATTCCAGGCACAATTCATAGGGTTTCAGATAAGAAAGGAGGAGTTGGACAGTTTAAATCAGCTTGTGGGGGAGAGAAGAGAGCAGCCTTCAATTGCATTATTACTTAAATATCCGTAGTACGTAGGAGTAGCATGGGAAAGAATCCCACTGTGCTGGACACTGGGTAAACACGGAGCAAGAGCAGTCTCTCCTCCAAAGAGCCTGTCATTAGAGCATGAAATAGAAGATAAACAAACACCAGCACAAGATCACACAGCAGACAATTTGCAACTCCTATTCAAACTGATTTTACTTCCACAGAACACGCTGAAAAACTCAAACCGGGTTTAACGACGACCTGTCCTCCAGACCTTATAAAGTGCTGCCCGTTCCAGGCATCAGGACCAGTTTTCAGAAGATGGAGGGAACCACGCAGAAGATGGAGGGTACCACAGTTCCCATCCTTACACAGGGGCAAAAAACCAGACAACTAAAAATAACTGCAGCAGGTTCCAGATTAAAATAGATCAGCCCTCAGGCCCTGAACGCAATGAATCACCCCCAGCTCGAAAGATGGTGCCCTGGTTTCGGCTGGGAGAGAGTTAATTTTCTTCCTAGTAGCTGGTACAGAGCCGAGCTTTGGATTGGGCAGGAAAATAACGCTGGTGTTTTAGTTGTTGCTGAGCAGTGCTTATCCCAAGTCAAGGACTTCCCCGTGTCCCAGGCTCTGCCAGCGAGGAACTGCACGCCAGGAGGGAGCATGGCCAGGACAGCTGATCCCAACCGGCCGGGGGGATATTCCAGGCCATGGAATGTCACGCCCAGTGTACAAACTGGGGGGAGCTGGCCAGGAGGGGCTGATCACTGCTGGGGCTGGGCATCGGTCAGTGGGCATCGCTTGTCTGTCTTGGGTTGTATTCTTTCTCTTTTTATTATCTCTCTTTTCATTACAATATTATTAGTAGTATTACTATTGTCATTATTCCTTTATTTCAATTTATAATACTAGGCTGTTCTTATCTCAGCCCACAGGTTTTATTTACCTTTTCCTGATTCTCCTCCCCATCCCTCCAACATCTATTAAACCACAACGGATGGTTTATACAACCAGGTATCTACTCACTTGAGGCCTATGCGGCAAACCCGCAGCATCAGCAAAACCAGCCACGCTCATGGACAAAACTGCTGCTCAGGACACTGCCAGGCCCCCAACACAAGCAGTTTCACAGGGAAAAAGGGAGTTTTTGGGGAGAGGTTTATGTGGAAAAGGGAGAGGTGGATAGATCAGGGTAAGTGTTACATATACAAACTGACAAGGAGAGACACGCAGTGATTGACGCTTTATACAATAAACACAACTGGTAAGAGTCTAGACAGGCTTTCAGCGTGTAAATATCAAATTATATGAAACATGCTGCAGGGGACTTGCAGCAACCTCTAATTTTAAGGTTCTACCTGAAGTTTTAAAAAAAAAAAAAGGTAGCAATACCCTCCCTGGCTCCTTCCCCAAGCAGATTCTGATAATTTGCCTAACCAGACAAATCAGATAAAGCCTGTGGTTTATAAATACCTTTCAAGTTTATTCTCAACAGGTAAACTGAGAAAAACTATGGGTTTTGGGCTTTTTCCCTGAAGAAAAAGTGGGTGAGGGAGCAGAGAGTCTCCTTTCCCTTGATCCCTCACCTTTCCCCTTCTTCCTTCCTCATTCTCCCAGTGAGCTATAAAACTGTATCGTGCCAGCACCATCACTGTCCTGCCCAATGCACACAGGATGGCTGTTATTTTCCCCCTGAGAACAGCATGAAAATAGTTTCCCACTGCGTTGTTCCCGAACATTTTTGCCTAAATTATTAAAACACAACGTTAACTGTTCCTGCCACAACCCTTCTGCTCTGTAAACACTTCCCACGAAGGACAACTGAACCATCAATCCTTTATAGTCTCTCCAATTTCAGGAACTCCCTGCAAGTATCAGTACTGCACTTAAAACTCCTCGTGGACTTTTGTGATGGGCAGCAACACCAGAAGACGCCTACACCGCATAAACTGCTGATTAAAGTTAAATGAAAGATTTCGGGGTCTGAAATGGGGGTTTGATCTTCCACTCAATGAAGTGACCCCCCAACATGACCCAGCTCAACACAGGGAGGAGAACCTGCAGAGGGATGAACAGAATTGTATCAAGAAAACTCAAATGGTAAGAGAGACAGATGGTTCCTTTCAAATCATTCCTCTTGGGGGTGAAAACAAACCACTGTTTTTCTGCTGGACGCAAAGCCATCGGGTGTAACTCACCTGCCTCACAAGACCGACCTCTCTGTGCCTACACATCTGTGATGCTCCACCGCAGAACGTAACAGAATATGGAAGGAACTGGATACTTCCCCGCACAGCCAGCTCTTCGGGCTGATTCCTTCCGAAAAGTTGCTTTCTTAGGCCTCCTCTCCTTTTAAAGAAAAAACCTCAGACAATGGTGATTTTTGCAGACCCACGTCGGGAGGAGCTGAAATTGCTTCAGGAGGCTCCCCGATGGAGAGACATCAGCACAACAGTGCGTTCTTAACAACAAACTGAACGCCACGGAGAAAGTTACTATTTTAGGTAACTTAATGCTTCCCACCTCCTTATCAGAATAGCACTGACTTTCTTTTCAGCCAAAGCACTTCAAACGCACACATACTTCCACCACAACAACTTGAGGGCTCAAAGTTACACACGTGCCAAGAGGGTCTGGTGAAAGATGGCCAAAACTACCAGCAAAGGCTTTTGGACCAGCAGTGAAGTGGCCAGCTTGCTACGAGTGCTTCCATGGCCCACTGGGGACCAAAAGCAGCATTACGTGTTTATTTTATTAACAACAAGTTCATTTATCTTAAAGATGTCTGACATCACCATCATTCAACATCAGATGCCATTCTCCAGCTCTGGTCTCCTCCCCTCCTTCAGGCTTCCAGTAAAATTAGACCTTGAATTAAACTTCCAGTAAAATAATTACAGTTGGCAGGTATTTTTCAACACTGATTTGGAAGCCAAGAAACCAAAGCAAAACAAAATAAAATCAAGTCAAGCATTACTCAACTTTTCTCAGAAACAACATGTTCTGTAGATCAAGTGTTTTCACTGGTGGATGGTTTTGCTCTACCACTATTTCATGTGCCCTATGAACTTCACAAAAGCACTGGCCGGGTAACTTAAAAAATTTTCCTATGATAAAAGAGGGAAAAAAAGTCTTACGTCCTTCAAAACAACAACAACAAAAGTGACAACAGAGAGAAAAGGATCTCCTAAAAAACAATGGACATTTTTTGTGGAAGCTTTCCTGAAATCCACAATTTAAAAAGACACTGTCTCAGTCTCCTGTCCAAGAGATGGACACCTGTGGCTGAACAGGAAAATACTGCATTTACCTCCTCAACCTTCTCCACAGCTGAAAAGGACACGGCACAAATCGTTACTCACAGTTTCTGCACTAAGTAGGATACTTTTATTTAATGTCAGTAATGTCAGTTCTCAGTGAGGCAACCCAAATCTGCTGCTCCATTTTTACTGGCAGCTATTTTATTACAGAAAGCTCCCTTGTCCTGTTGATCTTCATGGAAATACAGCATTCTCTTGCTAAAACCCGTGTGAACCTAGAGGACCATTTCTAATAAATAATTTCAAAGCTTCCTTTGCTATCACTCTCAATGGTTCATTTCAAAATTTATTAGAAAAGATTTATGCAGTACAAGACTTCACCCTAATTTCTACCATAAAATCACAGAATCGTGGAATCCCAGAATAGTTTGGGTTGGAAGGGACCTTAAAGTCCATCTCGTTCCCCTTTAGGAAGAAATCGCCATAGTAAAGCTGCTTCTCACCCAGACAACCTTTTCCAAAAGGCCTGGAGTTTTGTGCTCAAGGGTTTGGGGTTTTTTTTCAGTTGAAATGTGAAACCAGAAAACAGCAAATATATGATGGCAACATCTGACGAACCAAGAGAGTTCCCCCAAACCCTCAGGTCAGGCTCTGTGGCTCTGGCCAGGCAGTAAGTCAGCACCACGCTTTCACATCCCATGAGACATTTTGCCACGTTCTGTTTTTCTAGCGATTCCACGGGGGAATATTGTGAAAAAAATAAGTATCACTCTAACAATTCGCACAATATCTGAGGAATGAGAGAGAGGAAAAAAAAAACAGGTTTGGAGGAAAAAGCAGCAGCTTTCACATGCAGAAGCACCACACATAGCCAGTCCCTCACATCATTTCTACGCAGCCTCCATCACCACCATCACTTTCTTTTGCATGCAGATGATATGCTAATAAGCCCTTTAGATAATTTAGTCCACATACACTGCGGAGGTGTTTGCTAAAACACTAATGCCAGTATCCAGTCAACACAAGGGGCATGCTTTCTACTTTATTGCTTTAAAAAACTGTTAGAAGAGGTCACAGAAAAATCTGACAAGGGAGAGAATTCGATTTTCAGAAGTATTTTACGTCAGTTCACTTCCAGTTTTATTCTTCACCAGAAGCAAGGCTGCCATCAGAGAGACGTTTCCTCCTGGCATTGCTAACTCAGCACTCACTTCATTCCCACACTTTATCATTCCCCTTTCCTGTTTTTGTACTCATTGCTGCCTTGGGAGGACGATGAGTCGGGGCAGGAGGAAAATCCAGACGGGAGCCCTTGGCTTTCTGAGTGGCCGCCTCAGGAAGTGAAGCATTTAACAAACACACTGAAACGCTGATCTTTAATTTTCAGGTCATTTAGTCAGCAGTGTGACGTGCAGAAAGGAAAAAAGTGATGTCCTAACAACCCCTGAGGTTTCAAAAACAGCAATCCTGTCCATCCAGAGAATCATACCTAGCACTTCTTTCTCTGTCTATACCTACACCACTTCTTTCTCATCCCACACTCTTTAAAAAATTCAGGATTTGTAACAAAAAGTGAACAAGGTTTGACTGCAAACATCTATGCCAGGACAACTCTCAAAATTGCCTAAGGGCTTGAGATACTCAGGTGCTTTAACTAATAATTGAACAGGACATTGCATTTTGTAGGTGGCTCTGAGATCTTTGTCAGCGCTTTTTTTTTCCCCACATATACACAGTGAAGATGATTCTGGAGATGAGTCACTACCGAAACAACAGAATAAACTCCCATGAAATGCTGTGGGGTTTGTGTTTAACATTCTCCAGCTCCTTTTTTGGAGTATTTGGCAAGGCTCTGGCAAACGCTCCTCCCACAGAAATCAAGCAGTGATTTTATTTGACAGTGAAATACATCTAGAAGTGCTTAAATATTCATTTTGGACTCCACTTATCTTCTGCTTCAAGGCTGCTCCCTCACGAAGCTGACAAAGGAGAACGGAAAGCCACGGAGAGCAGGGGAACTGCTGACATGGAAAACACAACCAAGACAGGTTTCCAAAGCTCCAGCCCGCAGGAGATGCTCCAGCAGATTTGCTGCTCTAGCTGCATCCTGCTTCTGAAGATCACCTCACACAAAATGCTTGAACATGCACAAGGCTAGAACGTGGTTTAGATTGGCTTTCACTTCTCACAAGTTCAGTCACAACATCTTCTGGCCACGGGCCAATTAACACATTTTAAAGGGAGGGTGAAAGTGAAAGTTAAAGGTCAGCCAGGCTTCGGTGCTAAGCAGCCAGCAGAAACCAAGCCCAATAAGCCCAGCCCCACCGATGCCATGGCCTGTCTGCACCACACCCACCTGCTCCCCAAAAATCCTTACAGACCTGTACACGTTTCCTGAGACACCATAACCATAATAGTTATAACAATCCAACTCAATCTGCACATAAATCACTAATTAACTGAGAACACACCAAAGGTACCTAACCTGGAATCGAAGCAGTGTCCCTGTCTGTCACCAACACTAATCTCAGGGTCATCAGGGGACACTGGTACTCACCTGAACAGCTCTGCAATCTGCCCTACTGTACCTGCATAGGTCCTATTACTTACTTAATTATCCTTATTACCTTCTCGCTCTCTACAACTCCCACAGGAGGGTGCAGCCAGGTGAGGATTGGTCTCTTCTCCCTCGTAACAAGTGACAGGGAAAGAGGAAGAAGCCTCAAGTTGCACCAAGGGAGGTTCAGGTTGGATATTAGGGACAATTGCTTCCCTGAAAGGGTGATCACACATTGGCACAGCTGCCCAGGACAGCAGTGGAGTCCCCATCCCTGGAGGGGACCTGTAGATGTGGCACTTGGGGACATGGGTTAGCGGTGGCCTTGGCAGTGCTAGGGGAATGGCTGGACTTGATCTCAGAGGGCTTTTTAAACCTTCACGATTCTACAATTCCATTTAATAAACATCATTATTATTAATGTCACAAATACACCTGGACACCTGTCCCTTCGATTAGGGTCACTTTTCGGAGGTGTGTGCATTTACACCATCCCTGCTCCACACCTGCCCAGGGCGCACCATTTCCTTCGAGGCCGCGGGGACCGTGACTAAGCGGCATTAAGAGCTGACACAGGTATGGCAGCAGTCAGTGCTTTGTGCAAGTCATCCTACCAGGAGGATTTAGCACAGCCCTCTGGTAACGGGGGAGCAGCAGAAACGGGGGGGAGAGCTGCAGATGGGCAGCCACGAACCCACACCCACGTGGTGCACAGCAGATGGCCATCCACCACTGACTCCATCTCCTAGCACCACCAAGTGAGAGCAGCAGTTTCTGTGATCACAAAAACATTCGCACGCACATGCACGCAAATAATCAGTGCTTCCCGTTCACTTCAAACAGAATTCACATAAGCAGGACCTTTATGAAAGGTCTTTTCTCGTATGCTTGCATTCGGCTTTTCTTTTGTATCTTTGCTCGTGTTCACATCAAATGAACAAAAATACATTGTGGTTGGCTTACAAAGCATTCTCTCATAAAAAAAAGCTGATGTGGACCCTGAGATTAGCTCAGTTGGTTAGAGCATGGTGCTAATAACCACGCTAATAAACCTACAAGGTCGTGGGTTTGATCCCTGTATGGATAATTCACTGGACTCGATGATCCTTGTGGGTCCCTTCCTGCTCAGAATATTCTGTGATACTGTAACTTGTCTGAAAGACAGAAACAAAGAAAAAGAACAGCAGAGCTCTTCTCATGGACTAGACTCACACTTGTTCACCTGCACACCCAGAACAAAGGCACGACTCAATCTGCAAATCCTCGGTAGACATTTTTGTCATATAAACTGGCAGCAAACCTCAGCCAGGCCCAGTGGTCATTAAAAGTGAGGAAGGGACTCTGAGGGGTGGCATGGGGTCCCAAAGAACACAGGCATTTCAGGTGGCTGGACATTACAAAGCCTTAGAGCTTAGAGTCCCTGGCTAATCACTTCAGTCATTGTAGGTTGTCCTCAGCTAGGCAGGAATCTGATGGAGAACAGAATAAACTGGTAATTTACTATAAAAATTATATTTGGACTAAAAAATAATATTCTGATTGGCTGTGCATAGATGAGTAGAAAACATGAGGAAAAATGCTATTTGCAGGCTTTGGGGGAAAGAAGTCCAATCTCAAAAAAAGTGACCAACTCGAAAAGTAAATTAACTTTTCTTCTGGCTTAAAAGAGACCAAAAATAAGGCTGTTTCACCAAAACAAATTATTAAGTGTATAAACATGAAAATGAGTTTTCCCTCCAGCAAGCACTCGTACACCACAGACACTGAGTAACAACACTCGAGGAGCAAGTGTGCTCACAGCATGCTCAAAATTCACTATTTCAATTAGACAGTCAGTCCCTTAACAGATGATAATCCATCACTCCTCGGAGACTGCAAAAATACCAGCATTTCTTCTAGCACTCATCTGAGAGGAAGATGAGAAAACAACGTAGAAGAAATGAAGGACAGGCAATGCCCTCCCCCCCCAAACCCAACAAAACAGTTGTTCCTTTTTATGAATGGGGAAACACTTTGCAATTTCACTGAGCTTTTACTCCTTCGTCCCTACGCGCTGAGCAGAGGTGGTTGGCATTTTTATACCATTTCACAGACACGAAAGCAAAGGACAAGTAGCACAGCAGAGGCAAAGGAAAGCTCTGCTATTCCAGCCCCTCTGCTCTTACATACATGGCAGAAATAGGCCTTTTTTTTTTTTTAAATTTGATATCAAATTTTCATTATATTCCTCTGCTTTCCAGAACTGTTATCCAGTACACTCAGCAGAGAACGTAAGAAACAAATTAAAGAAGCAACTCCACCAGGAGGCCTGCAGTGAAATCCCCCGATCCAAGCCGTCCTATGCAGACCCTACAAGACTTTAAAGACAAGCTGAAAATGCAGAATTATTCCCAGCAACTACATTGGGTCAGACTAGAGTCCAAGAGAAACCAAGGATACTTGGGAAGGGGTGCAGGAATACAGATCAGGTCAAGGTGAAACCACCATGTAACGCTCTCCAATCTCTACACCAACCCAAACACGGGGACAACGTTTTCCTCTTCAATTCAAGGTGTAACTAAAGTTGTACTAAGTGCAACAGAGATGGATCATCATTGCACAGGGCCACTTACTGGTCTCCCCTGTCCGTTTTCCTTTTCCCCACTCAGCCTTGGTTGCTCCTCCATACCCTGTGAGCTTTGGGAAGCTGAAAGACAAGACTGCACTTTCCAGAACAACACCTGATCTCACCCGGAGTTTCCTTGCACCAACATAACACAATTAGCAATGTGCTGAGGGGAAATTTAAGAAGAGCAAACCAAACCAGGAAATGGTGTTAGCGCTGGCAAAGAGGAAGCTCCACAGTAAATAATTTTTTAATTCTTAAGTGAAGTTAACCAAGGAATTTCTTAAGAACTTTTTAGAAACTCTTCAAAATAATAAACCCACAAAGACGACCCCCACGAAAACAACTTTCTGTCGCCCAAGACTTTGCAGATACTACACACGCGAACTTCCCCCCTCAAAACCAGCACTAAGAGCATTTCTTCCCGGATAACGAGGCCCTGCTGCAGCAGGCACAGTGCTCCATTGCCTCTGCCGGCCTACAAGCCAGCTCCTGCCCTTTGGTGTCCTGCCAGGACTTCTCCTGTCAAACACACCGTGCGCCAACACAAGCGGCAACACGAAACCCCGCGGAAATTCGTGCTGGTTCGGCTCTCGCAGGTCGCTGCGCAGCAAGAAGACAGCACGGGTGGTGGGCACAGAACACAAACAAGCCTCCACGCACAAAGCAGGACCTTTAACCGGGAAAAGCTACTGGAATCAGGAGTCAACCTATTCCCACTGCCCCCTCTTTCCCAACAGCATGTCTGTGCCATGGTCAGACTGGGATTTCTTCCCTCAATCCTCATCCCGGGTTCAAGAAATGAAGGTTCATCCATAAAACTTCATCCATAGCCTTAGTCCTACCCCCAAAACACACAACCATTTAACTATATTTAAGGTGTGATAGCAAAAAGGATTTTAATCAAACACAATTTCTTTTTTTCCCTCTTGCTGTTGCTTTGCTTTTTATGTGCTTACCTGATTGTCCAGCTTGCAATCAAATACCAGAATACAAACCAGTACAGCTGAGAACTGGGTAACGAACATAAGTGGTGAATATTTTGCCACCAGTTATCTAAGTGCTTTGTGATAGAAAGATACGTGGTTTAGGGGACAAACAAGGGGTACAGCCAGAGATCAGAATAAATACTGCTCTAAAGTGGAGTATTAACATACCCGCCTGGAAAAGATGACAGGATTGCCATTAAAGCACATTAAACAAAATCACTGCAATTCACAACTGGAATATTTACAACCTTTTCGGCTGATCTTCAGTATTTCAGAGTTGTAGAAAAACCCTAACTGGAGACCAAATCCTCTCTTTCCTGCTCTGCCTTGCCAACAGCTCGTGCTGCTGCTCAGCATGGTTCAACTGATCAATCTCCTGGCTGAGTCCAGCCCAAGTGTATGTCACTCATTAAAAGAGAAGGGTGCGCAAAGAGGAAAAGCAACACAAAGCCCAACACCCTCCATCACAGCCCAGAGAAATCAGCTCTGGCCCTCAGCTCTCCCTCCGAAAGCTTTTATCCATAATACACACCACATGAAGACCCTCTGACCACCCACCTTGAGACAGCAATGCAAAGCGCACAGGTGCCCTTACACAACTTCCTTTTCAACAGCAAGTGCCTTTTGGTTTCATTGGTCCACGCCTCATTTTCTCCTGCTCACATTTCCAGCCCCGTGCCATCAGCTGTTTAGCTCTTCCCGTTTCATCTCCAGTCCTCCACCTCGCCACCTCCCTGTTTAATACTCTTAAGAATATTCCCACTTCCCATGTCATTTTTCTTTTTCTTGGTATCACAGCTCTGGATGGTGATGACCAAGACACAACATGCCCAGGCCCTGCTCCTGCCCCAAACTGCAAAGAATCAGCCAACACGGAATATCGACAGCCAATGGACAGGGTTTGGAGGAACCTGGCCGAGTGGAAGGTGTTCCTTTCCGTGGCAGGGAGTTGGAATGAAATGAGCTTTAAGGTCCCTTCCAACCCAAACCATCCTATGATTCTATGAACACCTCCTTTCCCAGGCATCATGGTGGCCGACTATTTTTCTCAACTTCTTTTTCAACGCTAATTTTCAGCCCATGCTAAACCTGAGGTGCCTGCAAGCTCCAGTCTGTATGAGGCAGGGAGGGACTGCAGGAGGGGAGGGAGTTGAATTTGGGAAACAACCAAAAAGCCAGATGTGCAGGAGAACTGCACATCTTCCAAAGAGGGCAGTCAGAAAGACGTGTTACCAGCTTATTTCATCCTTCCTCACATCTGTGATCATGGAAATGCAAAGCCACAACAATCCTTCTTCTACAGCATTTAACAGTATTAAAATCCACTGTACCTCCAAACTTTCAGAAGCTAAATCCCGGACTTGCTAAGCTCAACAGCAAAATTCTCTGTGACCTCAGGAGTACCCAGTTTCATCAGAGTACTGAACACAAGTGCATACATGGGCTAAACTAATCTCTGCTGATATATACATAAATTTTCCTATATGTAAACAAATTAATATAGCCACAATATTTGATTGTACTTCAGTCTTCCATGATCAGTGAGTCAGAACTGCTGTTTATAGTTATTAGCAATACAACCCTGCAGTCAATCAGCACTGCCTTCACCCTGTGGAGGCGGCTGGAGCTCCAAAAAACCATCAGCAAATTGGGATGCACACCCCAGCCCCAGGACTGAACTGGGAGCATCAGTACTTGTCACAGGCAGCAATAGGAAATACTCCTCTTCAGAACCCTGAACTTAAAAATAGTATTTGAAAAGCAAATCTGTTATGAGAACAGAATTAAGCTACTGAGGTTCCAGTTGATCAAAGGACTTCTAATCCAGATTTCACTGCTTTTTTTAAAAAAAAAACAAAAAAAAACAAAACAAAACAAGTAACCACCAAAACCACTTCAAAGCTGAGAAAAGGCACCTGTTTTTTCTTTTCTGATAGCGAGGCGCAGATTGAGCTCAGAGCTCCACCACAAAGACATCGTCACAGCTGCAAAGAGCCTGGATGGGCAACTCCAGTTGCAGCAGCTCCACAGCCCCTTGGGAAAAAGTCTCCCAACTCCCATCCCAGTGCACCATTCACGACCCCGCGCCATTTTTCTCCTACCCCAGCAATATCTGGAACCATGCACCTTTTTCCCTCTTTATCACATGCTTTGAAGCCATTTTTCTGGTGCAAGCTTTTTCCCAATATTCCCTAAAACTTTCCCTGCAGGCACTCCTTTCATCCAAGCCTTTCCAGCATGGATCTACAGCAAAGCAGCGAACAGGACAGAAACCAGGGGAACACCAAGGGTTCACTCCTACGTTTCCAGGTAAGCACATGAACAACTTCAGGTACGAGGTGCCGCACCTCAGCCTGCCCTAATTTCCATCAGGTTTAAACTCTGCCCTAGAGTACCCCCAGTGACTAACCCAACGCTCAAACCTACTAGACCTGGTGGCTAATGACCAGGTAGGAATGATGAACTAGCAACTGGAGAGCCAGCCTGCCATCCCTACCACCAAGAGGCACAAGCCACCTCAAGGGCGAAAATCACTCCCATCTTCTGTTTTCCGTCTCTTCTCGGCCATTCAAATGGAGGTACAAAACCAGTCCTGTGGTCTGGTAATACAGAAAGATCTTTGCATCTCCTTCAACACCTTTTTTTCCCCCCTCTCAACACTGAGAGACCAGGTCAGCATTCCCACAGACAGGACCTCAGCTCAGTTTGCACTTGGAAGAGACCTTACAGATATGGAACCTAACTCATGGAGTTTGACTTTACTGCCACAGAAGCAGCAGACTGAAGCTCACACACTACTTTAATTTTTACATCCAGCCACGGTCAGTATTTTGAAAGCAATAAAACTGTTTCAATACAAAACACAATTCAGGCACGTTCATGAGACGCTGTGGGAGTTGGCAGCCGGCAAGGAACGGAAAACCATACACAAGGAAGAGACAAATGGGAAACTGAACACCTAAAAAAGCACAGAGGTCACCAATTTACTCGTTAAAAGAGTCCATCAGCAAACACAACAGCGCAATTCCCCGGGGAGCAGCCATAAAAGAGAAATCAAGAAGTCTTGAGGGCTCCCTCCATTCTTACTTGTGGTTTTCACTCCTGAGGATATTCAGTCCCAACCAAGATCAAAAGTGGAGTTGATCTCTCTTAGAAAGCCCACAGACTTTGGGGGAATAATTTCCTCGGCATGGTTAATTCACCTGGGATCTTCCATCTCACCTCTGCCTCTGACAAGGGCTGCACCAAAACTTGCCTCCTGACTGGCGAGACGTCACCTTGGGAAGCAGCTAACGCTGACTATGCCCAACAACAGCCTGTTTGTGCCTTTTCAAAGCATAATTCGATGCAAAAACGCCCCAGAAAAGAGCGCTGCTTATTCTACATTTGGCTTAAGGCAAAAAAACACAGGAACACAATTACCCTGGCATTTACTCTCCACTAAAAAGATAGGGGCTCTAACCACAAGAAAGAGCAAGTGGGCTCTTCCTGTACTTTCCCAGGATAGCAGCAGCTCTTGGAAAAGCAGAGTGGAAGAGAAGGCAGGAGGTATTGCTGTCAGGATGCTATTCTCCATCATGGTCCTTTGACAATGGTAGGACCATTCCTGTATCTGAAAGAAAGTGCTTTATTTCAAAATCAGGTGTTTAGACCGGTGGGTTTTGTATTTTGGGGGTTCTTTTGAAGGGCAGGCAGGCAGCAAAAGCCAGCAGTTAAACAACAACTTGCTTTACTCCTCACAACAGCAGCGAAGAAATCCCTCCTCATGCACTGCAGCCAACATAAACCCCACAAAAAACAAAGAGTCCTTGGCCCATCACGCTTCATGAATGTTCTCAGTGAACTTCTCCTTGTTCTCTGTAGTCTCTTCTTGTCCTGTTGCTGCTGCCCAACCTGTTCTGCCTACGAAAGGCAGCCAGGGCAGGGCCTGGAAGGGTTTGGAGCAATTTTTCACCCAGCAGCAACGTCGCTGTGCGCTGATTCTGCCACATTCCCTATTGCTTCAACCTCGGCACCCTCGGGAGACCAAAGCCCCGGGGCTCTGCCCAGCCACTCTTCCCTGACTCCAGAGGAACGCCATTCCAAATCCCGACGCCGGCAAGGGCAGGACGTGTGCTGGCGGGGGTGCGTGGCTGGCAGTCGAGGCCGGGGGCAGGAAAGGCGACGGCTCTGCCGGCACCCCGGGCGGCTGATGGGTGGGAAGGGCGCTGGGAGGGCCCGCTCAGGCAAAGCTGGGGTGGCACCTCCTCAACCACCCCCGCCGGGGCGGCTGAATCAGCGCAGGCGACGGCGATTCCTGCTGACACGGACCTGCAGTAAATCACCAGCCCTCTGGAGCAACGGGGAAGTTGCAGGGGTGACTGAGTCATCCTCCATCCTGACGCCGTTCCGGGAGCGGAGCCACGTACATCCCCCAGCTTTGGGCTGTGCCCGTGGCCCAAAAATAGCTTTTAAGGCAAATCCTGCAGTCATCACTCAAAGCTGAAACGCTTTTATTTACATTCAGCAAGAACCTGCGCATGTTTTTGACAATGCTAAGAGTAACCAGTGCTTAAATTATTTGCCTAGCAAAGGAGTTTATTTAACTACGAGAATTACACCAAGTATGCAATGTTTTCTGACCCACATAGAAGCTAATAATTTGCATTTTATGGAACCACTTTGCATAGACAACCCATCTTAATGGCCAACAACTTGCTGTACAAAAATTAATAATTGAAAAGCAACTCGTCAGCGCTGTTATTTGTGTTACAGGTAACTCGCAAACCTCATTAAATTGTAGTATTAAATTTCTAACGACCTTCTGGAAAGCTGCTCACTCCGAGAGTCGGGGTTTTTTAAAGGCATGAGTTCTCAGAATGCCAAGCAATTGCCAAGAAAGTATGTGACAGCTACCCAGAGTGGGAGAGGCCAGGCAAAAACCCTATCGGAAAGATGTCAGCCTGATCCCCCTTTGGCTGAAGAAGTGACTTTGACTCCATGAATCCCCTCTCTCCCCAGCCAGTCACTTGACCGAGCTTCTCTCACAAATTTCTGCCTTAATGCCAGATTAATCCTACTTCATCCAGTCCCCAGACATCTAAGAAGCTCCAGCTCTTTTTCTCTCAAATCATTGGCTTTTAAACTATTTCTGTTGCAGCACCCAAGCGTTTGCTACGGATGAAAAAAGGCTCAAAGACTAGCACAGAAGCGTAATGGCAAACAAAAATTACATTGCAAAGCCTGGGATTTTCACAGTCTTAGGGAAATTAGGTCCCCTGAATCCCACGGCAACTCAAAGAAGAGCTGAGTGCATAATTTTCCATTATGCTTGTAAAAAAAATCCCCAAATAAATGTACAACTAAACGCAGCTTCACAAGGCTGAGCATCTATTATTCTCCTAAAACGCCGTTGCTAAGCCTGAGGCCTCTTATCCCATGTTTTAATGTTTTTAAATTTTTTTTTTTTTTGGAAAACACGTCCACCTCAGAGTGGGTGTCGTTGGGGAAGAACAACAAACCGACCCCACATTCCAGGCTCCCAACCAGCCCGACCCCGCCGTCGGTGCTGGGATGACAGTCCCTCCTCGCTGCTGACGTCTTTGCTCGGGGCTGTGCCGCGCTCTCCCGAGCGCAATCTGCTCCAGAACATGCACACTGGCTGTTGCCATTTCAAAACCTTGCCTGGCGTGTTTCTGCAGACTGGAACGGGAGGACTGGGGGGGCAGCCAGGGGCTGGTTTATCTCGCTGTGGACGCCTGCGGGTGTCGTTCACGCAGCTCGTCCAAACAAAACATTTTCACTGCGATAGCAAAGGCGAACTTCCCCAAACCCAATTTGTTTGGTGGTTAATTAGTATCCTCGGCTGCAACCTTGGAGACAAAAGAAAGAAGCGCTCCCCTCCTCCCACGAGCATCAGGACTTTTTAATCTCAAAGATACACCTTATCCGACGCATCCAACGCAGAACAGATACAGCTCCCTCCTATTATTTTCTTAAATGGAGGAAAACCAAGAGGAATTATCTCAGCAGCTTGTTCATTGGGATGTTTTGATTTTCATTTCAGTAGCACTGGCTGATAGACTCCCACATCTGAAAACCAGGGAGCAATTTAAAAACATATATCATAAGAAAAAGAACAATTATATCCATTAGAACTTTGAGTGGTAAAAATAATAACAGAGACAGTATTAGCAAATTCTGGTTGGCTTTTCTTTCACCTACTAATAAAACAAGTCCCTGGAGCACTCATAGGAGCTTCTCCTCTCTGCGTTTCTGTGGCAGGTGAAGGGGAGAGCCAGATCTGCTCCCCTGGATTCAGTCCGGCTTATTCAGCAGCTTCAGCTCTGCTATTTCGGATTCCTGCAAAAATAAAGGCTCAGAAGAGAAAGCTGAGCCTCTGGGCATCCACCAGACCGCAGCTACTGCGCGGACGTAAGAGGCACAACTGCGCTGGAAGGAAAGGAGCAGCGCCCCGTCCTTCAGCATCACATGGCAGGCCACGCTCAGCAGCCCAAACCACAGCTTTGAACATCCCCGTTCAGAGGACGCCCTGATGCCCAGGGCGGCTTCCCAGGGACGGAGCGCTGGGCAAATCCATCGGCAACAAAAGCCCGAAGTCCTGCGCGTTCTGTCGGTACATTTACTGCGTGTCAGCTGTGCTCCCTTCGAGGTGCAGCTGGGATGAGCAGGCCTGTGGACAAAATTAAGCTGCAGGATCCAGACTGGCTATTGCCAGATCAGAGAAACATCTTAGTCATCCCTCGAAGTTGAAGCTGAAATGGGCTTACAGACCGTTACCAGCCCTTAAAAAGACAGCATTTGTTTGGGTTTACAGACCAATCCTTCCCTCAGACTGTTTTCCACTGGAGATGTGCAAATATCCAATATTCAGAGCTTTACTGAATAGCAATTTAAAAGGAATTCTCCAAACACAAAGGCAAAGTTCAAGCCTGCTTCCCCAGGAACAACACACCAACGTCACAAACCTGCGAAGGGCATAGCAAAATGGTGCTGCCATCCTAAGAGAGGCAATGAGAGCAAGCTGTTCCTTGCTCTGTCTCCCTGCAAAAACAATCTCCCTGCCCAATACACAGAACTGCACAGGCTCCACAAATCTAATTAGCCACGACTCCAAAATGCAGAGCTCTGTCTGCCAAACACACAAAAACATTAAAGTTGTCCTGCTTTTATTAATAAAATCTCAGGACGGGATGAGATAAAAATCCTAACGAGGAAAGTCTAAGAGGCAAGTCCTTCCCCCTCCCCGAATAAAGAGCTGTCTTTGTGTGGATAAACCGGGCAACCTGGATAAACTTTTCCTTGTTTACTATAGAAGCACAAGTTCACCAAGGTCCTTTTATGTCCCGATGTATGAAATGATTCCAGCTACGTATCGTTCCACAGAGCCAAGGGCTTGTGAGGTATTTATATTTATATATTTATATATATTGTACGGTATTTATAGATACGTTCAGGGCTGGAATTTTGGTTAGCAACAACATAGTTATGGCCTCAACACCTAACACACACTTTTGGGAAAATTCCCACCTGTATATATAGATCCTGAAACATTTTCCCAATTTAATACATGTTTCAAGTGGACTTGCTTTTTATCTTTGTCCAAACTTCATGGATAAAGTCTGTTCTTTTCTGTTACAAATACAGAGACAGAAGGAAAACAAACTTTCACATTAAGAGGAAAAACCCTGATGCCATCCTGATGCTTTCAGACACATTCACTGCTTTGGGGCTTTTTTTAATTAGCAATAACACTCCATTCTCAAAAACGGGGCCTCAGATTTACTAAGCACACGTCACACATTAAGAGATGAAGCCCTGCAAACAACTCAAACCACAGACAACATTGCTCTACAAAAAAAAAAAAAAAAAACAGAAAGAAGTTTTCCTTTATTCACATAAAAAATTAGGAGCTCACAATGGTTTAAAAATCTGTTTCTCCAAACCTCTAATCCAGAGCCCTGCCTAAAGGCTGTTCGGGACTGGACCAATGCAATACTCCGGTTAAATCACCTGGCACTGGGATCTCTTCACTCCAGAATTACCTTCCTTTGAAGCAAGTGACAGCAGACACACAGGCAAGGGATGCTGGATTGGATTAACACTGTGGCAGAGATCTTATCCATATGCATATACTGGTTTGTGTATAGGATCATTATGTAAGTGTCTCTATTTTTAAAACAAAAAGAAAACGTTTGTCTGGCCGCCCTCTACTATTATCCCACCCATAAACCAGTAAGCTGAAATTCCACCCACTTTAATCATAAGTTTACAGGCTTAAGGGTGGAATAACAATAGAAATGACAGGACTAAGATTTTCTGTTTGCTTTAAAAACATGAAAATTCTACCCATTTTTATCAACGGGATTTCAGAAGCTGCCACAATAAGGGCACTGGAAAAGACTCTCCGGGGAAGTGGTCACAGCCCCAAGCCTGCCAGAGTTTAAGGAGCATTTGGAAAATGCTCTCAGGAATGGTGGGATTGTTGGGGTGTCCCGTGCACGGCCAGGAGTTGGACGTGATAATCCCGTCTTCCAACTTAGGATAGTCTATCATTCTGTGATTCCACTAATAAATTAGCAACCTTCTTTTAACACACCAAACACAAGTGCCATTACCACCAGTGCAGAAGTCTGGTACAACACCATCTGTGACCCAGAGGGCTCCTGTAACCCAGACAGACCCCTGGACCACCAGGACAAAAGGAAATACTGCAGGTCAATTCACAGGCACAGGATTCTGCTTCCCTGCCACATGAAGGAAAAGAGGAATTTAAACCAAAACTTTGTTAACACCCATCTATTCCTGAAACAGTCATGGATGGGCCGGTGGAAGCCAACACACAGAACAATTCAGGGATTCAGTCACTTTTCACTGACTGCATGATTCTGCACTTACTGGAATTTGTATTTCTTAACTTCAAACTCTTTAATACAGTTTTTAAATTCTGTTCTCCACATCCTTCCACATTCCCTAAAATGTTGCACAGATTTACTTCAGTAAAACTTCAAACAACATTGCTGAAGTTGCTCCTTGGCAAGCAGGAACCCTTTTGCTGTCTGAGTCGCTCCCAATGAAGACTTACCACAACGTGCGTGCAGGATGAACAGCTGCAGAAATCACATAATTTCTTGTACTTTAACATTTTTTTGCATGCAGTCATTTAAAGATGACAGCCATAATGGTACCTACTTCTGCAAGGTGACTGTAAACGGGGCTGGAAGCGTGCCTGACTGCAAACATATAGCACTTATCTCTATATACGTGCTAAGATCTGTTAACATCCCCATATATAGTCTGTTTCTGTGTGAAAATCTAAAAAGAAAGATATTCTTCCACAATTCAGATAAAATTACAGGCACTTGAAATGGCAAGCTGTAAAATGAATAAAATCAAACCTTTTTCAGAGTGTGCAATTATACCACGAGTCCACCAACACAGGAGGCTGTGAACACTAAAGCCATAAAGTTTTTCAAAACAAATTAAGACATTTTTAAGAGAAGACAATCCATCAGCAGCTATTAAGCACAACAGCCTCATCAGAACTGCCAGCCCAGATTTCCTAATGACCACTGCAAGGGTTTACCAGGAGGACAACTCCGGAGTTACAGTTTTCCTGTGCACCAGAAAGTGGCCCAAACATAAGAGTTACCGAGTTTGTCAGATCTCTAGTCCGGCCAAGAATAACTCCTCTTACTCCATTCACAAAATTGAAGGTGACAAGATCCCAACCTGCTAATAAATTGGTGCTGAAGTAAACTAATACCAGTAATAGTCTTAACATTACTGAGTGCATATCACATCCCACACTGCCTCCTCTGAACATCCAACAATAACACAGCCTTAATAATATTAGCTATTCCCCAAAATCCCTCTTTTCAGATTCCAGTGTACTCTAAGCACGCTTGTGTACATTTATCACAAATATGTTATACAGCACACACAGCAGCCAGTAGCACATTTGCAAGTGCCTGTGAAATCCCTTTGCAATTAGATGTCTGCTTATGTAGAATTAAACACAGTCAGCAAGGAATTAATAATAATAATAATAATAATAATAATAATAATAATAATAATAATAATAATAATAATAATAATCTCTTGTCAGAGTATTTTTGAATGTGTACCCAAAATGTTTCACCATCTCCCGAAGGATGGAAAAGCAGCATCCTTAAGGGTACCTTACCTTTCCCTGAATGAGAGAAAGGCTGGAAGGGCTCGGGCTCCACACCAACATGAAGGCCTCTGGAAAACTGACTGCAGGAGTCAGTTATTCCTCCTTTCTCCCAAATATTCGGTGCCATCACACAGTGCATTTTTAGAGCAAGATCCACTTCCAGAGCACCAGAGCCCACGCCAGGGCACCGTGGTACAACCACAGACCGGGGTCTGAGCATGCACAGACACGGAGAGGTCCCTGCTGACAAACACCTCCCTCTCCTTCCCGCACTCCAGATACTTCCCCATCCCAGGCTTCCACCTTCCCCTTTCAGCTCTTCTCTCTCTCTCCCAGCAGGGTCTCACCTCTGGTACAGCAGCGATGCCTACGTCGCCTCCTCCAGGAGCACACTCAGGGAGACAAGCCTCAAAAACCCCTCCTGCAGCAATGCTGCTCCCACGACAACGAGGGGAAACGGCCAACTAATAATGGACCGGTTGAGGGGCTGCCAGCTTCAGCAAACGTGGCTGGAATTGTTTTTGGGGTTTTTTTTTTAATTTAGAAAGCTTCCAGTCGAGCATTGGGTCATCTTCCTTGACCCAACACCTGGACTGCAACAGCACAGAGCCCGCACAGCACCCCGGGCATCCCAGGCCACGCACAAAGATGTTCACCCAGGCCTTTGCTTGTCAACTAAATGAAGCTGAAAGTAAGTTTGCCCATGCGTGCCAGCAGCACCTAAGGCACTGCAGAAGCTCCTGAAGCACAGACAATCGATAGCAAGCACATTATAATCCCAAGGAGTTTACTAAAAACTTATTTGGTACGTTACTGTGTCCACTCATTGTGTTTTCATCCAATATTTGCAATACGCCGACTGCAGCAGATCTGCCCGATGTAAACAATCGCCCTAATCCACGCTGTTATATGGATCGTGTTTACCCAAAGCTGAATGATCATTTCAACCTTTGTTAATCTGATTGCATAACAAACCACAGCAGCCTTAAATAACCAAGCTGCTCTCTCCAGCAAGGGCTAGTTGAAATCAGCCATTTCAGCACCCCACTTCTTTTAAAAAAAAAAAAAAACAAAACAAACCAGATCAGGGAGAAAGCAGAACATAAAAGCAAAACAAAAGGAAACAAAAGCACCTGGTCACTGCTTTCACAGGCGACTCCGGTACACATCACGGCGTGCAGATGCCATGTAGTAACTTCTCACCTGGCGTAGGCTGTGAGCACAAGGTAAAGTGGAATGTTTTCAACCACTGAGCAATGTTGTGCAATCGAAGCACATTCTGCTGGATCTTATTCACAGCTCCAGCGCAGGCTCCCAAGCAAACTGTTCAGTGTGGATTTTCAAAACAAGTAATTGCACGTATATAAACAAAGGCCGTAATTTACACGGCAGATCCTCTAAAAGCTTATCTAGCTCATGACGTCACACCCGTAAATTACAACCTAAAGCACCAGTGCCAAAGCGCTCCCGCCCTCCCACCCCAAAATGATGGTGATTAATATCAAACCCTGCTCATCCGTGCCTGCACCTCTTGGGAACAAATATACGTGAAGTACCTCCCAAGAAAGAGCAGTATTTAAAGATTCATCAGACAATGAGAAGATTTATAATTATTATGGCATTGCATCATCACAAAGCCTTAAACAAATCAAGCTGCCTCATCATACGACGCCCTAGCATAATATAAGGTTCAACAACATCAAGCAGTATCGGTGCACTCCACTTGTACCAAATGGCAAACACCCCCAGCCTCCCCACGCACAGGGATCTCCAGAAACGCGGAGCCTTAGGGCTATTATCAAACAGCAAGTTAGAGAGGCAAAACCAAAACACAGAGATTTCTTTCAACGGACTCAGGACCGAAATTTCTCCATTGAAACGCAACCAACCAGGGCATGGGGAACCCGAAAGGGCAGGCAAACGGGAAACTGAATTCAGTATTTCTCAGTTTTAGTTCACCGGTCTATGAGCAGCTTGGGAGAAATCGTGATGGTATCCGGAGCTAATACGAAACTACCTATTGATGACAGCCAGCTTTCCACAGCACAAAACGGAATTCCTCCTCCCGAGTGATACCAATGGAGGCTGCAGAACTTGCAGACAAGATGGGCATCAGTAAACGACTGTCTAACCAACACACGCCTGAATACCTTCGTAAAGGAAAGCAAGCCAAGTATCTCTGCTCCAGGCATAAATATCTGCTCCTCCGAGGCCGCAGCTACCCACAAATAATTGCTAATTATCCCAGTGCCCCTCCGATCCGCCTGCGCCAGGGAACTACCCACACAGCAGGCCCTGCACCGGGGAAGAGAGAGGCTCCACCGGGTCTGTCCACGCCAGCTGGGTCTGTGCCGTCTCCATCACGCTCTGCCCGCACCGAATTCACCATTTCTGCGCGGTATTACCAATCTGACACCACGCCAGTGCAAGCGCAGCCTGACATCTACAGTTGACTGGGTGATGGTGTAAGTGCCGCCCGGCTCGCAGGCGTTCCGTGTTGGGCAATACGCGGCTGCCGAACGTCCAGAAGGAAGACGGATGTATATATATAGATACGGACAGACACAGACACGCAGATACGCACACAAAGCCCGGCACGGAGCGGCTCGCAGGGGCCGGTTCGCTGCCCACGAGGCGCAGCAGAGCCCCCCGCCCGCAGCGCGGCCGTGCCCGGCCCGGGGGGCTCCGCCGCCCCCCGCAGCCATCGCCCCGCACCGCCGCGGGGTCCGCACGCAGAACCCGCCCCGCGCACAAAGCCCGGCGGGCCATGAATAAAACATCGCCCCGAGGAGGCGGAGGGGTTGGCGGGGATTGGGGGGGGGGGGGGGAGGTTAAGGTGGTCGGGAAACGAAGCAATAGGGGAAAGAATGGGAAGGCTGGCGCGGGGACGCGGCGGCGCGAACGGCCCCGCGGGGTGCGGCGGGGAGGGCTTCCCCCGGACCCCCGACCCGACCCGCACGGCCCCCGGGGGGGGGGGTCTCACCTCGGCAGCCGCCGCTCGGAGCGGCTCCCCCGGGCTGGAGCGGGCGGGGGACCGGCGGCTCCAAGGCGGTGTGCGGTGTGCGGTGTGCGGCGGCGGGCGCGGAGCGGCCTCTCCGGGGAGCGGAGCGGGGCGGAGCGGGGCGGAGCGGGGCGGGGGCGAGCCCGGCCGTCACCGCGGAGGAGGAGCCGCCGCCCGGCAAGAGCCCCGCGGGGCGCGGGGGGGCGGGCACCGCATCCCTCGTCCCGAGTGGGGACCCCGCGGCTCCCGCGGCCCCGCAGGGAAGCGGCGCGCTGAGGTGGGAGAGCGCCGGGCGCCCGCGGGAGGTCAGAGATGCTCGAGTACAGAAGCACGGGGTTGTCGGGGACCTCTTGGGTCCGACCCCGCGGCCAAGGCGGGGGGCGCGTGGAACAGGTGGCACAGGGACGTGTCCAGGTGGATTTGGGACGTCTCCAGAGAGGGAGACTCCACGCCCTCCCCGGGCGGCTGTTCCAGCGCTGTGCCACCCTCATGGAAACAAGTTCTTGCCCGTGGAAGCAAAAGGGCAGGCAATGCTCTCTTCGCTCTCATGACCAGTCACAGGACTCGAGTAAACAGAAAGGAGCTGTGTCAGGAGAGGTTTAGGTTGCATATCAGGAAAAGGTTGTTCCCCCAGAGGGTGGTTGGCACTGAACAGGCTCCCCAGGGCAGTGGGCATAGCACCAGGGCTGCCGGAGCTCCAGGAGTGTTGGGACAACGCGCTCAGGGACAGGGTGTGATTGTTGAGTTGTCCCGTGCATGGCTAAGATGACCCTTGTGGTCCTTTCCAACTCAGCATATTCTATGATTCTGTGTTGAGATGGAACTTGTGTTCTAGTTTATGGTCATTGCTCCTTGTGCTGTCGCTGGGCACCACCAAAAAGTGTCTGGCACCATCCTCTTGGCACCCACCTGTGAGATATTTATGTGCATCTCAAATGCATGAACCCCCATGCCTTTGGTGTCCTTCTCCCACTAGGCAAGGGGACAGTGGAATGCTTCAGCACCTTGTTGTAGAAGTTGTTCTCCCAAGAACATAATGCCTATCAGCTTTATGGCACCACACACCCAGATTTTCACTGGCAAAACTGTATTTTTCTGTTCACAGAGGCAGAGTTTTTAATGAGAATTACTTGACTGAAAACCTGGAGATGGAGGTGAAGCTTCTTTGAAGACTGGGTTATAAAAGCTGTCTCAGACTGTTCCTGCCAGGAAGAGCTACCATGTGAACTAGAAAAACTCCAACAAGCCTATATCCTTTTCATCACTTACAGTTTTAGTATTGTCCAATAATCCAGGCAGATATGTTTTCATCTAAGGAAATTTTTCCTTCCCCGTGATGAAAACATTGAAATAAAGAACAGTTTGTTTGCCAGATCATTGGCAAGATTCTATTTGAAGTCATTTCTGTCTTTGAGTTTCTAGCAATTAATTATTTTTTGCTGCATTGGAAATCACTACCAGAAAGATGCACATAAACAACATCAAGACATTCCAAAAGAGGGAATATTTTCAGCTCTAGGTTGACAACTGTGAAGTTGACCAACTTTGGTTTTTCTCTGCAGAGAGCCTGGTGCTGTTTCCAAAGACACATGGTGCTTTTACAGTGAAAAATATATGATTGCTATGCCTCTATACACTCTGCTTCCCATAAAAATGACCATAAAAGAACAGCATGAAGCAAACATATTTTGTTTAGCCTCCACAAACAAACCTCCCTGATGTTTCCCTTATGATGTGTGCAGCTAGTTAACATGCATAATAATTATTTACACATAAATCCATTTCCTTATGCACAGATTTACTGATCAAGCCTTTGCCTACCACTCTCACATAGTCAAAGATGTCTAAAAGCAGAAAATTGCTATTTCACTGATTTCTCATGTTTGTTTTACTCATTTTTGAGATGAGACAGTGCAGAGTTATTTTTAGAAGCTGAAGGATTATAAACAGAGTAAACAATTTCTGATATCTCAAACATATTTGTTACTAAGCATAGCTCACATCAACTGTGCCTGTTGCTCTGTCCCTGCCTAGTGGTGCCCGAACTGAGTATTAATTCATTAACCCAGGAATACATTATGGGTTTAATATCAAAACCAAAGGCTGTGGGTTGTTCCTGCAAAAGGAGGACAAATTTCATCCTGGCTTTTTGTACAGCAGAAATCGGCTTTCTCAATTCAGTTCTGCTGCTGTTGTGGGAATGAATTGTCTTGGATCTGAGGGAGCCATGGACTGAAGAGTAGCCAGCAACAAGTATTAAATATTTACAAACACAAAATTATTGTTGTTGTTGTTATCATAAGAAAAAGAAAGAAACACACGAGCCCCTCAATTTCTTGGAAAGCAGAAGGATAGGGTTAGAAATGAGTATGGAAAGTCAGTGGCTGCAGAGGTTGCACCTGGTTGTCTTCTTTTGAAAGAAGGTGCGCCTCTGTGCCAAATACTGCCACAGCACAATTTTTTTGTTGGCTTTCTCTATGCGTTGTTTCTGTTCTGATGAATCCCTTTTATTGCAGCAGGCTTTTTACCCAGGCTGATGTATATTATTTCCAATGCAATCATGGTAGGACTATGGACTTGTTTCTCACTCTTGTGCTCACCTTATACTGTCAGAGTGCCCTGACATTCACAAAAGAACATTTTCACTAAATAACACTAACTACACAGGCAGAGTAAAAGTGTTACAAATGTGTAGAACAAGCCTTGAAGATGCAAAATGCAAATGGGAATGCTGGAAAGAGCAAACCTCTTAAGAGAGCAGTTAAAACAGTGGTGGAGAAACACCAATTTGGCCTATTTATGAAAAAAAAAAAGTTATTTGGCTTTCATCACACTGCTGCAGTGAAATCAATGTCTGTGAATGTGTGCCACACATGTTGCCTACGTTATAATAATAAAGCAATGCTAACAGGACTCTCTATCTGCCTTCTTTTCTCCTAAAAATGGGAATGCAATTCACTTGTCTATGCCAAAGGTATACATGTTGTGCCTGTGTGCTACTTGTTCTGGGTAAAAAATAGACCGCTACTTCAATCAAGTAGTTGTTAGCAGCACAGCTGTCCGCCTTTCCAGCTGAAAACTCTTGCAAATGCCTAAATTAACTTGTTTTATTTTCTGAAAGACACTGGTGATCTCCTGACACTTCAATGAAGCTCTTCACTTCAGAAATGGGAGAAATGAGAGCAGTCATGTCTCAGCTTATAGATAAATAAGTGAAATTGCTGCACATTTATCCCAAAGAACTGGAATTCAGAAAAAAAACCCTAAAAATTAAAGATTCTGATTAGTTGGTGTCACCTCGGTCCTGGCAGAGATGCTAACGTACACCTCACAATGACTAATTCATTTTCCCTCTAAAAATTATAGTCACAAAACGTTGAACTATGTCCTTACAGTGCTGATATGCAAAGGTCTTTGTGAACCTTTGTAAGATCCTGGGGGTTGGAAAATACGGTCACTGTGGAAGGACTGACTGCCAGGGTGATGAAGCCATTCCTCCATCCCCAAGGACTGGAGGAGAATCAGGATCAGGCTTACAAGGACCGCATAGCTGGTACTGCTGGGTAACAAAGAGAGGGCACAAGCTCTGCAAATGCACGTTCTTCCCATGGATTTTTCCATGTCCTGTAAAATTGAAGATGTCAGGAACCAAAAATTTTTACGAGATACCAGCCTTGCTGAGGTGGGTTTGATGCTGCAAACCAACAAGCTGCTCTTTGAGCTGTTCTGCTGCTTGACAAGCAAGACAGGAGCAGAAGTGTGAACTCCCCAGCTCCTTTTTAATGGTGCATTAACATCAAAGACTAGCTTTACATATTTAAATGACTACAAATGAGTGGATGTTGTTTTGCACAGTCTGGCCCTGCTTGTTGCATTCACTATCGTTATTAAAATGGAAATGGGTGTCAATTTGCAATAAAGAAAAACTTGGACTGCAAATTCTGGGTGTATCAGAGAATGCATTTTAACCAATAAATAATTATGACTCCCTCGAAGGCAGGGTGGCCCTGCAGAGAGACCTCAACAAATCAGAGGACTGGGCAATCACCGACCACGTGAAGTCCGACAAGGGGAAGTGGCCAGATTGTGCTTCTGGGATAGGCAGACTGGGAAATGAGAGGCTGGAAAGCAGTGCCAGGAAAGGGCCCTGGGAGTCCTGGGTGATGGCAAGTTGGATCGGAGTCAGCAGTGCCCTGGCAGCCAGGAGGGACATCCCTGTCCTGGGGGCAGCAGGAGGGGATTGTCCCGCTCTGCTCTGCCCTGGGGCGGCCTCACCTCAACATTGGGGCAGTTTGGGGGGACACAAT